>OX467717.1:17443838-18043838 GCA_950111635.1 Agelastica alni | reverse complement strand
ATTTAAGTTGGAAAGTCTCGGGTATTTGGACTGCACAGAGTGTACAGAGTTGAGTCATAGACACTAAAGACCAATACATTAAACCACCTGGAAGCATTTGAGATGTGTACTTTTAGACTAACCAAGTACAGAAATGCGTTTCCATAAGTGTTCGACAAAGTCAGTTAGCTGATGAGGCACTCAAAAAATAAGGTGTAGCTACACAGTGTACGAGTGTACTTGATTTGAGCCTTTTGTAGTTCTCATCGAAATAGCCCAAGAAGATATTTTGGAAAACTTGTTGTAAAAGCATAGTTCGTGCAGTGTTAGTAAATTGGCAAACAAGTAGTATTTCCTGTCTCTCAACAAGAAACCCAATTTGAAGTAAATGTTACGCATTTTGTAATAGATAGTAAGTGTAACTATCACCAAATAAAACCCACCACGATTTTTAAAGGCTTGATACACATTTTTGGTTTAATCTCTATTTATTTGCAATTTTTATGTAGATACCATCAGTTACATAATTTTTTATGGTTTAAACAACTGTACTCATAATTTACCTTTATAATTAAACATTTTTTACAAGTTCGTCAAGCGCAGTCATTTAATTTTTTATCCCAACTATAAAATATTTATTACCTTGAGATTCTACAATTTTTTTTAACCCAACATAATTCTCTCGATTAGCTTAACAGCTAAATAAAACATAACAAAAAAATTAAACGTTATGTTATCAAAAGGTTAAAGCAAGTTTGTTAATTTCTTCGACAGGATATCGTTAATGTCAAGTAGCAGTCTTCTGGTGAAGTTAAAATAAAATTATAAAGGCATTGATAATGGCCTCTTGGGATAGTTGCTTACAGCTACAGGAATACCACTATAACGAGTACGCAGCAAAAACTATGGCATGTGAATAATCACAAATTGAGCACATTTTAAAAGCTAAAATAGCTCCAGATACTAGCTCTTTCAAGCGAGCAGTGGAAAGTCAGAAAAAATTAAAAAAAGCACGTTAATGCGTTGCTAATTATTTGCCAACAAATCGTTTCCTATAAAATATATCAAGTAATTTTATTCTCTACTTCTATGACAAAACTAAATAATAATATGTGTCGAAAAGTGAGTGTTAAGTAACCTGTAAGTGCAGCGAATTAATATTAAATCTTCAATACATTATTTTGAAAGCTACTTTTACTGTTAACGTCATTTAAGTGAATATAAAAGAAAAATTAGTGCCGCTAACGTCGTAGATATTTACAGTAAAGTTTTATTGCATTTTAAGTCTTGCACACATTGAATCATTTATGCAAATTTAATTTAAGAATACGTTTCAAGATGAAGTAATAAATTTAACAGATTCTCGAATAGCCATAACTTTGACTCAGTTGACAATGGTTGTAGCTGTAGCTTTGTTCGTTCAAAAACAAACTTATGAACTCAGAACTAAGACATTAGACCAGACAGCAGTAAATATGATGAATGTTTTGATTTAGTGAAAAGTTTAATATTGCACAAGCCAAAAAGTGAAAATATTATTTCTACCGAAAAGAAAATTTGTCTACAAAAACCAAATTTTACAAGTTTAAAGAATGTTACAAGTAATTTTTAATTTGTTGTGTAAACACTGTGTTCAATACAAAGTTTTTATGATTAAAAAAAGTCAAAGACAGCGAAAAGAGCGGGGCAGGAAACGTTGAAGTGTGTAATTCAAACAATCACATGGTTCCAAACGAAGTTCCCTCATTGAATTAGTATGTGACAACGAATTTTTTTTGACAACCAAGCTTGGGCGTTTTTTCCTCTGCGTTGTTTTTAGTGATAAAGCCAAGGCAACTGCGATGAGACAGTCCTCATCCATGATAATAATAATGAAACTTTAAACACGAAGTACAGTGCAACAGAAGTAACTTTGGCGGGCGACTAGCCTCTAAAATAACAAATATTCGGCTGAATATACTTCACATTCGTAAACTTCTTCCTCCGATTGTACTTGAGACTCGGGATTACTGAAAATTTCGTAGTCGCCGATCGGATCGTTAATCGAATGTTTTCGTTGTGCGCAGATTTCGTGATCTCTCGCCCGCTAAGCTACTTCTGTTGCACTGTACAAGTCTTGAAATCTCAATTCAAACTGACGAAACGTCGAGAAATAAAATGACTAGAACGGACAACTAAATGGATCGTGTAAAAAGAAACACGGACAACGGATGAACTGACAGTTCGACCGAAACGGAAATGAAAACTGAAATGACCGTGTAAAAGGGCCTTAATATATGCATTCATTTAAGTCGGTAAGTAGAAATTTTTAATACCTTATTGCAAGTTCTCTTGCAATGAAGTCTATCGATATTTATTACTTTTTCACTACATCCATATCGACAAATAATTATACTTCTTCTTCTTAAGGTGCCGTAATCGCTTGTCGATCGTAGGCTCTCATATTGCACAGCATATTAACAATCATAGTCTTATTTACAGCTGCGCGGAATAATTCACTGGTTGTTTTTCCAAACTACTGGCGTAGATTTTTAAGCCAGGAAGTAGTACGGCGGCCCACACTTCTTTTTGTAGGTGTAGTATGTTGTACTTTTCGAGTGACGCAATATATGACAGAAGTATTCCAATTTACGTCGTTTAACCGTGTTCACGACTTCGTAACTTTTATCTAAGCGTTGCAATACCTTTTCGTTTGTGACTCTATCTACCCAACTGATCTTCAGAATACGGCGATATACCCACATCACGAATGCTTCTAGTCTCTTCAAAAGCGATTCAGTCAAGGTCCATGCCTTAACCCCGGTAAGCAATACTGGGAATATATAACAGCTTGGACTTTGACAGATGCGATGTGCAAAAAATTGGAGGCCTTTGGAATGTGGACGTACAGAAGGCTATTAAGAATCTCCTGGGTAGAAAGAATGCGTAACACCGAGGTACTTCAACGCCTCGACAAGCAGCTGGAAGTTCTGTTTACACTAAAAAAGCGCAAACTGGAGTATTTTGGTCACATCTTAAGAAATGACAAGTATCGACTTTTAAAGCTTATTATAGAAGGGAAGATCTAAATACGAAGAGGCCCGGGTAGAAGAAAGATATCCTGGCTAAAAAACTTAAGACAATGGTATGGAGTGAGCACTACCACATTGTTCCGCCGAGCTGAAGACAAGGTTCAGATAGCGCTGATGATTGCCAACGTCCGAGGAGGACAGGGCACCTAAAGAAGAAGAACCACCATTCTCATGCGAAGTTCCATATTGAGATCATGACTGCAAAGTATTTTTCTAAATTTCATAAAAATTTTTCGTGCTTTAGCAATTCTACTTTTAATTTTTGTACTGGGGTTCCAGTTTTAGTTAATATTAGTACCCAGATATGCCAGCTGACTTACGCGTTCAATTGAATCGTTACCAATTGTAGCGTTATAGTAATTATTATATACGACTTCTTGCTTACTATTGACCATTTTGCGTTCAGTTTAAGCCTATATAACGCGCAGATCGCAATCATTCGATCCAACAACGCTTGAAGGTGTTGAATTGACCCTGTCACTAACAAGGTGTCATCTGCGTACCTAATATTATTCATAAGCACGCCATTAATGAGTATGCCTTCTTTAGCTTGTGCCACGTCTTTTTTGTTCTCTAAAGAGTACTCTGCCAGTGGTCTCTCTACTGGCAAATTATGCCCGAGCTCAGCCGTAGAGGGTAGAAGAAAAAAATATAAAAGTGAGCCGCGCCACCGACTTAGACGGTACAAGCCGGAAACCCCTAGGTCTAGTAGGCACTAGCAGAGCCACACGATAAACAACAAACAATTATGGTGAACTAGATAAATAAAACTATATTTACAATTCCTGCAATATATTAATTAAGTAAAAATGATGTTCTGATTTTTTACAACAAATTCTGTATTTCTGTAAAGTGGATTAAACGAATTTAATACACTTTCCTTAAAATAATATTTAAATCAATTATAACAATCTTTCAGACAATAATAAAAACCTAATGATGTACAAAAGAGAATTAAAAACAACAACAAAAAAAAATGTTCACAATATTTCCTGATAGCAAAAGATTAACACAAAAAAATACAAAATAAATGGACTTGCAACAAAAATAATAATTTGAAACCATCACAATAACTACATAAAGTATATTCAGTAATGTATACATTCAGATTCAACTTGGAGCAGGTACACATTTAATGAAAATAATTTGTTACTTTTAAACTATTGAAAACACTTAGATCAAGCACATAATAACTGATAAGTTGAGAAAATTAAACTCAATACTATGTAACCAATTGAAAACTTCATTGAGACGCCACTGTTACATCGATGATCCACGAAACAGAAACACCAAGTAGTATTTTTAAAGATTTACACTGTTAAAACAATCGAGCTTATTTAAAAATATTACTTTTTACGATGGCTGTCCTTCAAAATAGCAATATTGTAGGATATTTACAAATAAGTATGAATAAACGTTCTTACTTGGACACAAAGAACTCTTGAGAATATTCTTTTAATCAAAGTTCAGCCTTGGCATATTATCCAATGCAATAAATAGTTTTCAACAGTGTACCATATTAATAAATTAAAACAAAACTTAATCGTGGTGTCAAAAATAAGTCACGTCGTTTAAATATACTAAAATAAATCACTTGTAACCTTTGAATACACGAATTTACGAATCCTGTGGCCTACTCCTGGCCGGTTTGAATTATGGAACTGCACCTGGCTTCCCTCCAATAAATCCCGCTAGCGGCTATTTTAACTCGACCCCAATATCCAAAATATCCACCACAAAGGCACGACAGAATGGTCAAGTTAAAAATTAAATGGTTTTTCTTCAAAATCCAATTAAGATGGCTCAAATACAGCCAGATATGAAAGAAAAAAACCGTAGAAGTTCTGCTCACGTGTTAATATCAAATCGTTCCAAAAACTCTCACCCGAAATCCACGACTGACACCAAACGACTCTTACTCCTAGGCCGGAAATCAAGAAATGACACGGAATAAACGTCAACCCACAATCTTCTCCAGTCCGGGCTCCACAATCGCCTCGTCCGTGCTGTTAGCCAGCCCCATCCACACAGAAATGCAAACCAAACAATAATCCTATCACTACCAGATATGCAACACTATTTACAACTAATTACAACGCAATTAATAATGGAACTGTAGGATTTAATTAAAAATAGGCACGTGACACTTGTTCTAACACTTCCTCAAGGATTATTTCAGCATACAGATTAAACAAAAGTGGTGACAATATTCAGCCCTGTCGAGCTCCACGCTTGATCTCTACTTCTTGGAAGTATTGATTTCCAACCCTGACACAGGCTTCCAACCCTGACACAGGCAGTTTGACCCTAATACAAATTTGCGATGAGTGTAATGTCATTACCATCTAGACTGGAGGTCTTGAGAATTTTCAGCATTTTTTCGTGACGAACTCTATCGAAAGCCTTTTCAAAATCGATGGCGCACATGAACACGTCTTGATTTATATCTCTACACCTTTGGACTAAGACTTGAGTTGTAAATAGTGCTTCGCGAGTGCCAATGCCGCAACGAAAACCGAATTGGGTCTCTGAGATTCTTTCATCGATTTTTCTATAAATTCTTTGATGAATTATTCGGAGAAGAATTTTTAGTACACGACTCGTTACGCTGATGGTACGATATTCACTGCATTTTGTAGTTCTATGTTTTTAAGGAAACACAACAAACGCCAGTCTTTAGGGATTTTGCCGCTTCCGTAGATTAAGTTGAATATTGAAATAATCATACACTGATACTCACATAATTATACAATATTTACAAATATTGGACGTTCATTAATTAACAATTTATACATGGTTTTTAAGCCAAATAATCAATTATAATTTATTAAATCGTTTTTTAATATTTAACAATATAATCATTTTCGATAAAAAACGTATGTAATAACTTTCTGCTTTGTGGGGGTCCCTCTCTTGTAGAGGTTGTAGCCCCGGTTGCTCTTCCTTAAATCCTGCCCTTCAAAACGCCACGATTCCACGTTTATAAGAAAGCTGTAACGAAGCTTGCACGGACTGGTTTAACATCGAAAAAGGTGTAAGACAGGGATGTGTGGCTTCGCCATGGTTGTTTAACTTATACATAGACAATTGTTTAAAAGATCTGAAAGAGAGTGCGTATGGATTAAAAATGAATGATTCGATAGCCAAATGCCTTCTTTACGCCAATGATCAAGTCATATTAGCGGTATCTGAAGAGGAGTTGCAGGCGATGGTTAATGTTATGCATGATTCCCTGAAAATCAAAGGGATGAAAATAAATGTGAGCAAAACGAAAGTAATGGTTTTTGAAAGAGAAGAAAGCATGACAAACTGTGGGGTTTCGATTGAGGGAGAAAGAGTGGAACAAGTTAATGACTTTGTGTACTCAGTTTCAAAATTTACTAGAGATGGAAAGTATGACAGTGACATTAGCAGGAAAACAAATGAATGGGGCACTGCATAGCTTTATGAATAGCAAGAAAGTGTCAAAAAAGGCACGTCAGGCGGTGCATAGAGGTGTGTTGGTTCCTACACTTATGTATGGTAGTGAATGTTGGGTTTGGCAGAAGAAGCATGAAAATAGGATTAATGCTGCGGAGATGAGTAGTCTGAGAAGTATAGCCGGAGTGACTCGGTTGGATAAAGTTAAGAATAGTGAGATAAGAAAACGCTGTGGTGTAAAAGAAGATGTGGTCACAAAGATAGATAAAGGAATGCTTAGATGGTTTGGACACGTAGAAAAGATTGACGAAACAAATTTATAAGGCAAGTGTGAATGGACAAGTCGGTAGAGGTCGACCTCGGAGAACATATCTCGATCAGATCAACATTGTTTTGAACAACCGACGAGCATGTATAAGAGCACTAAGGAAAGTAGAGAAAGCAAAAGATTTGTGTAAGAACCGTAGTTGAAGTGGAAGGAAGTGGTCTCTGCCTACCCCTATGAGAAAAAGGCATGACTTTATATATGTATGGGTATTATTATTGTAACCAGTTTGTTTATAATTTCGGTGTTTGGATTATAAAAATCTTCCATCAGTTTTTAATGTTAAGTATTTTTATAACGTAATCCACTTAAATGTTTTAAATCTCAAGTGATAAATGTTAGATGTTAAATGCTTAAAAGTTTTTATAAAAACCACCCTAATAAAATATCCTTTTTTAAAATAGTAATTTTTTTATTCAACCTCCTACATTTAAAAGTAGTTATAAACGACTTTTAAAAGATGACAAAGACGTTAATAATAAAAAAATTATTTATCCATAGAAATTAAAATATTTACAACCAATAAACGAGAGGCAATAAGGCATAAAACCTCGACCGGTAATCTTCTAGAATTTCCAGTTGCTCTCTTTTTCAACGCAATTTATGGACTTGGAAGTGATTTATTACACCATCAATAACCTTGATATATCAAGGTTATTTTTAATCTTGGATCACCTACGCTTTAAAAACAATTAGGTGTCGATTTTCACACCTTTAATATTTGTTTTTTTTTTGAACGAACAGACTGGCTAAGGTGAAATTGTTCGACATCTCATGATTAATTTAAAAATGTTTTAATTAAATTAAAGGTAATTGTGAGAAATTTCACGAGACAATAATAAAAATAAAAATGTTAGAATAAAATGCCGAGAAACGTCAACTTTTACCTTAATAGGGACACTTTTTAGCGCTAATGTCAGTAACGTCAGATTCACCCTCTCCCTATTGGAGATACCCATTAAATTTTTTCAAATGACGTTCGGTATCAAGTCATACCTCATTTAAAAGGTCTGGCAAATCTCTATTTAATCATATTGTTTTGCATTTAATTGCAGCCTTTTATTGTTATGTATTCTTTGTTTAAAACTGTTCATTTAAAAAGACCCACCCCCTTTAATATTTCGGAAATGCGACATAATAAAAAGGAATGTCGAAACTCGTCAACTTTTAATGTCATAAATGTCAGATTCACCCCTTTCCTACTGGAGATACCCCTTAAATTTTTTTAAATGGCGTTGGGTATCTAATCATACCTAATTTAAAAGGTCTGGTAAATCTCTATTTAATCATATTATTTTGCCTTTGATACCAACGATTTAATCGTTGTTTAAAAGTGGCTCTGTAATTGTAATTATCACTATGACTTTTTTAAATTGTCAACATAATACAGGATGAAATATTAAGGGTGTGTACTTTTCAAATGAACACAGTGTATAATAACTGTATCATTTATAATTAAAATAGAGATATATTGAAGTATGTCACGTTAATACTGATTTTTAAAAAAAGTATCCTATGTCCTTAACTATACTCTTGAAAATATGTGTACAAAATAAAAAATTTCATGATGATCGGTTGAGCAGTTTACGCGTAAAAGCGTAACAAAAAAACTCACATTCACATTAATAAATATTATTTAGGATATTACTATAACATTATTTATTGCCTGGTAATTTGATTACTTTTATGATATTATTTGGAATCGATAATAAAAAAAATTTAATAACTTTTTGTCTGTTAACTTTATAAAATATGTTTCTTTAAAATACAGAAAAATATTCACTATTTTCTCACTCATTTTCTTATTTTTTGGTTTATTTGGGGGTAAGAAAAGTTCAAAGGGGCTTCCGTGAATCCGAACAACGCTCGTGATTTAAGTTCTGTACTGTTTCTCCCTCCCTCTCTTATTTTTTGGTATATTTAGGGGTAAGAAAAGTTTTAAGGGGCTTCCGTGAATCCGAACAACGCTCGTGATTTAAGTTCTGTACTGTTTCTCCCTCCCTCTCTTATTTTTTGGTATATATAGGGGTAAGAAAAGTTCAAAGGGGCTTCCGTGAATCCGAACAACGCTCGTGATTTGAGGTCGGTACTGTTTCTCCGAGATTTTAATATAAATTTTTTATTAACGGTTCTCAAGTTTTGATCTGTTGGTACAAGAACGTGTGTGTAGACCAGTTTTTACCTCTTTATGTGGTTTTTTCGTCATGTTTCACCCATCACTGTGTTGGGATGTAAAGAGCGTTAAATAAAAAAAAACTATGACCGTACGCCGCTGTTCATAGGCATTTTCGTGGACGTCAACCACCTTACAAAAGGTGATGTAGTATACTAAGAAAAATGAAATAAAGAATGAAAAATGCCGGAGGCGTCATGCGTTCTTATGTTAATTCATGCCGCCGTGCAGCTCCACCACATATGCATACGTAATAAGCGGTTCGGCGGCCATTTTTCATCCTCACTAATAATCAAAGCGACTCAAATTGAAGTAATTGAACGCTCATCTGAGTTAAGAATGTATTCAAGCACTTTTTTCAAAGTTATTGTATATTGTAATTCCGGTAGTCGAAAATCGTGACGGCAGAAATTTTTTTTCGATGCCCCACACCGTTCACGCCTTCCGATTACACTAAAAATTGGATACATTGGATTTAATGATATTTACTTGCCATCTACCAGCCTAGAATAAAATTAAAATTATAAAAACGTCAGAAATTAATAATTAATTAACGCTGCTAAACACACAAATATACACCAAAGAAAATCAACAAATTACAATAATTAGCAAATTGACCGCGACCAGCAGATGGCGGAACTCGTCAATAAAAGCTAAGGAATGTAGTTGCGAATCTTTTGACAGGTACTCACCAAAACTTTGGTCATTTCGGACGCACAGTTTTTGTTTGACAATCGTTTGAGTGAGTCAATGTGGGTGTTTTTGTGAAAATGGGCAATATCGAGTATTAGGTTACAGTAATTGATTAGCTAATGGTTAACATTCCTATATTTGGTTATTACAAATGAGACAAAAGCTACACATATAACATTTACTTTGAGAAAAAGTCATGTATACCCCGATATAGCTTAACAACATAAAAATCACACAGTCGACATCAGTGAAACACCTGGGTCTATATCAAGATACCAAATTGAACTGGAAAGAACATATTAAGAAGAAACGAAAACAAACGGACCTGCGGCATCGAAATATTGGGTTGCGCCAGGAAGGCCCATGTCAAAAAAAAAAGAAAAAAACTTGGTATTAAGTATAAGAAGACATTCCACCCTGTCAACGTATAATAAACTTACAATTGTATAAACAAATTCTTAAACCAGTATGAATAGCTGTGGGATTGTACCAAAAAAACTAATACTGACATCATTCATCGCTTCCAAAATTAAGTACTGACGAGCATTGTTCACACTCCTTGGTACTTTAGAAATGGTGACCTCCGTAGAGACTTGGAGATAAAAACTGTTAACCAAACCATCGAAAAATTTGCCAATATTCATGAGCAGCAGCTTCTCCATCGTGGTTATGTTGAGGCTATCCAGCTCCTCGACAATACGATGCTAGTCAGATAACTCAAGATGACCAAACCGTTTGAGTTAGTTTAAGAGTCAGTGCAAAAGCAGAGTGAAGTGCTATTAGTGTACACGTAGTTGAGTGTCTAAGTAACTAGACCTAAGGATTAAAAAAAACATTCAATCTTCTATTTTTGGTTAATTTAAGGGGAAATAAAATAAAAGCTAAAAAGGAGCTTTCGTGACCAAATTATTGTTCTTCTTCTAATGCGTATCCACTAACGGATGTTTGAGATAACATTTTCCAGTGCTTCTTTGTTCATTGCGGTATGTATTAGCGACTGTATATCGTGTAGCCCTGTCCAATGTCTGATATTTCGCAGCCAAGACATTTTTTTCCGGCCTTCGGTATTCGAGTTTTCGGCTTTTTATTATTTTAATTATTTCTGTGTTTTTCCTCGTTCGTTGTAGAACTACCTCATTTGTTATTCGGTCCATCCAGCTTATTCGTAGGATCCTTCTGTAGACCCACATTTCAAAGGCATCCAGCCTCTTCAATAATGAGTCGGTCAGCGTCCAACTCTCTACTTCATAGAGCAATGTGGAGAATATATAGCAGCGTGTTGGTCTGATTTTTAATTTTAAAGTGATTTCTTTGTTGCAAAGAATTCTTTTTAATTTAAAAAAGGGGGTTCTGGCTTTTTGGATACGGATCTTTATTTCTTTGCTCATGTCCCAGTTGTCATTGATATTAGCGCCCAGGTATGAGATGTTAACCTTTTCTAGCTGTATCCCGTATGCCCTGATTTGTATAGGTGGTTTTGGTGTTTTGCTAACAAGCATAACTTTTGTTTATGAAGTATTGAGTATTAGCCCATACTTGTTACATGACTCGGTCACTCTGTTTATGAGTATTTGCAGTTCTTCCTGACTAGCAGAAATTAGCACAGTGTCGTCCGCATATCTCAAATTATTGATGTTAATTCCGTTTACCTTAATACCAAGGTCCACTTCGTCCAAGGCTTCTCTGAAGATATATTCAGAGTAGATATTATTGGTGATTTGCGCTGTTTGGTTCCAATATAGGTTGTCAATGCATCGAATGTCTTTTTGGTCGATATCAAGCCTATTAAGGAGCTGCATTAATTTGTGGTGTTGTATGCGATCAAATCCTTTTTCGTAATCTATGAAACATAGGCACACATTCTTTCTGTGATCATGGCAGTTCTGGACAAGCACTTGTGTTGCGACTATCGCTGCTCGTGTACCTAACCCTTGTCTAAACCCAAATTGCGAGTCGCTTATTATTGTTCCAAAATCCGAACCACGCTCGTGTCTTGTTTTTGATGTAATATTATACACATAAAAAAGGAAAGAAAATAGTTTTGCTGGTACTAAATCAAGTTAATCTTTCTATAACACTGATTAAGTATTTATGGGTTAAATTTTATCGATAATCAATATTCCGTAAATAATAATTTTCCAGTATTTTATGGAATGCAAACCGTAATTGCTCTATTAATAAGTGCAAAGTGACCTCGACTTTTATAGCCCTTAATAACATCCGTGGAAGTTGATAATTTTATATAAAATAATAAACTCGGTTTTTATGTGACATAGGTACCTATAATCAATGTACATGGTGAAAAATAAAAACTACTTATGCAAGATATTTGGTTGTAATTAAAATTTTAACTGGGTTATTTTGTTTCTTTTTTTATAATTATTGCCAAAGATCACTGTCAGCTGTCATAAAGCATTTAATTTTTAAAATGTTTCGGAGAAAAAAATTTAAGATTGGATATTAAAGTAATAAGAATAAATAATTAGGTATTAATAACACAGGTATACATGCGTTTTTGACGTGATAACGTCTTATAAATCGATGAACGCTGGCTGCACGCACGAAAAAGCATGACAATCAAACTAAAAAGTAAAAAATAATTCTTAACACAGGAATAAAATTACGGACGAGAAAATTAATATCACTGTTCTAAAAGCGTTGGGTGCTTTGTATAACATTTTTAAACTAACTCTGCGTTTCGGAATAAAAGCACCCTACGCTTTTAGAACAGTGACATTAATTTTCTCGTCGGTAATTTTATTCCTATGTCAAGAATTATTTTTTACTTTTTAGTTTGATTAACTCTAAAAGCGTGTTTTTTGTTTAACTATAATTTATTTTAACTAGGTATAAAGGGACATACTTTTACATACATACATACATAAAGTCACGCCTTTTCCCCATAGGAGTAGGCAGAGACCACTTTCTTCCACTTGCTACGGTTCTTACACACATCTTTTGCTTCCTCTACTTCCATCAGTGCTCTCATACATGCTCGTCGGTTGTTATTACTCTTAACCTGGCCTTTCTTCAAAACAATGTTGATCTGAAATATGTTCGCCGAGGTCGACCTCTACCGACTTGTCCATTCACAGTCGCCTTATAAATTTGTTTCATCAATCTTCCTTCATCCATCCTTTCTATGTATCCAAACCATCTAAGCATTTCTTTATCTATCTCTGTAACCACATCTTTTACACCACAGCGTTCTCTTATCTCACTATTCTTTACTTTATTTAACCAAGCCACTCCGGCTATACTTCTCAGACTTTTACGAAACCAAATTTTTACCTAATTGGAGGTTATCTGTCGTTAAAAACGTTTTTAACACAATATTCTTAATATCTTAAAAACAGCAAGAGCTAAGCGTATAAGACCAATAATAGAAACATTTTATATTCACATGTATAATCCCAAAAACAACTTTATTAAAAAAAAATACAACTTTATGCTGCTCTGCTTTTTTCAAACTCTATATATTTTAAAATATTTTTAAATTAAGCACAATTTGTGACCAAATCATACGACAAAGCTTTGTGACAATTTTTATGTACTAGGCAAGAACTTTCTTCGAGCAATCGTTGATTTGCACCGTACAAGTGGCAGCGAACGTGTTAATTAAAGTCTTATATTTTATTTAAAATGCACAAAACGTTTACAAACATTAGAAACGAACTGACAAAAGTTTTTTTCTCGATTTATTGTTTACAGCGATAAGAGTTGTTCGAAAGCTCCCCGCGGTTTTCCATATTTTTATGCAAATTGCATTTTAATAAAATTGCCGTCTGTAAAATGATCGCATCCGAACGAGATAAGAGAAAAATGATTGCGTCTTCTAATTATTTCACTCGCGGGAGCAATTCCAGCCAGTTTTTACGCGCACATCTCGGAAAATTCTCCATATAAGCGAGCTTTATGGAGTCGACTAACAATTTATACTTCTCGGAAAATCTTGTCGAATACTCCGGAGGTACAAGATGCTGCAATGGCTTTTTCGAATGGCTTTTCCATTGAGACTAAATAGGTATAATTTAAATACTTCCTGTTTTCTGATATAAAACAAATGTTAGACGCGCGAAAAGATGAGTTAAATACAAATCTCCAACGATTAGTTTTACATTTTGTTGCCACAGTACAGGCATATTTTTATTAAATTATTTTTATTTATTATTACACAGGGTGTTTCATTACTAATTAGAAATATTTTGACTATAGAATCCCGAACTTAAAATATAAAGATTCAACCCAAATCGCCTAGATAAAATGTGTCTCCTGTCTAAGTTACGGGGTGTTTTGTTTGAAAATTTAAAAATTATTTGTGCCTAGTACTTTAAAACTATTCAAAGTACATACATAAAGTCACGCCTTTTTCCCATAGGGGTAGGCAGAGACCACTTCCTTCCACTTGCCACGGTTCTTACACATCTTTTGCTTCCCCTACTTTCATCAGTGCTCTCATACATGCTCGTTGGTTGTTGGTACTCTTGACCTGGCCTTTCTTTAAAACAATGTTGATCTGATCGAGATATGTTCTCCGAGGTCGACCTTTACCGACTTGTCCATTCACACTCGCCTTATAAATTTGTTTCGTTAATCTTCCTTCATCCATCCCGTTTACGTGTCCAAACCATTTAAGCATTCCTTTATCTATCTTTGTAACCACATCTTCTTTTACACCACAGCGTGCTCTTATCTCACTATTCTTTACTTTATCCAACCGAGTCACTTCGGCTATACTTCTCAGACTACCCATCTCCGCAGCATTAATCCTATTTTCATGCTTCTTCTGCCAAAGCCAACATTCACTACCAGTGTAGGAACCAACACACCTCTAAGCACCGCCAGAAGTGCCTTTTTTGGCACTTTCTGGCTATTTATAAAGCTATGCAGTGCCCCATTCATTTGTTTTCCTGTTAACACCCTTCGCTCAATGTCACTGTCATACTTTTCATCTCTAGTACACTTTGAACCCAAGTACACAAATTCATTTACTTGTTCCACTCTTTCTCCCCCAATCGAAACTCCACAGTTTGTCATGCTTTCTCCTCTTTCAAAAACCATTTCTTTCGTTTTGCTCACATTTTTATATCCCTTTGATTTTCAGGGCATCATGCATAACATTAACCATCGCCTGCAACTTCTCTTCAGATAACGCTAATATGACTTGATAATTAGCGTAAAGAAGGCATTTGACAATCAAATCATTAATTTTTAATCCATACGCAATCTCTTTTAGATCTTTTAAACAATTGTCTATGTATAAGTTAAACAGCCATGGCCACACATCCCTGTCTCACACCTTTTTTTATGTAAAACCAGTCCGTGCAAGCTCCGTTTATCCTGACACAAGCAGTGGAATCCTCGTAAAGTGATTTCAGTGCTTGTATTAAACTACCACTACATAGGCAATGTAGACCACAATTCACTCCTTACCACTCTGTAATAAGCATTTTCCAAGTCTATAAAAGCGCAATAGACCTTTTGACTTGCTAGCCAAGAATTTTTCGACTATACCGCGTAATGAAAAGACCTGATTCATACATCTCTTTCCTCTTCTAAATACTGCTTGCACATCCCATATCATCTTTTTAGTTTCATTCGTTACTTTTTTAATCAATTTCTTTGCATACAGTTTGCTGACTATGCTGAGTAAACTAATGCCTCGGTAGTATTATTTAAAGTATTATTGTCATATTTGGTGGGGAGTGTAAGTACTATACACCCTACATAATTATGTTAAATGAATGTTTCTGGCTACTAGCAGAGGCGTACGACAATGGTAATTGGCTGGTTGATCCCTGAAAAATTCTCCGCCAATTCTTCTTCACGTGCCTTCTCCGCGGCGGAGGTTGACAATCATCATAGCTATTCTGACCTTTGAGGCGGCAACTCTAAACAGTTCGTTTGACGTGCATCCATTCCATTTCCTTAAATTGCGCAGCCATGTTATTCTTCTCTTTCCTACACTTCTCTTGCCCTTGATTTTTCCTTGTATAATTGCTTTAAGCATGGTGTATCGTTCCCCACGTGTAAAGTGTCCCAGGTATTGTAGTTTTCTGGTTTTAATGGTTTCTATAATTTTCATTCCTTTGTTTATTCTTCTCATGGCTTTATTGTTTGTTACGTGTTCTGTCCATGATATCTTCAGGATTCTTCCATACACCCACAATTTAAATGATTCCAATTTCTTAATGGTTGCCGCGTTTAGCGTCCAAGCTTCCATGCCGTAGAGTAACGTCAAAAAACTATAACAACTTGCCAGTCTAACTCTTAGGTTCAAATTCATATTCCTTGTGCAGAGTATCTTTCTCATCATGTCGAAGTTTGTTCGTGATTTCTCTTTGACTTCTTTAGAGTCATCATTTGCGGAATTGATTGTTGTGCCAAGATAACTGTAATTCTCCACTTGTCAAGGATCCTGCCACTGGTGAAATTGCACAAATTGCACAATTTTTCGATTTTCAAATACTTTCTACGTTAATATTGTAGTCTTTCTCCATGGCGTTAAGTTATTTTTTTTTGAGATATTTCGGGTTAAACATGAAGCTGTACAATTATTTTGATTTCAATGTATATTAATTATGTCGATGTTTTTGGTCATTTGATTGCATTTATTACGTGAATGAAACGTCAATCTTTATTAACAAAAAAAATAATTTTATTTATTGAAATTTTCTCAACTAATAGATGCATCAAACAATTAAAAACAAATTGTGGTTATGAAAATGTGATAATCTTAATAAAAGAACAATTTTATCAAGAAGAAAATATTAAAAAGCACATAAACAAAATTTAGAGACCTTTTATAACAAATGTTCAACGTTTACCTTGATGGGTTTATTTATTTTTTCGCTAAACGATCCTCTAGTTTTAAAAATTATGTTTGGCCGATTGACAATAAAATTAGCGGAATTTACAATTTATCCAAATAAAATGGAGAAAGGTTTTAAATCGCATTTATTTATCTGATTTTAATATTGTAAATGCATCTATTCGTTGAAAAAAATTTCGATAAATAAAATTATAATGACCCAAAACACCGACATAATTAATAAACAATGAAATCAAAATAATTGTGTAGCTACATGTTTAACCCTAAATATCTCGAAAAATAATAACTTTATCGCAATGGAGAACAAGTACAATATTCACGAAGAAAGTATTAAAAAATCGAAAAATTGTGATAAAATTGCAATTCCGCCAGTGGCGTAGAATTTACGAAGGATCAACCAGTTACTTGCCCCTGTCGTACACTACCCACTAAATATGACAATAATACTTCGAATAGCTTTAAAGTACTGGGCACAAATAATTTTTAAATTTTGAAATAAAACACCCTGCAACTCAAACATGAGACACATTTTGTTTAGGTGATTTGGGTTAAATCTTCATATTTTGAGTTCAGGATTTCTTAGTTAAAATATTTCCAATTAGTAATGACACATCCTGTATAAAAAGAGTGTTTATTGTTAAGTTTTTACAAAAGCGATAAAAAAAATTTAGGTACAAATCATTCTATGGTCTTTTAATACATACGTTCAAATCAATTTTTTTTTTAACTTTGAAAATGGCATCAGTCTTCAAAAGCTTCAACAAATGTGATAACATTGAAGACACAAAGAAGTCCTTTGAAAAATCGATTGTTTAACGTAATGTATAAGAGCTATTATTGCAAGGATGAAGGACTTTACTAATGGCAAAAATTACAAGAAAAAAGAAACAAATAATTACTCAATAGGAAAGTGCGTTTATATAATTTGACGTGCAATAATTAAGAATTATTATTTTTGTTTTATATATATTATAGATTTATATTTTACGCTAGACCAAAAAAGTATCGCAGATAGAAAGAAGTTTTTATGTTTATGACCACGTTTGTATAACGCTCTTATCTGGGAATATCAAAGCATTGGATTTTAACTAGGGTTAGGTTAGGTAAGGTTAAAACGGCGGTTCGGAGGGAACCCACTTAGGCCTTTTGGCCCGTTGCGATACCGTGATGAACGGCGGTGCCTTCCCCCTCTACCGTAAGAACCAGTTGGAACTTTTAATATAAAGTGCGAGGTCTTTAATGTTAACTGAGCTGAGATCATATAAGTCATCAAAGTTCGGTTGACCTAGTATAGAAAGCCGTTTTCTGCATAGGGCAGTGGCAGAAAAGATGTACCATTGTTTCCTTCTCTTTCTCATCGTGACAGCTTCTACAGAAGTCGTTTCGTAGCTCTGCGATTCCCATGCGCCATGCATGGGATCCACCTGCCCAGTATCCTGTAATGGCTGCGATCTTATTTCCAATGGACTCCTTGGATAGAGTTAAAACATCATTAGTTTGACGTAATCTAGTTAAGGCCAAATCTGTTTCGATTATTCGTGCATTGGGTTCATTTTGCCACATCAAGTTGGCATTTTTTAACTATGAGTACTTTGCTGTGCAGGAGGAGCCTGCAGTTTGCAATCGGTACTCCTGGTTGAGATGAGACAGATACAGCTGGGAGGGTGGTGTTCATTGCGGAGTGTCTAGACAGCTGCCTCGATAATGGTAGTCATTTCAGCTTGATACACACTACAGTATTTAGGTAAACGAAACGACAGGCCAAGTGAGGGGTCTTCTGAGAAGACACCGCAATCATTTAAACTAAAGCCTCAATATTATTTATGATTATTTAGCAATATTTGAAAAGGCGTTTGACAGAGTACGACATGACCAACTCATAAAAATTCTAAGTGAAAAACAAATAGATACTCAAGACATAAGAATTATAGAAAACTTATACTACAATCAAACAGCAAACATCAGAATAGACATTACACAGACGGAAGATATAGAGATCAGGCGCGGAGTGAGACAGGGATGCGTGCTTTCCCCTTTACTGTTCAACATCTACTCAGAAGCAATCATGAAAGAAGCATTGGCTGAAGAAGAAGCTGGAGTGCGAGTTAATGGGATACCTATTTCAAATATAAGGTATGCGGACGACACTATGTTGCTAGCCGAAAATGCCATCGACCTACAAAGAATGGTACAAAAAGTACGTAATGTCAGTATTCGATACGGGCTAAACATGAATCTCAGCAAAACAAAATTCCTTGTATTCACAAAGACCCAAAACAACAACACACA
This sequence comes from Agelastica alni, assembly GCA_950111635.1. NCBI lineage: Eukaryota > Metazoa > Arthropoda > Insecta > Coleoptera > Chrysomelidae > Agelastica > Agelastica alni. Next base: position 18,025,056 of record OX467717.1, on the reverse strand, counting down.
GCTGATAGTAAACAACCAGATAATAGAACGGGTATATAAATATAAATATTTGGGAACATGGATTAACAGCAACAATGATTATGCTAGCGAACTGAAATGCAAGAATTGAAATCGCACGCAGAGCCTTCATAAATATGAAACAGTTTTTCTGTAACAGAAATTTAAATAACGATCTCAAAATACGTATGCTGAGATGCTACATATTCACCATCTTACTATACGGCATAGAAGCGGCCACATTGACAAAAGTCATGATGAGAAAAATAGAAGCATTCGAGATGTGGCTATACAGGAGAATACTGAGAATATCTTATATGGACAGAATTACAAACGAAGAAGTACTAAAAAGACTCTCAAAAGAAACAGAAATTAATAACGAAATAAAAATCAGAAAATTACAATATCTGGGCCACACTATGAGAGGAGAGAGATACCGAATGCTACAAGTGGTGATGCAGGGAAAGATTGCAGGGAAGCGCAGCGTGGGAAGAAGACGAATGTCGTGGCTCCGCAACCTGAGAGAATGGTTCAATTGTTCATCAAATCATCTTTTCAGATCAGCAGTCAACAAAATGCAAATAATCATGATGATCGCCAACCTTCGACGGAAGACGGCACCATAAGAAAAAGAAGAGCAATATTTTAATTAAAAAATGTTGATAACTACTTAAGAAATAGTATGATTAGATATATAATACCAAATAGAACACACAGAAATGTACTATTTATTTATTTTTAGTTTCTTGTTTACACGCTAACGTTTACCCTTGGTTGCATGCAGGTAGGTATTATGTAACTACCACCTGTTACTACCTTCCTGTAAATCAGCTGTCTCAGTTTGCTATTAACCATCGCAAACTAAAAATATTTTGTACCCTCTGAATTGGTGAAAGTGTACCTACACCATAAACGAATTATATTTTGTATATCACAGTCCTTATAAATTTTTAACTTTTAATAAGTATTGTTTATTTATTTTTATATTGATAACATAATCTATTGAAATGTTGAGCAAAATATTTTTAAGGTGTTCTGTAGATTAACAAATTATTTGTTAAATTGTACGTGTTGGTCAAATTTATTTGATAGTCTGCGGATTATTTTGACGTGTTTAAAGCGCGTTTGACCCAATTTATTAAAATTATGTCGTCCAAGCTGGACTGAAGAGGACGTGAGAAATAAAATTAATGTTCTACGTACAACATACAAACGTAAAAGTAATAAAATAAAGAAGTCAAGACTATCTGGCTTTGGGACAGATAATTAATCTCCACTACTGATCTCTACTTTGTTTATATCAGAGAAACTAATTAGCTGCTTACCTTTAGCAGCTCATACAATTTTCAAAGTTATCTACTACTAACTATAAACGACAGACTTTTTACTTCAGAAACGTGTAGGAAACAGACTATTTTAGTTATTTGAACTCTACGGATTTAAAGTCGCTAATGTTTTGAGCAACTAATTTGCAACTAATTAGTTAATACATTTTGTAAACTCATATGGTCCCAAGGGTTCACAAGTACTCGAGTGCAAGAGATTATGTACCTGAAATCGTCCTAGAGGTCGACATTTGTATTTAATTTGAGTTTTACGGTACTCCACATGGTTTATATCAAAGCACCTAATTAGTTGCTAACTTTAAATAGCTTATACAGCTTTTCAAGTTAACTAGTAATCCTATACGAGAGTGCTTACTCCAGGAGCTTGAATGAGAGTTAATTATTATTTTTTTTACCTTTACTGAATTTAGTTGGTTATTTCCAGAGCAATTAATTAGCAACTTATATGTAAATCTTTTAAATTTTGGTGACTATATGTAAGAATGTATGTTAGACAACGACAAAAAGGGTAAACTTACAACTTTTACATTTGCTAGTTTTATCAATACGTTAATAACCCTTTACTTTACCATTTAGTGACACATTATATTTAAGGCATGCTTTTAAATATTTGCTGTAATAAAAGTGTTAAACGGAAGAGTGCGACTGCTGCAAAATAAATTTGTACCATTACCGTAATTACTAGCCCATACAAGAGAAAGGAAATCGAGAATCAAAAGCCGGGAAATAAAAATAACAAAGTGGAAAGCCACCCTAAAGTTAATTGACTTTTAAAGAGGGCAATTTTGGCTCGGAAAGTGAACGCCCCCACAAAAGGAATAAAGGCATCCAAGCTTAAAGTGGTTTCCAACGAAAAATTTCTCGAGCAACATCTTGTACATCTAGGATTGTCGTTATTAAACCAACAGTGTAGTACACATTTATGTTAATCAATATTTTATTAACACTATTTATATTTTTCGTTGTGATACTACTGCCCAGCATTTCTTCGGTAAATAATTTTATTTAATACTAGCTTTTGCCCGCGTAAAAGTTAAAATTGGTCCTTATAGGACCCGTGTTAGGCGATAAGTTTTAATAAAATACGAAAGACATCTTCCATCTGTTTCTGTTAAAGTATGTCTATGCAAAATTTAAAGTAGATTGGACCAAGAAATCACGTTGTTCCATACTAACTTTGCCCCCGTATTTTACTCCCTTTGGGGCAGAATATCGAAAAATTCTTTTTTATCGGATGCGAAAGAACACACCCTCCAAGTTTCAGGTCTGTACGTTCAGCGGTTTGGGCTTTGCGATGATCCGTTAGTCAGTCATTCAGGACAGAGCATTTTATATGTATAATCTGCAATTTTTACTTTTAAAAATTTAATATCCGAACAATATTCTAATATTCTTCTATTTTATAGTTAACTATTTGTCCCAACCGAAGAAGCAGATTGCCTTGCCAAAAAAGGGGCAAATACACAATTTTCCGGCACAAAACCCTTCTGTGAACTTTCCAAAGCCCACTTGAAAGAAGAGGTTCGACGCTGGGAAACAGATAAAATGAAATCTCACTGGCATAAAGTGCCAAGGCAAAGACAAACGAAAAAGCTAGTAAGCCTTTCGCCAATGAAAGCTAAACAGCTTTTCGAGTTGGACAAGAAAGACTTGAAACTGGTGACGGGGCTCCTTACTGGACACTGTCCTCTAAGGTATGATCAACCAGCAATTTTGCTTTAAAGTACTTAAAAACTAATAGCTACTTCTTATCACTTTACATCACTAAAAAGTAAAAAATAAATGTTAGTTTGAGAAAAACTAAAAAACACGCTTTTAGAGTTAATCAAACTAAAAAGTAAAAAATAATTCTTAACATAGGAATACAATTACTGACGAGAAAATTAATGTCACTGTCAAAAAAAAATTAATGTCAATCAATGTCACTGCTTTTATGACATTTTTATACTAACACTGCGTTTTAGAATGAAAGCACCCCACGCTTTTAGAACATTAGACATTAATTTTCTCGTCAGTAATTTGATTCCTATGTTAAGAATTATTTTTTACTTTTGTTTGATTAACTCTAAAAGCGTCTTTTTCAGTTTGTTTAAACTATAATATATTGTGTTAGATCATACGTGAATATTGTTTTAATATTGCAATTAAGTTTTGAAAAATAAAACTGCAGCAAACGTGTGTAATACAGATTTAGATTGTAGATTGTAGGGTTGGTCGTGAAGGCCATGCTGCCTCTCAAGCACTTCGACCTATTAGATCTTTTGTGCATAACCCTTAATCTATTCGGATTCCGAAACTTCGAGTAAACTTTATTAGTTTCCTGGGGGCTAAATTTCTGACATCGGAGGGCTTTAGAAATGCTCCTTCCATAAACTTGAGCCTCTTGCAGAAAAGCGCTGGGCATTTGCAAAGCAAATGTTCTGCAGTTTCAGCGGTTTCTCTGGTGATACCTTAGAGGGCAGTGTCCAGTGAGGTGTCCCGTCACCAGTTTTAAGTCTTGCTTGTCCAATTTGAGAAGCTGTTTAGCTTTCCTTGGCGAAACGCTTACTAGCCTTTTCGCTTGTCTTTGTCCTGGCATTTTATGCCAGTGATATTTTATTTCATCTGTTTCCTAACGTCGAACCTCTTCTTTCAAGTGGGCTTTGGAAAGTCCACAGAAGGGTTCTGGGACGAAAAATTGTGTATTTGCCCCTTCTTTGGCAAGGCAATCTGACTCTTCGTTGCCTTTAACTCCCTTGTGACCTGGAACCCACATCAGAGTAACCTGATTGTTTGCTGCCAGTTGTCTCAGGGACTGTTTACAGTCCCAAGTCAGCTTAGACTCACAAGTGTATGACTTCAGAGCTTTTAGTGCTGCTTGGCTATCTGATAAAATATAGATTTCTGCACTTCGGGTGTTTCTTTCGATGCACTCCTGGGCACATGTCTCTATGGCATGTAATTCTGCTTGAAAGATGGTTGGGGAGTTACCAAGGGGTTTTGAGAGCCTAATACAGATTGATAGATTGATAAAATCCACGAATTTATCTATCTGTTTATTAAATTCAATTGCGAAATCAAGAACACACATCCCGGCGTTAGACTCCATAGTTTTTTTTAAGAATAATAGAAAAATTAAATCATTATTAATATCGACTATTTCCTTAAAAAGTAGTTCGTAAAACAAATAAAAATAGTCTTTATAAACCATCACCACCATCATAAATATACGACTTTCTAAAACATAATTCTTTAAAAGAAAAATCGACTTCAAATAAAGTTGCTCCTAAGAATTGAAGAGTGACGTTACTTTGTCATGGATCCCATAATCAGAAATCAACCAAACTACCCTTAAAGTACATCCCTTCTAATAAAAAAAATAACTTGGCGCGCACATACTTAATACGGTCGAATTGAGAACCTCTTCCTTATTTAAAGTCTGTTAAAAAGTGTGCCAACCTCGACAATGTTTGGATAACTATTCGAAAGGTTTATGAATCCCACCAGGTAGTTTCAAGAGATTATTAAACGAAATACGAAATGTTTACAAGTACAGTGTGCTTAATTTTTTCGCTTACTAATTTCTATTAAAGCAATAAAGATCTCGAAGCGGTCTTTATTGTATTACAGTTTATTGTAACAAATAAATTTCCTGTTAGATCAAATTTAAACGAAGAAATAAGTTATTTGATGCAAATGCAAACAATATATTATAAATGGATAATAATTCCCAACACTAAGTAGTAAACTATGACAGGAAGCGGCTTCCATAGAGGCTGAACGCCACTGCACAAAAAGAGCTTTCCATTCTACGTCGCTTATCTAAAAGGTTCTCACCATTTTATTCGCTAGGCTTAAAAGCTTTCAAATCGACTACTAACTATTAACATTCTTTACGTTCAATGAATGTCTTTAGGATAATAATGTCGGTTAGTTCTTCTGGTACATAAAGTTCCATTTAATTTTTGAAGTCGATAATAAAATTAATGCTTCATATCGGAGCTAATGCACGTAAGTATGTGGCAAAATAAAGACAAAAAAATTGGCCAAGAATATAAACACACGAAATTAATATTAATTTATGTTTAAATATAATTAAGTATATTCATTATAACAGGGTGTATTAAAAAGATGGGTCATAAATTACCCGATTGCACATGGCTTACCTCAATGTAAAAAAAGAGTTACAGCCCTTAAAAAGTACAAAATTAAAATCGATTTTTTCCATGAACTGTTTCAATATTTGTTGTAATGAAAATGGATACACGGCTTTCTTATCGTAAAAGCATCTTTTTCATATAAAACCACGAAATCTGTACAGTCCATAAAATTTTACGGCGGTTTTGAACCCCTAAAACCCGTCAAACTTTTCTATGCATTACCATTCAATTATTATTGTAACACCATTGGTTTAATACATCATTTTTAAATTTTTCTTGCCTCCTAGCACTTTTTCGAAAAGTCAGTTTTTATCGGGATGTGCCCTCTTTTTCATTATGTTCTCTTTAAAATCGAATCCTGTTATTGCAATTATCACTAAGAATTTTTTAATTGTCATTATTAGCTTCCCGGTGGGAAGTTATAGTAATGGGTCCGATTTTGCGAATCCCGAATTTCGACATATCTCCACATTTCAAGGTCCCCAGAGTCGAATACAATAGTTTTTAAGTGGATGTCTTTGTGTGTGTATGTACGTATGTGCGTTCGGAATTATTTTTCGTCTCAACTATTGCGCTTATCTCAAAACTTAGAGCTGATTAGATTTTCAGCAAAATCGGTAAAGCTGTTTTTTATGTAGAATAAAAAAAACTGAAAAAAATCCTGAATTTTGCAATTTATAAACTATAATATTTTTAATACAGAATTTTAAGATCTCATAAAAAGAAAAAGTTTTAGAAAAGAAAAAATAGGAATTGGAGAATTTTAAACTTGTGTCATTATTGAGAGAATAGCATTAAAGACGCTATAACAGTGAAAAATTATTGTTAGTAATAATTAAGCATTGTTTATAACAATTGAATATTGTTACTAACAAATGATTATTGATCATAATAATTAAAAAAAAATTTGAATTGCTACAAACAATTGAAAATAGCTCCCGCTTATGAAATGATACGAAAAAGTTTAAAAGAATACGGATGACATAAACAGAATATTGTTTATTACAATTATAATTATAATTTGAAATCGTTTTTATAATAATTTTAATAATAATTATAACAACAAAACATATGGTATTTTATCATTCTTTTAACTGGGAAGTTAGTCGTGTGGACCTCTCGTGTCGCACCCAGACCACTGATGTTATTTTTTTTCTTACTGTTACTATGACTTTTTTAATTATCAGTAGTAATAACCCAAGGACATTGATAATTGTCGAAACAATTTTATAACAGATTTCGAAAGCTTGTTGCTTGGAAACAGACCGACGCCGTAGGCGGAGGTCTGTTGCCTATAAGCAACAAGCTTGAGACAAATCGTGACATATTGAAATATTTGAATTGTCAAAATCGAATTGAAAGGAAATGTAGGTATGTATCCATAGCAACATGACATGATTTAGTGAAAAGAACCCATGGGCTCTTTTCAGTATAATTTTGTTTTGATTGGTTGTGTTTGATCAGATGACCACAGATACCCTTTACCCTCTAGAACATAGAAGAAGAGTTGCAGACCAGTCATTGCTCTACAGATATTTTCATGGCAGATGCTCCAGAGAAATAAAAACTCTTGTACCACCATTAGCCACATTTGGCCGAAGAACTCGGCACGCTGATCAGTCTCACACATTTATTCTCAAGCTTGACACTACAAGGACCAATCTTCATCAAGAATCCTTCTTTTACAAGGCTGCTACGGAATGGAATAAGCTTCCAAAATCAGTTTTTCCAGAGAACTATGACCTGCAACTTTTTAAAAAGCGTGTCCACAATCATTTCCTTTCTATGTAGGTATGTAATGTAGGTATGTATCCATAGCAACATGACATGATTTAGTGAAAAGAACCCATGGGCTCTTTTCAGTATAATTTTGTTTTGATTGGTTGTGTTCGATCAGATGACCACAAATTGACTGATTTTATTGGATATCAACTTGAGCAAAAAATTTTCAACAAAATAGGGGGCATATAAAAAGTTTAAAGAGAGCCAATTTTATACAACGATTAAATAACAATGGAAGGCTGGTATCAAAGGCAAAACAATATGATTAAATGGATATTTACCAGACCTTTTAAATGAGGTATGACTTGACCTAACGCCATTTAAAAATTTTTAAGTGGTATCTCCAGTAGGAAAGGGGTGAATCTGACGTTTATGACATTAGCGCTAAAAAGTGTCAAGTTAAAAATTGATATGTTTCGGCATTTCATTCTAATTTGTCGCATTTCTGAAATATTAAGCGTGGTTCCTTTTTTCAAATGAACACCTTTATTATGGAATAAAATTAAATTTAAATTTAAGTTTACTATTTCTCTACTTAAGATTATTTTTAAACTATTCTATATTTTTGTCAAAAGTTGATTAATCGAAATAAATTTTTTAGTTCAGAAAATAACATACTTGGAGTCTTCTTCTTATGCTTAAGGTGCCGTATCAGATTTCCCTAACGTTGGTAATTTCGGCTAATCTACATAGTTATTTGACACTGCGTATTCCAGTCCAATCGCGAATGTTCTTTAGCTATGATTTTGTATCGCTCTTCTCTAAGAGCATGCCCTATATACTTAATCTTTCTTATCTTCATAGTTTTAAATAATTCACGAATGACATTTGCTCTACTTAACACTGCTTCGTTGGTCTGCACAGCTGTCCGGGATATTTGAATTATTTACATACATACATATATAGTCAGGCAGTGACCACTTCCTTCCACTTCCGCTACGGTTGTTACACACATCTTTTGCTTTTTCTACTTTTATAAGCGCTCTCATAAATGCTTGACGATTGATGGTACTCTTGATCTGATCGAAATACGTTCGCCTAGGTCGACCTCTACCTTGGCAGGAGAGATGGAAGGCCCTAGCGGGTAAAGGACAAATGAACGGACGACAACTGCGCTTATTGCAACGAAGTCGACTATTCACGTGTCCAAGATGGGAAGGAGCCCGAGCCAGGTTAAGAACTAAAATAGGCCCTGTGGACGTAACCAACCTAGTCACTAAAATGATTAAGAAACGAATCAACTGGAGCACGGTGTGCGCAACCGTCACGGAGATCATGCGGAAAAAGAAGGCAGAGGAGCGCGAAAGAGAAGAAAGATAAGACTAGTAGCACCCTGAAGATAAAGCCCACAAGCAAAAGCCAGAGTGCTGCAGAAGGCGAAAAGAAGGGGTGGTTTTAGCAGGTATGCTACAGAATAAGGTGCTCTTGTCCTGTAGAATCCTGCACACCTGGGATATCTTCACAGAAGTCTTTCGAAGATTTCCACCTCTTTAAAAAAAAAAAAATATCGACCTTTACCGACTTTTTTTTTAAGAAAATAGTCGCAAAAAGGGTAGACCTATCGTGTGGGCCGCACTGCGACTATTAGAAGGGGAAGGGATTATAGAAATAAAATGATTGTGGACACGCTTTTTAAAAAGTTGCAGGTCATAGTTCTCTGGAAAAACTGATTTTGGAAGCTTATTACATTCCAAAGCAGCCCTGTAAAAGAAGGATTCTTGATGAAGATTGGTCCTTGTAGTGTCAATCTTGAGAGTAAATGGGTGAGACTGATCAGCGTGCCGAGTTCTTCGGCCGAATGTGTCCAATGGTGGTACAAGAGTTTTTATTTCTCTGGAGCATCTGCCATGGAAATATCTGTAGAGCAATGACTGGTCTGCAACTCTTCTTTTATATTCTAGAGGGTGAGAGTCGAGCTGTTTATCAAGCGAATGGCTCTTTTCTGAATGGAATCTAGAAGACGAAGAGAATGCCTTGGTGCTGAACCCCAAATGTGCGAGCAATACTCCAGTAGAGGTCGGATTTGAGACTTGTACGTCGTCAACAGTTGATCAGGAGTAAAAAACTTTTTGGCTTTCGACAGAAAACCTAGCCTCTGGCTTGCCGACTTTGCGATGTTAGCAACATAGTCATGCCAAGACATATTATTGGACTTGCTCATTTACACTAGCTTTATAAATATGTTTCGTCAATTTTCTTTTATCCATCCTCTCTACGTGTCCAAAACATCTAAGCATTCCTTTATCTATCTTTGTTGACACATCTTTTTTCACACAACAGCCCTCACTATTCCTTACTTTATCCATCAGAGTCACTACGGCTATACTTCTCAGACTATTTACCTCCGGAGCATTGATCTTACTTTCGTGCTTCTTTTGCCAAACACTACCCTTCGCTAAATATCATAGCCTCTTGCAAACTTTGAACCCAAGTAGACGAATTTATTCACTTAAATATAAAAAACCGGAAATAATTAAAAATTTCGTAGGTGTATGTTTTAGTATTTTAACTTTTTTTTTAATAAAATTATTTGAAAAATATTAATTTATGGTAATTTATGAAAATTGTTTTTATACTTACGATAGGGGGTCTTCACGGTCTATCTGATATAAAAATACGTACCTGAAAAGAAAAGACATATATCAAAATAATGCACATTAAAAATAATAATTTATTATTCCTACCAATTAACATTTTTTTATTATGAATATAGCAAGTATATACAAAAATTATAATTTAATTTATGCTCTCAAAAATTACCTAAATGACAACTTGCTTCACTTTTTTCTATAGTTGAAAGCCATTATAAAAAAAAGTGAAACAAGTTTTCTATAATGGAGTTTAAGAACCTTACTTGAGTGTAACAAACTTTTATCTTTTATTATTAGCAATAACAAATTAATAAGACCCAAACTAAATACTTTACTAAAGTTTTCATTTTTAGACAAATAAACCGATCCAAATCACAAACTTAAATCCAAGTACTATTATTCTTAAAATTTTTTTTAGCAATTTCCTAATCAAATAATTTTTTGTTCATTTTATTTATTAAAATGATAAAATTATAATGAGTATTTTTTTTTACTGAAAATAGTCGCAAAAAGGGTAGACCTATCGTGTCGGCCGCGGACGGCCCGCACTGCGACTATTAGAAGGGGGAGGGATTATAGAATGGAGATGATTGTAGACCCGCTTTTCGAAAAGTTGCAGGTCATAGTTTTTTGGAAAAACTGATTTTGGAAGCTTGTTCCATTTTGTAGCAGCCCTGTAAAAAAAGGATTCTTGATGAAGATTGGTCGTTGTAGTGTCACTCTTGAGAGTAAATGGGTGAGACTGATCAGCGTGCCGAGTTCTTCGGCCGAATGTGGCCAGTGGTGGTATAAGAGTTTTTATTTCTCTGGAGTATCTGCCATGGAAATATCTGTAGAGTTATGTCTGGTCTGCAGCTCTTCTTGTTTATCAAATGAATGCCTCTTTTCTAAATGGAATCTAGTAGACGAAGAGAATGCTTTGTTGCTGAACCCCAAATGTGCGAGCAATACTCCAGTAGAGGTCGGATTTGAGTCTAGTTAGTCGTCAACAGTTGATTAGGAGTAAAAAACTTTCTAGCTTTCCACAGAAAACCCAGCCTCTGGCTTGCTGATTTTGCGATGTTAGCAACATGGTCATGCCAAGACACATTATTAGACACCGTGACTCCCAAAATCGAGATGAAGAGACTTTATTCTTTATTTTTGCACTTATTCTTTGTACCTGGCATATTTCTCTAATCTCTCTCTATCGTATAATGTTTTATTCGTTATTTTACGGGTAACTTTTATTTCTGTCGTTTCCTGGAGTTGTTTTGTTTTTTCTGTCTCTGCCCTTGTCTCTGCAGTGTAGGTGATTACTGGATATTTAAAACATCATTGTAATAAAATTTGCTTTTTGTATTTTTTATTATAAAAATATATCATCCTTGTAGAAAAACTGTTTACTTTAAATTGTTGTTTAAATAGTAATTAATAAACAGCTTGCTGTTATTAATTTTTTGATGGAAATAATTAAGATGACTACAAGTCTGGTGACTCAGGTGGCTACTTAATGGGCCTTCTCCTGTTTCCTCTGGCGCTCTTTTTCTTTAAAAGTGTAGTAACTACGTACATCTGATGTATATTTGCAACTGCTATATAAGGTAAAATTATTCAACTGATTTATATCATTACTTTTTTAATTGGACATATTTAGTGTGGTTTTTGCTCGTAAGCTAATGAGGAAGTACACTTTTCTCATAAATTTTAGTAAAATATATTAATAAACTTGATGTAGTTACGTCGACTGAGAAAATAGTTAGTTCTTCGTATTATATAATTACGGGTTCGTAATTCTAAACATATGAGATATTTATTTGATGTATGCTTTGAAACGTCGGCAAAATATTCATAATATTTATAATTATACCAAGAAATGACTTAAAACTATTCAGTAATTACACATATCATCTAAATTTAAATTAATAATAACAGCCACGAGAGTTATGATGGCTACACATCCTTACCGGAAGATATGAAAAGTTTGTTAGCATTCTTTTTATCCTTTCTATCTATTCATTGTAAAGCGCTATTTTCCTCGCAAAAAACAACTCGTTTTCATTAATAATAAGTATTTAACTAATTAATTATTTACTAAAGAATATATGCCTACATAGTTCTTAAAAAGATTATTTTTAGCTGTACATTATTGTCCTAATATTGATATAGCCTTTAACAGAGTAAATAATATTTGTCGAGATGTAAATTACCGATGATTAATCCGAACATTACACGCTAATGGTGCTAGATTTTTTTTATTTATCTTTATATTCATATTGGACGAGGTATATACTATAAATCCTATAAACTAATTGAAACTTGAACTATCGGTGTAACTATTTTTTTTACTTTAGCAACAGCTTTTCTAGGATACTTTTTACCGCATTCATTTTTTGTTTGCTATTCGTTAACACAAAGAAGTCATCGCACTATGAATAAAGTTTAAATAGGAGCTGATTTGGGACTGCCTGCAATACCCAATCCAACTAGAAAATCACAACAAGGTCACCCTAGTTGCCACTTCCCGCAGTGAAGTCAAACGGTGGGCCCGAAAGGAAGAAAGGAGGAAATGGAGAAAGATGACAATGCCCAGACAGAAGACCTCTGCCTGACGGAAGATCTGTTAACGCTTTAATGAGGATCCCATTTTCAGAAACTGAAGAGAGCACGAAGAAATAGCAAACCACATCATCTAATGGCAAACTAGTTGTTTTTTAACTTCCCAGTGGAAGTTATAATATCGGGTTAGATTTTGCGAAACCCGAATGTTGACATATCTTCTTTGCGAATCCAGAATTTTGACATATCTCCACATTTCAAGTCGAATACAATAGTTTTTAAGTGGACGTATGTGTGATTGTGCGTGTGTATGTGCGTATGTTCGTATGCGCGTTCGGAATTATTTTTCGTCTCGACTATCTCGAGAACAAAGAATGATATAATGACTAATTGCAACTTGGAACTGATTATATTTTCAGCAAAATCGGTCGAGCTATTCTTCACGGAGAATCAAAAAACTGAAAAAAATGGTAAACTTCCTGAATTTTGCAATTTATTATTATACTATTTTTAATACAGAATTTTAAGGAATATTTGTATAAAGAAACATATAATTTCATAAAAATGTCTGGAGAATTTTAACTTAATTTTCCTAAAAAACACAACCACTTTCACGTGCTGTTCATTAATCCAAATTTTTGTGCCTCTTTTAAAAAAATTAAATCATCCTTGATTTTCAAGTCATAGAACTGATGGTCAAAAAACTATTTTTAATGGTATTGTTCTATTTAAAAGGAGCATTACAGATATATTCTATTCTTTTTTAATAAGCCATTACGTGAATTCTTGTCAGTCTAGGGCATGTTTTACAGTGGGATGATGTGAGACAGGTTCCAAATTATTATGTAAATTACGTAAGACGGCAGAAAGGTACTTTAGTGGAACTGGCAGATGGAACATTCGTGAAAATGAAGGAATGTTTATTCAAACGCGAGAATGCTTTATTTTACAAATAAACCAACAAATACGAGGGCTCTAACATATATTTTTCTCCTTACGCAACAGATTAATCATTCCTTAAATGGATAATAAAATTTGTCAAAGACTTCACTTCACTAAATTAATAAAATAGATTATTTTAGCATAACCTTAACGAACATTCCTTTTTGGACACAAATTCATTTGTAAAAAACAGACACTGCAAAATATGGAAAAAATTAGTTACCAATTTATTTCTCACAGTTTTTATTTATTTGTTAGGTATTAACAACAAATTTTGACACAAGCGGGAAAAATTGTTTCCCATTACCGCTGTTTCTAAGGAGGTAAAGAATCAAGAAATCTTCAGCAGTTTCTATTAACTAGCTTCTATAGACTACTATTCGATTACAAGTATACAGGGTGCACCGTTACTTATTGACATAATTTTTTAAAAGCAGATTGCTTTGCCAAAGAAGGAGCAAATACACACTTTTACAGCCCATAACCCTTCTGTGGACTTTCCAAAGCCCACTTGAAAGAAGAGGTTCGACGCTGAAAAACAGATGAAATAAAATATCACTGGCATAAACTGCCAGAACAAAGATAAGCGAAAAGACTAGTAAGCCTTTCGCCAAGGAAAGCTAAACAGCTTGAGTTGGACAAGAAAGACTTGAAACTGGCGACGGGGCTCCTTACTGGACATTGCCCTCTGAGGTATCACCTTAAAAAGATGGGCAAAACAGAGAGTGATAGTTGCCGCTACAGTGAAAACTTCGCTGAAACTGCAGAACATTTTTTTTTGAATGCCCAGCGCTTTTATGCAAGAGGCTCAAGTTTCTGGAAGGGGCCTTTCTAAGCCCCCCGATTATAAAAACTTAGCCCCCAGGAAACTGATAAACTTTGCTCGAAGTTTTGGAATCCCAGGCCTCGAATAGATTAAGGGTTTTGAACAAAATCTTTATTTTTGTATGGAAGCGAGCCTCATTAGTTTGAACATTAAATCAATTAGGTAGAAAGTTAGCAACTAAAATAATTGGAATTTTAACATATAATTTTTTTTTAAATATTTGAAGGAAATGTAAAATTTAAAGACTGTTGTAAAGAGAATTGTCAGAGCTTTTAAAAGAAATATTATTCGCCTTTTAAAAATGTTGAAGTAATTCTTTCGCTTGGGGTTGAAAGTAGTAGAGTCAAAAATAACGGAAAAGAGTGATCCACTTTAATAAAAAATCGACGGGTCTAAGCATTTTTCTAAAATGTTGACGAGGTTCCTGTAAATTGCTCTGTTTCTGTTTTGGTTGGCCACCCTGTATAGTAAAACAATGACAAAAACGAATCAAAGAACTCTATATCTCAACTTAAACTCTCTTAATCCAAAAGGAAGATTTTTTGCAAAAGAATAACACTCCTTAAATGGACAATTTTCTTTAATCTTTTAACAAGACAGCGTCAGCAAAAGAACTTCTAATATGTATGTGTAATCTAAATGTACAAAAATCGCTACACTCCAACACTGTTTGACTGATAACCACGAAACTTGACATATATAAGTGTTTTGTCATGAAAAAGATTTTTATGCAATTCATTTTACATTAACTCGCAATTAGATGACGCTGCAGAGCATCAATTTCTATACCGTTTAACCGATCGCCATGAAAGTTGCTATACATACAGGGTGTTTCTAGATTCATGCGAAATAATTCAGAATGTATAAAATTATAATGGATTTTTTTTTTAAAAATTTCCTCAACTCGCCCTCTTCTGAGATATCACCCTTAAAAGATGGTGTGTAAAATAAAGTTTTAATTTTTTTTCTTAAATTTAAGTAAAGATTGAAATTTTTGAAATTTTGTAATTTCCGTGTTCTCACAAGGGACTAACCATCGGTATTTTTTTAACATTTCTGTTACGTAGAAGAGGGGAAAATTAGCATATCTTAAACTTATTTAATATCAAATCTTTTTTTCGAGATTTAGTTTTGTGAAATAAAAATATTACCTAAAATCACTGTATATTTTTAAAAACATTTTTTAACCTTTATATTTTTTTCTAAAACCAATAGATTAGGTAAAAAAAAAAGGTGAGGGCTGCTAAATTTGAGAAAAAACTTATTTTATTTACCACCTTTTAGGAGTAATATCTCGCAATGGAGTGGACTGAGAAAATTTTTTTTAGTAAAGATGCATCATAATTTTATACGGGCAATCACCTCCTGAAATTTTTTGCATAAATTAAGAAAAACCCTGTATATATTTGAATAAGGAGAGTATTTTCACGATAACCATTTTTATGTAATTGGCAAGACAACGTCTGTCGAGTTCTGCTAGAAATGTATAAACAACTAAGCCTGTCTTATCATCTGATGGCCTGCCTACATCCAAAATACAGCCTCATCAATGACTCAGGTCTAGAAATAGAGCAGTGGTAAACCCCTTTACCTACTAACATGGAACATGGAGTTTTTCATAGTCCCTGTTCTGGATGTGCCAATAGAAGCCACCATTGGTTCTGTTTGCACTCTCACACCTTTCTAAGACTTCCCAGTTAAAGATTTTTTTTTGCAGAGGTGAAGGAAATCATTTTTGAAGAGGTTATGAGTCTGAAAGTTTAAGGTCTACTGTGAGACTTTACTGACTGTGTCTGGTCTACTCACTAAAAACTCCACCCCTATTTAGGTCCGTCTGGCTATTGCCTCCAGTGACACTTAGGCCTGTTCACCCATTCTATCTTGCCGATGTGTTTTTGTATCATTGTACAATGGAGACCCAAGCCGCAGACCACCCAGCAAGGACCCAGAAAAATCCAAACCACACTGCGCCGCTGCGAGGCACCGGACCGAAAAATAAAGGCAATCTCCGGGACCTAGAACCACGCTGCACTCAATCCAGTACCTTCGTACCTTGTACAAGTTCTGTACTTGGTGGGAATAATGTAGCAGCCCAAGAATCGCCCATCCTTCCCAGCGCCCCGCAGCATTACAGCACGTGCTTTATTGCCACCGGATCTCCACCGCACAACCCGCAGGCAGGCCTTCATTATACAGTCCCTTGTTGATTTTTAGCTGATTCCTGTTCATCGGTAACAGTTCTGCTGTCCTTTTATTGCACGGTCCTTTGATGTATTATTTCCCGTTTTTGTTTCCTGGTATGCTTTTTTAGTAATTTTTGTGTTTTTCCGAACCACTTCTTGCAAGTTTGTCTACTTCCTCATTACCTGCAACTTTTTGGCGTCTGTGAACCCGTCCCAGTTTGACGTGATAACGGTCTACCAGCGTTCTCAGTTCTTCTTTGCAGTTAACAAGTATTGGGAAAGGGGTGGTCCGGCCCTGTGGTGCCCCCTGCACAGGACCAAGGCTGCCTACTACAGGTTTTCGTCCCTTTTTCCTGTAGGCTCCGTTAGCGACGGTGCTCACCCACCGACATGTATCCATCAGCACGCGTCGCATAACACTTTGGATTGGTAGTCTTTTAGTCGCCTTTTACAACAGGCAGACCATACCTGTGATCTATTCTATTTTCGCCGTATCCCCAGGGAGTTAAAGCTTGGTTTCTAGATTGTATTTTTATTAAGCTTTGTGTGGGAATATTATTTTCGTAGCGGTATTGAAATTTTTTTTTTTTTTTAATAAATCAAATAAAGAATGTTTACAATCTATGAGCAGAGTGTAGAACAAGTGATGTCCTTTAAATATTTAGGAGCTAATATAACTAGCACTAGAAATATTAAGGAGGAAGTAAAAGCTCAAACAACAAAGGCATCTCTAATCTCAGGATTCTTGAGAGACATAATCTGGAGAAATAAACACATGAGTACCAGAAGTAAGGTCAGAATATATAAGACATGTGTAAGACCGATTATGACATACGCGATAGAGACCAGAGCGGAGAACACGACTACAAAGCGACTTCTTAGATCAACGGAAATGCGAATTCTTAGATCGATAACTGGCTATACCTTACTTGACCATAAAAGAAGCGAAGAGATAAGGGAAATATGTGAAGTCTAAGACATAGTAAGATGGGCAAGAAACCGAAGAAGAGAATGGAGAGACCATGTTATCAGAATGCCAAACGACCGGCTGGCAAAAATTGTGAGAGAGAAGCGGCCCAACACACCACTCCCAACTGGACGCCCACCAAAAAGATGGTACGATAGCTGGTCTTCATCGTCCCAATTCTTTTTGGGCAACCTTTGAGGCAAACACAGGACGTAGTCCTAACCTAAGAAGAAGAAGAAGAAATAAAGAATGTTATCAAAATGCATTTAACATCTAGTTTCCAGTCTTTATCATAATCATTCACGTAACCTGCTAATAGTAAAACTATTATTGACAAAAATTCCCTCGACTCCTGGTAAGTTGAAATTTTATTGTGTAAATACTAAAATGTTATTTAAAATGACGTTGTCATCGGAAAGTTATCCACTCAGGTAAATAACGTATGTAATTTTAAAAAGAGTATAAAAATATTTACACACTGCTCGAGCATGTAAATAATGTTATATTTGTTCTTCTACTGTTGGTTCAAGGACATTGTTATGTCGTTTGAATATACAATTAGTATTCTAAAAGATTTTTTCACTGCCATCGCTTTAGGAAACTTTTAAATCAGTGGTGCCATAACTTATAACATATACCTTCTTATAGTGGAAATTGTGGTATTCTTGTTGTAACATTGTATATTGCTTCTTATTTGTAAATAATTCAATAAGTTCATTTTGTAATAGTAATTACTTGTAAAAGAAACCAGTACCCAATCAAAAATACATGCATACCTATAATTACGCCTTTTTCCTTCCACTTGTTACGGTTCTTACGTTTTTCGCTGTTTCTACTTTCATCAGCGCTCTTATACGTGCTCGTCCGTTGTTGGTACTCTTCACCTGGCCTTTTATTAAAACAATGTCGATCTGGTCGAGATACGTTCACCGAGATCGACCTTTAACGATTTCACCCATACACCTATTATCCAGAGGAGGCGCAACATCCCATATTCATTTGTTTTATCGCAATGATTACACGAGAGTGGCCATAAGTATGACAAAGAATACCAATCGATTCTCTTTGTCCCGTTTTCGTAACATTATTGTGGACTTATGGCCACGCTTGTAATCAGTGGCGTGCTGTTTGTTCAAAATAAGAATATATCTATCGGGTATAATTTAGTTTTTTATGAGAATATATTTATGAATAGTTGATACTCAGTTTTTTTATCAAACTGAAGTGTTGTAGCCTACTAAAAGTATTTTTCTTTTTGGTGCCAAATTGTGTTACCCTAACTAAACTGTTTTTCAAAACTTACAAAAGTGGTGTGCCAATTTTGTAATACGTTAAGTTTCCTTTTTAAAGACAATTGTGTGTAATGTTACAAGTAACTTTTATAAAACTAAATTATTCCAACTCGAGAGTTGCTAATTGTGTAGCGAACAATTTTACTGATACCCGTTAAACTAAATTATTTTATCGAATTAAAGTACTAAAAAAGAATTTTAAATAATTTTACGTAACTGTCTGAAATGAAAAAAAAATTAAATAATTATTATTAATATTAATTAAACAAATTATATTTAATGTATAAATTTAATTTTAATGTTCAGACTATTTATTAATAGATAAGTAACCTAAAGGAAAAGATTTAAATATTATACTTAGGGTTCCTCTTTGATTTCTTGATTGGATTAAATTTGAGGTGATGTATAGATTTCTTATAAAATGTTACTATAAAATGGATCATAAAGGTATATAGTTCTTCAAATAACAACGAAAAAAGGGTAATACCACTGAATAAGTGTGGGTATAAATAAGTGTTGCTAAATAACAGGGAAATAATGACCTTTTTGGAGAATATCTTATATCTTATATCTTAAAATAATACCTGTTTATTTTGATATGAAAATTGTCATCGCTACACCACTGGATGAAAATATAACTTACTTGTAAAAGAAACACTGGGGCTTAAATAGTTCGGTTTTTACACACTTGGCAATGACGAACCATTTCTTCCACTAAATTTCACTGAATTTTACCAATCAAGTGCTGAAAATCACCGATGATACTCCAAAATTTTGTTGTAACAACTTCGGCAACAACGCTTCTAATGATAGCCGAGACTGTCAGATTTCGTAGTAAAAACAAATCTCTGCACGTGGTACCATTCAGAAACGTGCGGCGTTGTCGCTTATTGAGCAACACATTTATATGATCTAACGGAATGAAATAATTCGATGCTTCAACATTCCATAAAATGGGTTGTATTATTCAGGTTGTTATAATTCATGAAATATAAATAAGAGATAGCATTATGATTACAATATTGATGCAAATATAATCAACAAATTCTATGGACGATTCAATAACAATCACAAATCTCTTGCCATAACTGGAGAGCAGGCAACATCACAGCACAACACATTTTAGTCAGCCGTATTAAGATGATACAGTCGACCAGCAAGTGGGGATGTAAGATCGTATTTAAAGGTAAATAGTTCCGTCTCCTCTGATAATAGTTCTATGACTTCACCCAATCGCACTCGCCTTTCTTACCGTGAATTTCCATTAACATATTTTGGTTTGGATGCTTGCATGAATGAACTACGGATAACAAAAGATTGTTGACCAAAATGCTGTAGTCGGAATATCCACATTGTTTTTCCAGGATGGATGAAAAGGCAAAATTGTTGACATACTTCGTTAATTTGTTTTCCTTTCCATCTGAACCTTAATCGGATCCGTCGTTGACCTTGCACACCAAAATTAATTTAAAATTATCGCAGAACCATGGGAAGCACTTGGGGGCCACTGCTTTAAGCAGAGTTTCAGGTCTTCATCATGACTGGCATTTTATTATCTTTTTACGATTTTATTAACGAAGGAAAATTTTACATTATTTATTACTTATATACATAAATTGTTTTACACAACCTTCTCAAATAAATAGGAGTTTTGATCCAGTAGATTATTTACCATAAAAAAACCAATTAATAGTTTTTAATACGGGATTTTTTATAAATAAACAAAAAGATGACTTGTGCTTTTTTCCTTATTTCTTAAAATTACCATTATAATACCAATCATTAATAAAAAACGACTTTCACGTGAAGTTCTTCAACTTCTTACCTCTCAAAAATTGTTTAAAGAAACAATATTCTTTTGGAAAACCGCAGTATTTTTGGATACTACATACACACTGAGATTTGTGGTTAGCAGGTACTCTTGACCTGGCGTTTTTCAAAGCATTTTCGATTTAGATGGTATACGTTCGTCTACGTCGACCTCTAATGACTTGACTGTTGATAAAAATTCATGAAAACTATATAATATAATAAAATTAAACTCTAGACAAATATTAAAAATAATTATTACATTCGTATTTAAAAAAAATTTAAACTAAACTATTTCTCTTTTTTTAAATAAATCTTTTACGACAAAAAAAAGCTTTAAATTTTGTTTTTCGCTGTTAATAATTTGGTTTTTAAAATATGTACCATCCTCTTTTGTTTTCTGTTTGATAAAACTAGACTCGTAAGGTGGATCTGTCAAAATTTAAAAATTCCACGATTCATTTCTTTCGCTTATTCATTTTGATCATGACAGCTGACTTATGTTTACAATTCTATTGTGGACAACCAGGAATAGCTAAAGACATGTAATACAGTCAAAAAAGATTCCTTACCAGTCCATCCTTTTAAAAACGTAGATTACCGACCGAGATATTGAAATGCCGTCTAAACAAAGGATATTTAATCAGGACGTTTGATAAAAATACAGAACCGGCTTAGTAGATTAGGATACAAACAAATTTAAGCACAATAATTCTTTTTAAAAAATTTTAATGTACGAATTTTGTAATATCTGCTTTACGATTTAAAAATATTAATTGCATAATTTAACAAATATATTGGTAATTTATATTTCCTTTTCGTAGCCCATATGACGTGTGGACCACAAATAACATTAGATTAGCTCGAACGAGCTATAAAACTGTCTAAAAATAGGAAGGCAACCGGACCAGATGAAATACCCAATGAAATATTCAAACTACTCGAAAACAACGGTAAACATTATCTCCTAAGCCTTTTCAACAAAATATACGAATCAGGAAATATACCAGATGAACGCTAATAAGTGCAGTGACCATCGCACTATCAGTCTGATGAGCCACGTGCTTAAGCTCTTCCTGCGAATACTTCACAATAGAGTGTACAACAAAATAGAAGAACAGTTAAGTGAAGTACAATTTGGATTTCGCAATAATCTTGGAACCAGGGAAGCACTGTTAAGCCTACAGGTCTTGGTTCAAAGATGCAGAGACATGCAACACCCAGTATTTATGGGTTTTATTGACTTTAAGAAGGCCTTTGATATAGTCAAGCACGTCGAAATGATTAGAATTCTGCAGCAGGTAAGAATCGACGATAGAGACCTGCGAATCATCGCGAATATTTATTGGCATCAATGTGCAAACATTCTACTCGGCCGGAACACATCAAAGGAAGTGGAAATACGACGTGGAGTAAGGCAGGAGTGCATTCTGTCTCCTTTAATATTTAATATTTACTCTGAATATATCTTTAAAGAAGCCTTGGACGAAGTGGACCTTGGTAAACGGAATGAACATTAATAATTTGAGATATGCAGACGACACGGTGCTAATTGCTGCTAGTCACGATGAACTGCAAATACTCATAAACAGAATGACCGAGTCATGTAACAAGTATGGGCTACGACTCAATACTTCAAAAACCAAAGTTATGGTAGTCAGCAAAACACCAATACCACCAATACAAATCAGGGCATACGGGATACAGCTAGAAAAGGTTAACATCTCATACCTGGGCGCTAATATCAATGACAACTGGGACATAAGCAAAGAAATAAAGATCCATATCGAAAAAGCCAGAACCGCCTTCTTTAAATTAAAAAGAATTCTCTGCAACAAAGAAATCACTTTAAAATTAAAAATCAGACTAACACGCTGCTATATATTCTCCACATTGCTCTATGAAATAGAGTGTTGGACGCTGACCGACTCATTATTGAAGAGGCTGGAGGCCTTTGAAATGTGGGTCTACAGAAGGATCCTACGAATAAGCTGGATGGACCGAATAGAAAATGAGGTGGTTCTACAACGAATAAGGAAAAACACAGAAATAATTAAAATAATAAAAAGCCGAAAACTCGAATACTTCGGCCACGTGATGAGGCATCCATAGAAATATTACCTCCTTCATTTAGTGATGTAGGATAAGACTGCCGGAAGTAGAGGTCCAGGACGAAGAAGAACATCTTGGCTCCGAAATTTTCGAGAGTGGTATCGCAAATCATCCGTTGAACTATTCCGAGCTGCGATAAACAAAGTTATTATAGCCAATATGATTGCCAACGTTCGATAATCGGACAGGGTACCGGAAGAAAAAGAGCCCTGTAAATCCAGATCATTTATTTACGTTAAAAATTGTTTTTATCCTTTTTTTTTATGAAAATAGTCGCAAAAAGGGTAGACATATAGTGTGGGCCGCGGACGGCCCGCACTGCGACTATTAGAAGGGAAAGCGATTATAGAAAGGAAATGATTGTGGACACGTTTTTTAAAAAGTTGCAGGTCAAAGTTCTCTGGAAAAACTGATTTTGGAAGCTTATTCCATTCCGTAGCAGCCCTGTAAAAAAAGGATTCTTGAAGAAGATTGGTCCTTGTAGTCTCAATCTTGAGAGTAAATGGGTGACACTGATTAGCAGGCAGAGTTTTTCGGCCGAATGTGGCCAGTGGTATAAGAGTTTTTATTTCTCTGGAGCATCTGCCATGGAAATACCTGTAGAACAATGTCTGGTCTGCAACTCTTCTTCTATGTTCTAGAGGGTGAAGGGTATATGTGAGAGTTGAGCTGTTTATCAACCGAATGGCCCTTTTTTGAATGGAATCTAGAAGACGAAGAGAATGCCTTGGTGCTGAACCCCAAATGTGAGAGCAATACTCCAGTAGAGGTCGAATTTGAGTCTTGTACGTCGTCAACAGTTATCCACAGAAAACCTAGCCTCAGGCTTGCTGACTTTGCGATGTTAGCAGACATATTATTAGACACCGTGACTCCCAAAATCGAGATGGAGGGACTTTATTCAAGGGTATTTCCGGACATTGCGATGGAATGATTTGAGGAATTCACTTTCTTGGAAAACGTGGCGCTTTGTGTTTTCTGTGCGTTGAACTGAACAAGATTGTTGGTTTCCCACTCGACGATTGCTTCAATATCTCTATTGATGGAATCAACCTGTTCCTGCCTGAATCTATTTGTATCATTCACCGAAAGTGATCGATAGGAAGGGAAAGTTGAGACAAGTGTGCTGTTGTCTGCGAAACTGTTAATGGGGTTCGTGGTGGTTTTCAAGAGGTCGTTGATGTGTAAAAGAAATAAGGTGGGGGACAGGATGGAACCCTGGGGTACCCCGGCATTAGTTTTAAACGCATCAGAAGAAATACCGTCAAGTGCCACATGTAAGGAGCGATCATGCATGAAGCTCAGAGCCATTGGCGCAGTTTGGTTGGGAGACCGTAGGCAGATAATTTACTTAACAATGCCTGGCGCCAAACGCGGTCAAAGACTTTAGATTTATCCAAGGCTATTGCACGTTATTCACCAATCTTTTCAATAGTGTTTGTCCAGAGCTGAGTGACATAAGCCAGCAAATCTCCAGTAGACCGAAGTTGTCGAAATCCATATTGTCTGTCATGGATTATCTCAAATTTCTCCAGATACTTGATAAGTTCTGTGTTAATCGCTTTTTTCATAACTTTGGATATGACTGAGAGCAATGCAATAGGGCGATAATTTGCAGGAATAGTCTTCTTTCCTTTTTTCGGAATCGGTTGGACTTTAGCGTTTTTCCACATGGAAGGAAATACTCCTTTGCTGTATGATAACTTGAAGAGTCTACAGAGAACTGGGGTGAGCTCTTGAGCACAGGTCTTCAGGACAATTGTCGGGATTCCATCTGGTCCTACTGCTTTATTAGAGTCAAGATTTCGTAGGATTTTCCTGATAGTGCGATGGCAGATAGTGACCTCAGGCATTGATGCGTTTATTCTAGGTATCCTACCACAAATACTATCTTTTTAGGTTGTTAAATTTTAATTTCTTGTGATGGGTTTAAAAAAACCGATTATTTTGCATAAATTAATTTCTTAACATGTGTAGCATAAGTTGGTCAAGTGATCTTTTAAAACTGGTAGTCGTCAGAAAAATACAGCAGCGGTTAAAAGAAGGAGATGTTCGGTGCGCTGAATTGAATAGTCGGAGGCTTGGCTTACTTTAACATTTCGGATTGATACTTGAGACCCCTTAATACAAATATGGGGTGTGAAGCGACCGCCTAATGGAGGTACTACCTGGTTGTATACAAAACCAAGGGAGTGATCCAACTGGGGTAATAGAAGTACATGAGCTTCTGCTCCTTTACAGGAGATTTGAAGAAATGGGACTAAACTAAGGAGCTGAAAAGGTACAAAAATCAGACAATGCTGAAGTGCCTAGGGAAAAAATTAGACCTCTTCCACAACTCCTATTTACTCATTCATTCATTTATACTATAGCCGAGGCCTCTTTTTGACAGATAGAAAAAATCTTTAACTGTGACGTCACATGTACGTCACTTTTTATACAGTTGTCAACACCAACAAAGCCTGTGGATCCGACGGAATCCCGCCGATTGTTCTCAAGAAATGTGCCCCCGAACTAACACCTGTTCTTTGCAAGTTGTTCAACCACTCTTACAATTTGGGAGTATTTCCGTCCAATTGAAAAATTGCAAGAGTACAGCCAGTCCCTAAAAAAGGCAAAAAGACCCTACCTATACCAATGATAGGCAATATGGCTTCCGCCATCAGAGATCAACTGGTGACCTGCTCGCATACGTCTCACATATATGGCAGCTATCTATTGAAAAGTATGGAGAAACTTTAGCTGTGGCATTAGATATCTCCAAGGCGTTCGATCGAGTTTGGCACCAGGGACTCCTCGCCAAGCTTCCATCTTATGGCTTGCCCCCTCAGCTGTGTTCTCTGCTTGCTAGTTTTCTCTCAAACAGGTCTTTCCATGTAGTGGTCGATGGAGTTTCATCTGACGCTCTACTCATAAATGCTGGTGTTCCGCAAGGATCCATTCTAGCACCAACACTATTTTTACTTCACATCAACGACCTATTGAAAGCAACTTCATGTCCCGTACACAGCTTTGCCGATGATAGTACCCTCCATACCGCTTTCTCTTCCAGGGCCCCTATATCAGCCCGTGAAACCAGAAATGAACGAGGAAGAAATGTTAAAAATATAAATATGGACTTAGCAACAATTCTCGAATGGGGATCCAATAACTTGGTAGAATTCAATGCAAATAAAACACAAGCATGTCTTTTCTCTAGAAAAGCCAATCTCACTGTGCCTAACATAACTTTGTCAGGAGTAACCATACCACTGAAGTCATCCATATCGATGCTTGGTATTACTATCAGCAATAACCTTTCCTGAGAAAATCACGTGAGGTCCATTGCCAAAAGTGCATCCCAAAAACTTGGTTTTTTGTTTCGTGCCAAGAGCTATTTCACCTCCAGTCAGCTGCTTATGATCTATAAGGCACAGATCCGACCTGTACTGGAGTACTGTTCCCATATTTGGAGTGCAGCACCTAAACATATCCTGAAGCTACTGGATTCTGTCCAAAAAAGGGCAATTCGTCTCGTCGGTGATGCCTCGCTTACAAACTCGCTCACTTGTCTGGAACACCGTAGAAAAGTTGGCGATTTGTCTCTATTTTATAGATATTTTCATGGCCGATGCTCTTCTGAAATATCAACAATCGTTCCTCCATTGGCAGTCTCTTCGAGATTAACCCGTCAAGTTCAGTCTTCACACCCCTTCGTGGTCACTTTGGAGACCTGCAGAACATCACTTACCAAAGACTCATTCATCCAACGAATTGCGAGGCTTTGGAACTCATTGCCTAGGGAGGTGTTCCCCGAGGCATACAACCTCCAGAAATTTAAGAAGAACACCAACTCCTACCTTCTTTCCCTTGGTTCCCACGATGTTCTCTGAACATTACAGGATATCCCTTTTCGTGGGAACCAGAACATAAAAAAAAAGGCTGAAACGTCAAGCGGACGTTACCCAAATCACGTATTGCTTAACTGCAATATAATAAATGAAAATTCGACATTTCCACGACGTACTTTTTTTTTGTTTTATTTATTTTCAGGCAAACCGTCGCTGTATTAGCGGCTCTCACGGAGGCAAAGATACAACCAATATCCATAATGACCGACAGATATTTTATTTTAACACATGTCGCACTTTGACTGGATATCCGGTAATGCGTGTTTGATAAAAGAATCGTGAAGCATTTCAGATTCCATTTGATAGAGTAAATGACTTGATGGAGAAAATCGTGCTGGGACCATAAACGGTAAAAATGTGAAAAACGAACCGTTTTAGTCAATATATATTTTTTTTAAAACTCGATAAAATAATATCTACATTAATAAATACGGTTCCAAAATTATAAAATATTTTTGTACAGAATATTTTAAAAAATGCCACTGCTCATGTCAGGTTTGGTTTAGTTAGGTTATAATATATTTTGGTGGGGTTTTCTTTTATCTTCAAAGGCATTAATCTTCGCCATTTATTATGAAATCAAGTTTAAATCAAATTTAAAATTTTTGGAAGTATGCGTTATTACTTTTAAAAACTCTTTAATTCCGTTAAACCTACCGAAATGAGACGTCACTTTTAAAGTTTTAAGACATTTTTTTAAACCATGTAACTCAATAGAAAAATTTAGATCTCTAATGGTAGCAATGCAAAATGAGCAAAATCACTAAATTTTAAAGGCAAAATTAAGTGCTAATTTAGTGCTGAAACGAGAAATTTAGTGATCTGGTAGACGAATTAAAAATTGCGACATCATACTACCCAAAAATGGAGTTTGGCAGAATAATGCAAAACACTTTATTAGCTAATAATGTAATGCTCAATTAGTGCTGTCCATACCAAAAAAAAGATTTCTTAAAAAATATGTTTTTCAATTTTGAACTATATACTGCTGGCTTGACTGTGTGAGCTTACTCCAGTTCGAATTAAAGGGTAATCGACATTATAGGCACTTCATGATTCTTGCTATAATTTAGTGCTAATTAAGTGCTGTCGTCGCTACAAGAAAAAAATTTAACAAATGCTGGTTTGACTGTGTGAGCATACTCCTGTTTAAATTGAATGGTAATCAACATTTTAGCCACTTAATAATTGTTGCTATAATTAAGTGCTCATTAAGTGCTGTTACTACAAAAGAAATTTTTTTTAATAAATGCTGGCTTGACTGTGTGAGCATACTCCTGTTTAAATTGAAGGGTAATCGACATTTTAGCCACTTAATAATTGTTGCTATAATTAAGTGCTCATTAAGTGCTGTCACTACAAAAGAAATTATTTTTAATAAATGCTGGCTTGACTGTGTAAGCATACTCCTGTTTAAATTGAAGGGTAATCAACATTTTAGCCACTTAATAATTGTTGCTATAATTAAGTGATCATTAAGTGCTGTCACTACAAAAGAAATTTTTTTTAATAAATGCTTGACTGTGTAAGCATACTCCAGTTAAAATTGAAGGGTAATCAACATTTTAGCCACTTAATAATTGTTGCTATAATTAAGTGCTCATTAAGTGCTGTTACTACAAAAGAAATTTTTTTTAATAAATGCTGGCTTGACTGTGTGAGCATACTCCTGTTTGAATTAAAGGGTAATCTACATTTTAGCCACTTATTGATTGTTGCTATAATTTAGTGCTCATTAAGTGCTGTAGCTACAAGGGACTTTTTTTTATAAATGCTGGCTTGATTGTGTGATAATACTCCAGTTCAAATTTAAGGGTAATAGACATTTTAGCCACTTAATAATTGTTGCTATAATTAAGTGCTCATTAAGTGCTGTTACTACAAAAGAATTTTTTTTTAATAAATGCTGGCTTGACTGTGTGAGCATACTCCTGTTTAAATTGAAGGGTAATCAACATTTTAGCCACTTAATAATTGTTGCTATAATTAAGTGCTCATTAAGTGCTGTCACTACAAAAGAAATTATTTTTAATAAATGCTGGCTTGACTGTGTAAGCATACTCCTGTTTAAATTGAAGGGTAATCAACATTTTAGCCACTTAATAATTGTTGCTATAATTAAGTGATCATTAAGTGCTGTCACTACAAAAGAAATTTTTTTTAATAAATGCTAGCTTGACTGTGTAAGCATACTCCAGTTAAAATTGAAGGGTAATCAACATTTTAGCCACTTAATAATTGTTGCTATAATTAAGTGCTCATTAAGTGCTGTTACTACAAAAGAAATTTTTTTTAATAAATGCTGGCTTGACTGTGTGAGCATACTCCTGTTTGAATTAAAGGGTAATCTACATTTTAGCCACTTATTGATTGTTGCTATAATTTAGTGCTCATTAAGTGCTGTAGCTACAAGGGACTTTTTTTTATAAATGCTGGCTTGATTGTGTGATAATACTCCAGTTCAAATTTAAGGGTAATAGACATTTTAGCCACTTAATAATTGTTGCTATAATTAAGTGCTCATTAAGTGCTGTTACTACAAAAGAATTTTTTTTTAATAAATGCTGGCTTGACTGTGTGAGCATACTCCTGTTTAAATTGAAGGGTAATCAACATTTTAGCCACTTAATAATTGTTGCTATAATTTAGTGCTCATTAAGTACTGTTGATACAGAAGAAAAAAATTATGAAAAAAATAAAATAAAAAAAAATAATTAATTTTTCGCTTTGGTAAAGACAGCACCTATTGAGCACTAAATTATTAGCTAATACAGTTTTTTTATTGTAGGTAAACAAAAATAAATAGGAATAAAATATGTTTTGCAGTTTAAGTGTGAATGGACAAATCGGTAGAGGTCGACCTCGGAGAACATATCTCGATCAGATCAACATTGTTTTAAAGAAAGGCCAGGTCAAGAGTACCAACAACCGAAGAGCATGTATGAGAGCACCGATGAAAGTAGAGGAAGCAAAAGATGTGTGTAAGAACCGTAACAAGTGGAAGGAAGTGGTCTCTGCCTACCCCTATGGGAAAAAGGCGTGACTTTATGTATGTATGTTTAAGTTCTAATGTTAGTTAAGGTTAAAATATGTAGGTTATTTTATGTCGTATGAGAAGCACACAATAAACATAAACAAATATAAGTATAAACAAGAAGCCATAGTATAAGTACACATGTAAACAAAACAAAACAAAAGGATATGACAGAAAAATTACAGTATGAGAGTACATCACAGATAGTCATGTACAAGCAAGTTTAACAATATAAATCTACTAACAACAGACATTTAAACGTCAATATCTAGGCCGTTAATCCAAATCACTGGCCCAGGGAAAGCGGAGAAAATTCCATGGATGCCACTCATTCAAGATGTGGTCCATTGTTTGTCTCGGCGCACTACGTAGGTACAAAAATTGGATGATTGTAGGTTGGGTTAAAATATGAGATAAAATGTTTTCCCCTAACATTGGAAATTCAAGTACCTATAACTTTTTACCAGTCTCTTTCCCGAGCAAACTATGTACATGTATGAACTTCCCAAGTCACGCCCAATCGACTCCCATGGGGACCGTCTCTATGTAATGGTGGGCAAATACGGAAATTTGTTTGTGACCACTAAAAAATTATTAAATTAGCTTGATTTGTTAATGTCGAATATTTTATGAACCGCTTTGTTACTGTAACAATAGATTGTTCTAAGTCTCCTCGTATATGGTCAATAGACGCCTCTTGCAAACGCAACATTGCTAATGGCGATTCGTTCCACTTTCCTGCTTAATGATCGCCATAACTCCGTGTAGTTCTTTCTTTTTTCGAACCTTTAAGTGGATGAACGTCGACGTAGTGGCATAATTTTGAAACAATTAAAGCCAATCGCGTGTGGAAGTTACACAGTAAAAATAACTAAATGTACAATGTTACAAATGAGCGGCGAATTGAAGCAATAATAACAAAAGCAGTAATAAATAAATTGCTTCATTGCGCGATTTTTATTTGAACGCCGAAATATTGAAAATACTTTATATTAACTATTTCAAGAATAATATACAGATGTGAAAAAATAAAAACAGAATATAGGACTAACGATGCATTTTAATGATATTAAGGTATTCTAGCCAGTTGACTTGCACAAAATATAACAGATAGTTGCGATGGATAATCAAGTATTCAACTAGATTTACCAACTTATTGTTTATATTTCAGTTGGATTTTAAATAGTGAGATGCTTATTATGCATAAATGGTCAAAACTATCTTTTTATGCCAAAATTCTTTATACTTGAATTTTTTTAATATTTCAGAAACCTTAAAACTCCATTATGATTTTGATATAATTTGGTTACATGAAAATTAGACCATTATTAAAAAATACAAACATATAGTCACGCCTTTTTCCCGTGGGGGTAGGCAGAGACCACGTCCTTCCACTTGCTACGGTTCTAACACACATCTTTTGCTTCCTCTACTTTTATCAGTGCTCTCATGCATGCTTTATGAATAGCCAGAAAGTGTCAAAAAAGGCACGTCTGGCGGTGCATAGAGATGTGTTGGTTTGGCAGAAGAAGCATGAAAATAGGATTAATGCTGCGGAGATGAGTAGTCTGAGAATTGTATAGCCGGAGTGACTCGGTGGGATAAAGTTAAGAATAGTGAGATAAGAAAACGCTGTGGTGTAAAATAAGATGTGGTCACAAAGATAGATAAAGGAATGCTTAGATGGTTTGGACACGTAGAAAGGATGGATGAAGGAAGATTGACGAAACAAATTTATAAGGCGAGTGTGAATGGGCAAATCGGTAGAGGTCGACCTCGGAGAACATATCTCGATCAGATCAACATTGTTTTAAAGAAAGGCCAGGTCAAGAGTACCAACAACCGAAGAGCATGTATGAGAGCACCGATGAAAGTAGAGGAAGCAAAAGATGTGTGTAAGAACCGTAACAAGTGGAAGGAAGTGGTCTCTGCCTACCCCTATGGGAAAAAGGCGTGACTTTATGTATGTATGTATATACAATAAACGAATGTAAACATTAAATACTTGTATCAAGTTATACAATTTTATCAACTTATTTTTCTATATCTATATTACACACATTTGCACGTATGATCCAACACAATAAATTAGTTTAAAAAAATAATAAAAAACAGAGTTAATCAAAGTAAAAAATAATTCTTAACATAGGTATAAAATTACTGACAATAAAATTAATGTCACTGTTATAAAAGCGTGGGGTGCTTTTATTTCGAAACGCAGAGTAAGTTTAAATTTGTCATACAAAGCAGTGACACTGAATGGCAATAATTTTTTTTTGACAGTGACATTTTCTCGTCAGTAATGTTATTCTTATGTTAAGAATTATTTTTTACTTTTTAGTTTGAATAACTCTAAAAGCGTGTTTTTTAGTTTCTTTAAACTATAATTTATTATTCATAAAATTTCACCCGTTGATTTTGTCAAAATATTATCACCACATCACTTATGAATATAAACAAAGGGTTTTTGTAGTATTATTGTTACGTCAATGATAGTACTGTAAAATTAACGTTTTGATATTACTTTAAACACCCGACAGTATTTCACTTAGCATATTTTCCGGCTTTTATTAGACATATATTATTTTCGTAGCTGTGTTTCTCTGTGGCCGGTGTACGCTCACGATTTCACAGATAGGTATAATTTAATACGAAAGCGCAAAATCGGCATTTCGAAAAAATTCGCACCGCGTAGATCAATGTTAAGTTATTTCCTAGACCAGTTTTTTAGTACCTCGTCTGTATTATTTATTAAAATTGCTCATAATTTTCTAGGAGTCTGACGGAACGCCTAGAAATTCTTCGAAGTCAAGTTCGCTCGACGTCCTGTATAATTTCAACTCTTGCGTGTTCTCTTTTTAATAGGTTGACATACAGGGTGTTAAGAATGTTATTTGATTTTTAAGCAACGGTATTTATTGAATACGAAAAATGGGGTATGAGCGTGAACCTAACAAAAACGGAATATATCTAGAATTGCGACAAATAAAAAAGTGCAAAGAATATAAATATTTGGAAAGCCTAATCTCGAACGAAGGATTTTCAGAACGTGACATAAAACACAAAGCACAACGGGGTCAGAGAACGGTACATATTCTCAACTCATTACTTTGGTCCAACTAAATTAGCTTAAGAAATAAGAAGACAATCTACACAGCAGTTGTAGAGCCTTTCCTAACGTATGGGGCAGAATGCTGGCAAATGACAAAAAGAAAGATGGACTTTGTGGAGATGGACTACCTAAGAAGAGCCTGTCCAAATAATCAAATTAGGCGGAGGACAAACAAATAGAATTGATAGAATCTCAGAAAGAGTAGAAACTCAACAGTTAATATGGTATGGCACGTGCAACGCATGAACGAGAACAGGTATTACTTCTTCTTTTTCTAGGTGCCATGACCGTTTAACGATCGTTGGCTATCATGTTTGCAATCATTATTTTGTTGGTAGCCGCTCGGAAAAGTTGTATAGTGGTGATACCAAACCACTGTCTGAGATTTTTGAGCCAGGAAGTTCTTCGTCTGCCGGGGCGTCTCTTACTATTAATCTTACCCTATATTATAAGATGTAGAATGTCATACTTTTCTGGCACTAGCAACTTGATTATGAATTCCTTTGCTTATTAGCATGTATTTGGTTTTCGCCGTGTTTATTTTCAAACCAAATACTTCGCAAGCTTCAGTTACCCTATTAATCAGTCTCTGTAGGTCATCGATGGACTGCGCAAGTATTACAGTGTCATACGCGTATCTTATGTTGTTGAAAATTTGTCCATTTATTACAAATCCCAAATTTGTGTCTCCTAGGGCCTGCTCAAATAACTCTTCAGAGTATAAATTAAAAATGAGTGGAGATAATTTACATCCCTGTTTCACACCTTTCTTCACTTCAACATCTTCCGTCAGGTGACCGTTAATTCTGACTTTGGCAGACTGGTGCCAATATAAATTACCTATCAAGCGGATATCTTTGTCATCAATACCAGTTGTTTTGAGTATCTCAATAAGTTTTAAGATACGCCGCCACTGGTACCCAATTCCGTATAAATCAGCATGGCACATCTGCTGACTTTCAGAATGTGGTGGCGACCGTTGACATGTCTCTTTCTTTAAAAATTCAAGTCTAACAAAATAAGCATTAGCTTTTAATATGCAATTTTTATTTATTTCTTAAGTAGTGTTAATACGCTTTTGTAATTTTTACTGTAATACATGTTTTATTATTTCTTTAGTTTAACGTTATAACCTTCGATGTTATGACCAGTTTCAAAAAAACACCCGTTTGGTTTATAAAGCATTAGTATCTATTTTAATGTACAATTTTTTTGTTTTTCAAGGTATGTTGCTACGTTTAAATTATTTTAAGCATTTTAAAAAATAAATTATTCACAAGCATATTTTAAACCTTTTACTCGAAAACAAATTAAACAAAATATTAATTTTATTGTACCATTATGAAAAAGAAATAATAACATTTTACGGTACAATGTTAGAGCTTTTTTATTTTCAAAATAAATCTCCGTCAATCTTGTTTGTTGCAAAACCTGTCTTAAAGTTTAATGTGTTCCAAAAGTGGTTCTATATAAAGTTTTTTGCCTTTTTTAAAAAGTTTGTGCTAATTAGGGTTCGCTTTGGAAATAAATTATTTATTTAATATTATCAAAACGAGGTTTTCAAAGGCTTTAAGACAATCGGTATACTGTAACATTCATTATAGAAATGGTAAAAGTAAAAAAAAGAGCGTGTGTACAGAGTACACGTGTCAGAAGTGAAACTTCTTTGGCAGGATTAATAAAAATCTGTAAGATTTTCAGATCAATAGTCTAAGATAAAACTGTAAATTATTGCTATTTACCAATATTTTTTAACAGATTTTACAAAATCAATATTTCGTAGTATGTATGTAGAAATGATGATTATGTAATACAAAATAATAAAAATTTTAAATGCTTACCAAACATTATTTTCATCTACTAGGTTAATCGACACACTTATTTGTAGTAAAAATAATTAAAACTTGACTAAAATTTAAAAATTTGCAGCACAAGAATGCTCTTTTCACTAATAAAATTCGTTTACGAATGACGCACTTAGTTTTTAAAGTATTTTCGGTCCGCGTCCGATACATCACAAAAAAGTTAACAAAAAATTAATCGATAGGTAGAACATGTAAAACAACCGCATTTCAGCAGTTTTAATTTGAGAATCTTCTCCTACTTTACTAAATAATAGAAAGATTAAATTAATTTAGGTATTCATATCATAGCTATTGTTTTATTACTAAATGCAACACAATTAGTAGATACATAAATAATTACCTTTTTCGAAGGATTAAGGTATGATATTAAAATGATTTTTATAAAAAAATAGCTCATAAATATTTTTTGATTTCTAGGATACGAGTTATGTTACATGATTGGTCACTACTAACAATTAAATAGTCATAGCCGACTATTATTTTCGTCATAATTTTATCGGGAGTACCTACCTTGTATTTGATGAGACTTCATCATCATTCAGCCCTTGGTGTCCACTGTTGAACATAGGCCTCCCTAATCATTTTCCATTCCAATCGATTTTGTGCTGTTTGTATCCAGTTGCTGCGGGTCCTTTTAATATCGTCCGACCAACGCGTAGGCGGTCTTCCTCTACTTCGCTTGTCTGTTCTAAGTCTCCACTCAAGAAGCCTCTTTTCTCATTGATCGTCCCGCATCCTAGCAACGGGGCCAGCCCAGTTCCACTTAAGCTTCGCAATAGCTCCAACGACATCGCTGACACCGGTTCTTCCGCGCAAATCCTCGTTTCTTATGTGGTCCTTCAAGGTCACACCAAGCATGGATCTCTCCATGTTCCTCTGTGTAACTCTAAGTTTCTTAGCTGTTGCTGTTGTTAGTGTTGAGGTTTCTGAGCCATATGTCATCACTGGCAGCACGCACTGATCGAAAACCCTTCTTTTAAGATTGACGCGGATGTCACTCTTGAAAATGTCTTCCGAAAGTTGCCCATGAAAGAGTGAGCCTTCTCTTTATTTCGCAAGCGTGGTTATCCCTTAAGATGCTGACATCATATCTATCTACCATTTAAATTTCAGCTCCGCCAATCTTCAAGCCACAGCTGGGAACAAAGTTTGTCATGAATTTTGTTTTTGACATATTGATATTAATTAAGACCGACATTTCCACACACGTCTTGCAGGTCCTGCAGCATCAGTCGCATTTCATCTAGATTGTCCGAGAATAGCACTATATCATCTGCAAAATGTAAGTTGTTTAGGTTCTTGCCATTTCTGACTCCAGTCCAACTGTTTGAATGCACTCTCCATGACTGTAATAAACAGCTTTGGTGACATCGTGTCGCCTTGCCGAACACCACGTTCGATAGTTATGGGGTTTGTTATTTTCATGTAGTTTTACCGTCATTGTTGCATTTTTGTAGATATTGTGGTATATTGGTAGCCGACTCTACATTCCCGAAGTGCAATCTACAATGCATTTAGCTCTATTGTATCGAAGGCTTTATGGAAGGCTTTAAAAAACATAAAGAAGAACGGAGGGGGGCGAGAGAACGATGTTCCTTTACGCATCTAGTGGAAGAGAGTGCGCGCGTAGCATTGTTTGTGGAGTAGTGAGTAGCAGAAAAGAAAAAAAAAACGGAGTGGGAGCGGAGAAGAAACAGCACGCAATTTCGTAAGTAGTCATGCAAAGACGAATATCCTCTTTGCGGCATAAAAATACGACACACGTCTAGCGAATGATTTATGGCGGCGGTGTGACCGAAGGTGTCTGGTAATTTCGCAGCAAAATCGGAAAAGGAAGAGAATTCTCTCGCTCTTTTTGAGTAATAAATTGTAGATATATAAAAAGACAGCGGTCGCGAAAGGTTTAAGTTTAGTTCAAAGTGAATTTTAAGTTTTAAAGTAATTATAAAGTGTATAAAGAGATTGTATAGGGATTGTAATTATCTCTTCTTCTTCTTCTTCTACTTGTTAAAGATCTAGATGATCTGTTGATTCCGGTCTTGCCTCTGTAATATTTTCTGAGATGTGGACTGCCAGCTGTCTCTCCATCTCTTTGGTGGTCTTCCGGGTGGACGGGTTCCTGCTGGTTTTTTCTTCTAGTACAATGCGTGGTAGTCTATCGTCGGTCATTCTCTTCACGTGGCTATACCATTCTCTTCTCCTCTGCCTTCCCCATCTCACCACATCCTGTACATCGCATTGTGCTCTAATGTCGGTGTTTCTTACGTGATCTTTTCTTGTTTTTCCGGCTATTGTTCTCAGTACTAACATTTCGGCGACTCGTAGCATCCTTTTTGTCTTGTTGGTATCCTCTCTCGCTTCTATACCATATGTCATTATTGGCCTGACGCATGTCTTATATATTTTAATTTTACTCTCCTTTCGCATAAAAGGATTAGCCCATACAGTTTCCTTAGACATCCTGAT
This sequence comes from Agelastica alni, assembly GCA_950111635.1. Classification (NCBI taxonomy): domain Eukaryota; kingdom Metazoa; phylum Arthropoda; class Insecta; order Coleoptera; family Chrysomelidae; genus Agelastica; species Agelastica alni. Next base: position 17,988,165 of record OX467717.1, on the reverse strand, counting down.
ATTATGGCTGATTTGTTAATTTGGTTTTTCAGATCCTTTACCAGGTCGTAAGCGCTGGATATATCTATGCCCAGGTATCAAAATTGCATGACCTGCTCTATGGGTTTATTATCTATTACCAGCTTGCATCTCATTGGTTCCTCAGCGATGGTCATGGTTTTCATTTTACCTATGTATATATCCATATTGAGTTGCTGACTGATCTGGTAGAACTTAAATAACTGTCTCTGTAGATCATTCTCACTTTCTGCGAATACTGCAGCGTCGTCGGCGTAGCAGACTATGCTGATAGCCCTATTGTTCATTCTGTATCCCGAATTAATGGATGAGCTTCTTTTATGATTTTGTCCATCAAGAGGTTGAATAAAAATGGGCTAAGGCTATCTCCCTGTCTAATTCCTCCTGGAGTGAAGATGCTAGATGTAATATTCTATGTAATTATCTAACATACATTTTACAGAATTAGGCACTCGACTTGGTATTTGGTTTCATTAAAATTTCAGTCGAAAACATCACCACCATCGCCAAGCCAATAACCGTTGTTGAAACGTTCACATTCCAATTAGAAATTTAATATAAAATTCAAAATTAACGTTTTCATTCGAAACAGTAACAGGCATGATGCAAGACCGCCTACCTGTCGTAGGCAGAACGTAAATGTCGTGTCTTTATTAGCTCGATAAATTTCTTTAAGTTTTTTCTCTTATTTTACTGACCAAGCTAATGCAAATGCCACGGTTAATTTTACTCTAATAAAGTATGAACTATATTGTAAAAAAATCTCAGAGAGTCGAGCATTTGCGAAGAGATTTTCCATACTCACACACTAAAAAGAAATTATAACAATTTGGACAAAATGTTTTGGCAGCAGAAGCATGAAAGTAAGATCAATGCTCTACGGAGATGAGTATTCTGAAAAGTATAGCTGAAGTAACTTTTGAGCAACAATGCGCCTAGAAAACGAACTGTCTGATATCTTTGCAGTCGGAAAGAGAGTTCGACGGAGATGCATACTATAATAATAATAATGTTTATTCAGCAATAATGATTTACAAAAATTAACAGTATGTACAAACCACTTTAGAAACAAACAGAAATAATCACTGAAGCTATTGTCACAGCTTGTGTGTGATAAACATATAAATTTTAAATAATTTTAAACTTAAGTATAGCCCATTAGAACCAGAACTGGTTGGGCATGGGCTTAAAGAATTTAAAATCAAAACTTAGTAATAAAAAATTAATATTAACATTAATAATTTAATTGAATTTAGCATGCAGAAACCTGTTGTTCACAAATCTGCATATCAAAATATATAATAAAAGATATGAAACGAAAGCGTTAAATACAATAATGTTTACTGAGGGTAATTAATAATAATAATTAGTTTTAAGACACAAATATCTCATGTATTGGTTTCCTTTTATGGTCCAAAAGGAATTTTTTTATTATATTTTTTATCAAGGTAATCGAATTGATAGTAAGTAATCTTTTTAATAAAATAAAATAATAAAATCTTTTTAAAGAAGCCTTGGACGAATCAGAAGACGGTTTTACAATAAATGGTCAACTTATTAATATTAAAGGAAGGAAGATGAAAAGGAGGGCGATCCAGAAAAAGCTGGAGAGAGGGTGTCGATAATCAAGTCCGAGAGAAAGGCCTATAACAGGATTTATGGATGGAAAGGGATCAATGGAGACTGGAAATCGGTTACCGGAAATATGGTTACAAAGATAGATAAAGGAATGCTTAGTGGGTTAAGAACACGTAGAAAGGATGGATGAAGGAAGATTGACAAAACAAATTTATATGGCGAGTGTGAATGGACAAGTCGGTAGAGGTAGACCTCGGAGAACATATCTCGATCAGATCAACATTGGTTTGAAGAAAGGCCAGGTCAAGAGTACCAACAACCGACGAGCATGTATGAGAGCACTGATGAAAGTAAAGGAAGCAAAAGATGTGTGTAAGAACCGTAGCAAGTGGAAGAAAGTTTTCTCTGCCTACCCCTATGGGAAAAAGACGTAACTTTATGTATGTATTTATATATATATATATATATATATATATATATATATATATATATATATATATATATATATATATATATATATAATTAGAATTAAATGACTAAGTATGTAGGGATTATTAAGATAATATTACTTAAGGAACTGGCAGATTTAGCTTTAATTAATTGACTTCGTATTGATAAATTGTAAACATTTATTTCCCAACAAATTCTTTACATTTTGTTACTTTAAAAAGCCTTAATACCTTACTTTACATAGTTTTTTTAAAAACATTTCTATCCTCTCTATATTTAGAGTCTCTCCTATATTATCCTACACATACAGGGTGGCCAACCGAAAACGATCAGAGCCATTTGCAGGAACACTCTCTTCCGCTATTTTTGACTTCACTACTTTCAACCCCAAGCGAGGGTAAGAGTTACCCCAAAATTTTTAAATGGTATTAGGTGTCGAATAAGATTTCTTTTGAAAGCTCTGACAATTATCTTTACAACGGTCTTTAAATTTTGCATTTCCTCCCAATACTTTGAAGAAAATTACATGTTAAAATTCCGATTATTTACTACTTAATTGATTAAATGATCAAATAGTAATTCGACGGCACTCGTCAACGATTCTTTGACGCAAATCTTCCAACGACACTGTTGGTGTTTTATAGATTTTACTTTTCAGATGTTCCACAAAAAGAAATCGGGAGCGATAAATCTGGCGATCGTGGATGCCATTCAATGATGCCTTTTCTTCCAATCAAATGCCAGCCCATACATTTAATTTCTCCGGTTGCTGTGTATGCACCTCGTGAAAAACTCTTGGGTTTTAATCGGACCAATAGCGGCAACTGTGGCGATTTACCGTCCCGAGCAAGAAAAAACCAGGTAATAGGTAATAAATTTATACCATTGGCGTACTTAAATCGATTTAATGACATTTTTACCGTTCGTGATTGTTTGCAGATAAGTTTCACATTTAAAATCTAATTTCCCAATAAGTAATGGGCGGAATTATTAAATTTAATGACTATTGTATGAAGAATTGTAAAATCTTTTGAAAGACATCTCATTCGACCCCCAATGCCATAAGCATTTAAAGAATCTCAACGTTTTAGAATATAAACGAGTTGTTTTATTTATAATCTCTGGAAGACAAGAGAATAATAGATTCTATTCGTGTAACAGACGATATTTTTTTCACGACAAAAGAATTTAAACGAATAATACTTTAAAGAACTTAAGATAATTATTAAAACATAGATATGTATTAATTGGTATTAATATTTATTGTCCAAGTCAAAGACATAGTAAGATGGGCAAGAAACCGAAGAAGAGAATGGAGAGACCATGTTAGCAGAATGCCAAACGACCGGCTGGCAAAAATTGTGAGAGAGAAGCGGCCCAACACACCACGCCCAACTGGACGCCCACCAAAAAGATGGTATGATAGCTGGTCTTCATCGTCCCAATTGTTTTTGGGCAACCTTTGAGGCAAACACAGGACGTGGTCCTAACGTAAGAAGAAGAAGAATATTTATTGTGTTGGTACAGTTATTAAAATGAAATATTGTCTATAAATTTTTTAAATCAGATTGATTCGATAAGGCAGATGTAACGTTTGTGGAAATGTAAAATCTAAAGACTATTGTAAAGAGAATTATGGTCAGAGCTTTTAAAAAACATCTCATTTGACCCCCATGCCATTTAAAAATTTTGGGGTAATTTTTACCCACGCTTGGGGTTGAAAGTAGTGGAATTAAAAATACCAAAAAAAAATGTCCCCCATTAATCAAAAATCGATGGGTCTGAGCGTTTTTCTAAAATGTTAACGAGGTTCCTGCAAATGGCTCTGTTTCGTTTTCGATTGGCCACCCTGTATATTATTTTTTCAAAAAAGACAAACAAAGATCGTAAGTATTACCGGCTACGTAATTATTACCTTTTCTGTCTTTGTATGAGCCACTTGTATAATCGTCCATGTAATAAATATCTGTTGATCCGCAGTTCAGTCACTCGGTAATCTCATAGATGGAGCTCATTAACTTCGGTATTATAATTAAGAATAACGAATGACTAAGAACGGGTAATTCAAGACTAATAAATTTTTGATACACGAGCATCCAGCGGTGTACTGGCACTAAGATGAACTCCATTTATTTGACAACTTGACCAATTATTATTAAAAAAAAATTACCAGTCATAATTTAATTATTTGCACCAACAAATTGTATCTATGTATTATTTTCAAAAAAGTAAATAAATACTTCAACAAAAGAAAAATAAAAACACTACAAAATTTTGTAAAAGTGAAGTTTAAATGTTAAAAAATTTAGTAAAAATTCCATGTGTACATAAAATATACAAAATTAGGGATCCTTTAAAAATGAACACATTGGAAATAAATTTTAATGATTGGTGTTTATTAGAGATTTTTTAAAATAGGTGTGTAGGTATAATTACCCATTTTTATTTTTAAAATACCATTTTAAGTCTACATTAAAGGATTTACAGTATTCCACTTCTCCATATACCAATTTATATAGTATTTTGCCCAGTTAAACCCGTTTGATTTTAACTAATGTCATTTTGATTCTGATTGATGCCAACATCCATACATACAAACTTACGAATTTTCGTGTTTATAATGTAGTAGTAGGTTCACATAATATCTTTATAAATTATAGCCCATGTGTTATTCTGATATATAAGGTACAATATTGTAAAGTTTTATTAAAATCCATTTGGTACTTTTTGCGTGAAGGAGTAATAAACATCCATGCATACATATATACTCACAAAGTTTCACGTTTATAATAGTGGTAGGATAAAACTAGCCTTGTAATTACCAATTTCTAGTTTTCTTAATTCTGAATGATATTTAGACCTGCAAACACGTCTTACAACAGCATCGCTCCAAAGTACACTTAACTTTTTATAGACCCAATAATTTCGGCCAAAGCTCGTCTATCAGATTCCTTTCACATATAAGATATTTTGAGCAGCACCAACTGCTTTTACTCTGCCCAATATTGACGACAATTGCACTATCAATTAACCGTTTTTCAATAGAAACATCTATCATTGTGCATTCTGCCAACACAACCGTTATTTTCATGGTCACCTTAAGGTCAGCCACTGACCTACTGGTTATCTTCTCTTCTTTTTATTCTTTTTATGCCAAAACAGTAAGGCAATACAGATTAATTCATCATCATGTATTACGATTTTTTACGCATAAAGTACGTTTTACTTCTCTCGGCTAGATTGCGACTGAGCGAGAATCAAGAAAGACCGACGCCCGGATTCTATTTTGTTCCTGTACATCAGAACAGAATCAGAACAGAACAGAAATAGAACATTAATGGAATGCAGGAAAACAAATTTTTTTAAATAATTTGAATTTTTTATACGTTTCTCTTCTACAGGGTGGCCCATTAGTGTATGAAAGTGCAATAGCTTACTTGGGATAAAAAAAATAAGAAAGAAATGTTTTAAATAAAACTTGTATTTGCGTTGATATAAATTTTTTAAATATTTTGAGATATACTGGTTGTTCAGCCAAAGCGAGACAACATAAAGTTAACTTTTTATAATGGACACCCTATATTTTTGCTTACCATCGAATTCAGTGTAAAATTCTGCATTTAGCCCCATCTTTTCTTTTTTCATAAATTGCGACATTGCCAAGTTGGAGCGAAAAATATAAAGATTTGACGAAAATTGGTGCACTATAAATGCTGCCTAGTAAACGTTATCAGTGATAAGCAACTAAACTTATTTGGTAGGTACAAAGGTAAAGTATGGCTGAAATGTCTGATCGGAGTAGAAGTTTCGTTTGTGGTTCGGGGTATTTTTTGGATAAGTATTAATTCAGGAGATTTTAAATGGAACACCCAGTATATTATTTTACCAACTTGTAAAATTATTTTATCCTTTCAAATTATGTCTGCACAATGTATTCTCTAAAATTGATTGTTAAAATAAATAGATAATAAACATATTCTAACAGTACATGCATACAAAGTCGCAAACAAAAACTAGTTATTTATGAATAAGAAATGGGAAGTAGAAATATATAACTTAAATACAAAGTTTATTGATCGGACCGAGAATAGAAAGTGAAAAAAATACTCCACAACAAAGAACATATATCAAATGAAATTTTCGCGGGTTCGGTCCTGGAAAGGCATAATTGAAGACTAATAAATTTTTTGATACACGACCCGATCTGAACTGATGGGTGAGCATTGGAGCACGGCATGTTCCTTTATTAATACCTTGTGTAAATTGGCCTCTTCTTCTTCTACGAATGTATGCGCTGTTTGCATTTTAACAATCTGATTGTTTTATGACCGGCATAAATTAAATATGTCGCCGTCAAGGTAACTCTAACTGTGAAAGATCGAAAGTTTTATAATTGTGACCCAAAAAATATAATTCTTTGATGGAATTCTTTCCTGATTAAAGTTATTTTATTAATAGTTGTTGCAGTAACGCTACTAAGAAGTTTAGTAATTGCTCAAATTAAAAAAAAATCCTCGTTTCCAAAACATAAAAAATCACTTTATTTACTACTTGCACACATTTGGCCTTTCATCAAACTCAATGAAAATTATATGTTTTGGTTGATGATATTGACATAATTTATATATTTACCTATTCAAAATGTTTTGCTCTCATGCAATGAATTCAAGGTTATATATAATTTTAATTTGAAAAAATATTATTATTATTATTATTATTATTATTATTTCCATGTTCCACTTAGCGCTTGTGCTAAGGATGAGTTTCTTAGTAAGACCGAGTGCACACCGTGCACATAGAGTGTTACTTTCATTTTGGTGATATTTAGGTTTCCCGCGTTACATTACTTTTCGTACTATATGAGCTGTAGCCAGCACCACTGCTTTCTGCATTTGTAGAAGATTTTGGTTTCCAGGAACTTCTTTTATTGCGCCTTCGGTGATCATAGAAATAACGCCTGTTGCTCCTATGATGACAGGGATGACTTTGGTTTTAAGATTCCACATTCTCTGTATCTCTATTTGTAAGTCCTTGTACTTCAGTTGTTTTTCCGCTTCTTTTTGTGTTATGTTATAATCGGATGGAATAGCCACATCAATTAGGAGGCAAGGTTTTTTCTTCTTATCTTTTACTACAAGATCTGGTTTGTTCGCGGTTACCTTCTTGTCTGTGTGTATCTGAGTGTCCCACATGATGGTAACTTTGGCAGTGCCAACTAAAGGGTCCGGGATGTGATGGAACAGTTTATTATTATTCATGGAAAAGACTTATTCACTCCTCAGCTTAGAGCTGGTATCATTTACCTATCCCGGATACAAAGTATCAAAAGGATTAGGCTCAATTTACATAATAAACTTGCGCACTGTGTGACAAGTATTTAGTATGACCGCCTTCTGGATGTCGGAGAAGATGTTTTTCGGTAGTCCCAATTTGACGATACTTTCGTGCAGGGTCTTAGGTACGACGCCGGTCGATGACATAATAACTGGGACTATTTCTACATTTTCGCTGTGCCACATCTGTTTTATCTCAATAGCGAGATCCGCGTACCTAGCCAGTTTCTCTTGATGTTTATTGAGAACGTTGTGGGTGTTCGGTATGGCTACGTCGACGAGAAGGACTGAATTGACTCTTTTATCAACTACCACGATATCAGGTCTGTTATTCGTCACCTTTCTATCGGTGATAATGGACCTATCGTAGTAGATTCTAGAATTGTCATTTTCGAGCACCTTCTGCGGCTGGTACTTGTAGTACGGTGTATAGGTGTTGAGAAGACCGTACTTGTTGGCCAATTTTTGGTGAATGATGTTGCACACTTGATTATGCCGGTGAAGATAGTCAGTACAAGCAAATGTTATATGTTGAATGGTCTCTGATGTTTGTTGACACTTTCTGCATTTGTCGGCTTGGGTGTTGATTGCCTGAAATAAGTTGCCTCCATTTATCTCAGACTTCATAAGTGATTTTACTCTTTTAGTGTATTGCTCCTGGATTCTACTTTTATTATTACTTTATTACTTACTTTATTATTATTATTATTATTATTATTATTATTATTATTATTACATAATAAGGGCAGGGGATCAAGTCCTGTTTTTTCCATAATAAGTTACAGAATATAAATAAAACAATAATTAACACCAAGCCTAAAAAACTAAAAATTAAAAATGTAGGTATCTATTTGATTTTTAAAACTATTAACATTTTCTGAAATAACTATTTGCTGAGGTAGACCATTCCAAATATTAAAAATTCTGCTAATTATAAAGTTTTGTCTGTAGCGAGTCCTAAAAGGCTCTTTCTTCAGCTTTAAGGAGTGCCCACGGAGACGGGCGTCTAAATGGAGGGGAAAGCTGCTTGAAGGTCGCCGAAGTTGAATTTCAAAATTCGAAAGGACATTATAAGGTCACCTCGGACCACGTCTTTCTTCGAATGTTGTGAGGTTTGCCATGAATAATCTCTCTTCGTACGTAGGTCTAACACGGCCAAAAGATAATCTGGTTGCGTGTCTTTATACTTTTTCCAGCATTTCCGATCTCGAACTAAATCTGGATACCACGAAGGCCCGGCGTATTCAAGTATGATTCGGACATAGCACTTGTAAAGTTTGCGGTATGGTTCGAAAGAAGCTTTAAAGAAAGTTTTTTGTATTAAAAACAATTTAGAGTTCGCGCGTTTACATATATGAGAAATATGATCGCTCCACGTAAGTTTCGAGTTTACTACTAAACCAAGGTCGTTATGTGATGAGACCCTGATTAATGTCTGTCCACTGATGTAATACGGATTTTGCGGGTTATTGTTTCCGACGTGTAATACGACAGAGGCATCAACCAATTGGAACACCATTCTTGTATTTTATCGAGATCATTCTCCAAACTTAGATAACTGATGTTGGAATTTCCGAAAAGTTTCGTGTCGTCAGCGTAAGCCGAAATTGAGCTTGACAGACAGTATCGAACTGGAATAAGCGATGAAAAGTAAGGGTCCAAGAACGGAACCTTGTGGAATACCGCTAGTTACGGGTCTTTTCTCGGAGAATTCTTGTCCAACTCTGACTTTGAATAACCAGTTTGTTAGGAATGCTGAAAACCATTTGTTAAGAGTACCTCTTAAGCCAAGATTATCGAGCTTTAGTAGAAGTCTACGTTTTGGCACCCTGTCAAAGGGTTTAGAAAAGTCAAGGTAAATGATGTCTAAAGGATGTCCATCATCGAGTTCTTTGGACTAATTGTTGGTACACTGTAGTAAATTGGTTAAGGTTGATCGACCCTTCATGAAAACATGTTGAAAGTTTGCGATTACATTTTCCCGCTACAAAAAGTCGACAATGGATGGCAACAATGGATTCCATTACTTTGGAGACAACGGGTAAGAGGCTTATGGGACGGTAATTGTTAGGATCCAATTTATTTCTTTTTTTAAATATTGGAGTGACTGATGCTAATTTCCAGGTTGGCGGAATACAACTTCCGAATATGAGTTCATGATTTTGGACAGCGGATATGATAACGTGTGAGCACATTTTTTAAGAAATAATGCAGTCAATCCATCTAAACCTGGGGAGGTTTCAATAGGTTTTTTAATTTTTTTTTAAAGTGGTCAAGATAACTACTGACAAGCATGCATGAAAGCACTGATAAAAGTAAAAGAAGCGAAAGACGTTTGTTAAAACCGTAGCAAGTCGAAAGAAGACGTGTCTGTCTACCCCTACGAAAAAAAGGCATGACTTTATGTTTGTATGTATTTTTTAATGAAAGTACAATTAAGTAAAACGGTACCGAGATAATTATTTTATATTTAATTCTCATAACATACAACAATATTAAGCTGTATTTTTTTTAAAATATAAGCAATCATAATTCATTGAAATGGAATTCATCACAAGGCAAGTGATAAATCTAGGTTAATTTTGATGGTGTAAAGTACCATCTTGGCAATATTTCTCAACAGCTGCTGTAGTGACTTTAAAATCAATAATAAACTCTTGTCATCAAAATTGATGGTCCCCATAAAAAATTTAGAAACTTGTTTGCCCAAAGTACACGATTAATTTTAATGAATACCTTTTTGAATGATAGAAATTTAATGAAAAAAAAATTAGTGAACACTTTTAAGAAAATAATTAAATATTATTTTAATGCTGTAAAGTATTACCATTCCAATTGTAAACTAGAATTTTAATTGATCTTAAGCAAAGTCCTTGAGCTTAAACATCTTGCTTAATTCTTAGGTAATCGAAAAGATATAAAAATATACTGGGTGGCTACCTCTAGTATTTAAAAACAGGTCGATTATTCTTTAAATGGTGACTCTAGATTCATGAATATGAATGATCCTTTATTTAAATGTGGTGGCACCACCTTTAACAATCTCCAATGGCATATCATTTATGAGGTGTTTCGAGTCTCTTTACAAACATGCCAAATATTTTTCATTTTGCTTTAAAATTAATGTAAAATGTAAAATGAACCAATAAAAATAGGTTCATTTTTTTTTTGACATGCTTGTAAAGAGAACTAAAGTATCTTTAAAGTATCTTACTTGACTGCTCGTACTATTTAAGATTATTGAAAGGGTTGCCACCCCACTCGGATGATAATAATGTTGATGATGCTAACACTATCCAAAAATTTAAGGGGAAAAATCGACCTGTCTCGGGTTTTCCCAAACAAATATTTTTCATCCGAGATGGACATTTTTAAGTGAGCCATTTACAATAATAGATGCTGCAAGGTTCCATATCGTTTCCATACATACATAAAGTCACGCCTTTTTCCCATAGGGGTAGGCAAAGACCCCTTCCTTCCACTTGCTACAGTTCTTACACACATCTTTTGCTTCCTCTACTTTCATTAGCGCACTCATACATGCTCGTCGGTTGTTGGAACTGTTGACCTGGCCTTTCTTCAAAACAATGTTGATCTGATCGAGATCGATGTTCGCCGAGGTCGACCTCTACCGACTTCCGTCCATTCACACTTGCCTTATAAATTTGTTTCGTCAATCTTCCTTCATCCATCTTTTCTACGTGTCCAAACCATTTAAGCATTCCTTTATCTATATTTGTAACCACATCATCTTTTACACCACAGCGTTCTCTTATCTCACTATTCTTTACTTTATCCAACCGAGTCACTCCGACTATACTTCTTAGACTACTCATCTCCGCAGCATTAATCCTATTTTCATGCTTCTTCTGCCAAACCCAACATTTACTACCATACATAAGTGTAGGAACCAACACACCTCTATGCACCGCAAGACGTGCCTTTTTTGACACTTCCTGGCTATTCATAAAGCTATGCAGTGCCGCTCATTTGTTTTTCTGCCAACACCCTTCGCTCAATGTCACTGTCATACTTTCCATCTATAATAAATTTTGTACCCAAGTACCCAAATTCATTTACTTGTTTCACTCTTTCTCCCTCAATCGAAACTCCACAGTTTGTCATGCTTTTTTCTCTTTCAAAAACCATTTCTTTCGTTTTGCTCACATTTTTTTTATCCCTTTGATTTTCAGGGCATCATGCATAAAATTAACCATCGCCTGCAACTTCTCTTCAGATAACGCTAATATGACTTGATAATCGGCGTAAAGAAGGCATTTGACGATCAAATCATTCATTTTCAATCCATAAGCACTCTCTTTTAGATCTTTTAAACAATCGTCTATGTATAAGTTAAACAGCCATGTCGAAGCCACACATCCCTGTCCTTACACCTTTTTTGATGTAAAACCAGTCCGTGCAAGCTCCGTTTATCCTGACACAAATAGTGGAATCCTCGTAAAGTCATTTCAGTGCTCGTAATAAACTACCACCCATACATATTATACTACTACCCATACATAGACAATGTAGACCACAAATCACTCCTCATCACTCTGTCATAGGCCTTTTCCAAGTCTATAAAAGCGCAATAGACCTTCTGACTTCTAGCCAAGAATTTTTTGACTATACCTCGTAATAAAAAGACCTGATCCATACACCTCCTTCCTCTTCTAAATCCTAATTTGTACCTCAAAGCTACGATAGCTGGTACTATTTGCTATAGAAAAACCATGACCCGCGCCATTAAAATCATTAATAATTTCGCTGCGCTTAAGATTTCAAGGTACATTAGTTGATTGGAATAAATGATGTTTGGTAAAGGATATTTCAACAAATCGACCATATCGATAAACTGTCAGATTTCTTTTTCTTGAAGGCTTTACCTTTTGCATGATTTATGATATACGTCGAAGGCAATTGCCGAAGATTTACTGAGGTTACTTTTTTTATTCGGTGCTTTTTTAATCGAATTTTTTTTATTTATTGCGAACGAATGATTATTGTTTAAAATAATTCATTAATTAAACATAAAAATATGTGCAATTAACTCGTAAATAATGATTAATAAAAAAAGTGAAAGTTGACAACAATCTTCTGATTTATCAACGAATGTTATTGGTAAAGCTACCGAATTCCCTGAAATAACTATGTATACAAAAAGTGCGATCAAAATTTTTAATGAACACAAAGTTGATAAACAATAAAAAAACATGGTAAATTAAAAAAAATGTTCAGTATGAACTCCTGTTACCACCATACCGTTTCCAAGTCTGCAACGACCGGATAAAAATGAAAGAGGAGATCTATACTTCCTCTTCTTTCTTTAAATTAGGCCTACTACCTGTTTCTCATCGTAACTCGTTTTATGGAGGTAGATTGTCACTTTAACGTTTTCGAGGCATTCCTGTGCTTCGCCACCCCAAGGTGATTTATCTCTAGCAATCTTTACTGTTCGTTCTTCTGTCATACGTGTTATTTGGTCATTCCACTCAATTATTCTACTTAGCACCCAGTCGTTAATATTCTCGATCTGGCATGTTTGTCTGATATACGCGCTTCTTTCGCTATCCCGTAGCGTTTTTTCAGCTATTTTTCGAATTATCTTCATCTCTGTTGTTTCCATAATTTGGCTTGTTTTTGATGTTTCGGGTCTTGTTTCTGCCGCATATGTCAGTATGGGTCTAATAGCAGTTTTGTAAATACGGGTTTCAGGTGCTTGTTACGAAATATTGTGTCGTTGATTTGTGCAGCCGTTCTTGTTGCTTTGATAGCTTGTGCTCTTACTTCTGGTTCTATGTCGCCGAAGCTTGAAATTTCTATACCCAAGTATCTGAATTTCATCTCTTAATGTACAGTGCAACAGAAGTAGCTTGGCGGGCGACTAGCCTCTAAAACAACAAAAATTCGGCTGAATATACTTCACATTCGTAAACTTCTTTCTCCGATTGTACTTGAGACTCACGATTACTGAAAATTTCGTCGTCGCCGATCGGATCGTTATTGCTAAGATATAATTTCTTCGGAGTGCAATTTTGCGAACCGAAAGAGGTTATGAAAATCCCCATGAGCGCATTAGTTCTCTACATAGAGAGCACGAAGCTCATGGAGAGAGAATAAAGTTAGGGACAGCAAAATGGACTTTAAGTTTAATTGCTTATGCGGGGAAATTTTCCACGACCATATGAAATAAAACAAAATGTCAACTAGCGAACACAATCACTAACTTCAGATAACTGATAAACTCTCGCAAACGAAGGCCAATTTATATATTTAACGTTGAATCGAGAAAAGACATGAAGCTTCTAATCGTATCCAAACTGTTCTATCGAAAATTCGAGATTGGTCGGGAAGGTACTGTGACGTTACTATACCGCCCAGCTTGCTTTACCCTTTAAATAAGTTGCCCACAATAAAAATCCACCTGTACATTTTAGATGCATACATTGTGGTCTTTTTATCAATAGGTATTATCTGTTAGAAATGTTCTACAATTATGATTGTTTTTAAAACAATGGGTATAACCGAGAGATAAAAATTAAAAATAATGTTATAAAAGAAAGTTCGACCTATTAAAAAAATGAATAAAACAAGTGGAAGCCACGCCTTAGATGTTTTTTTATCATAAAATAATCTAATTCCTATCGGAACGAACTTTATTGTTATCGACCGTTGTTTTAAACGTAAAACAGAACGAATTAACTTTATCGTAATTATATTTATGGTAATGAATCGCAATTTTATTGAAAAATCTTTTTTCCTCATTAAAATACTTAACTGCATGCACTTCCTGTTACATATAGGTACAACAACAACAATGCGAAAGTTCACACATTGATTAACAACCTATTGAAAGGCGAATCATTAACTTTAATGTCTAAGAGTGAAGATGAGATGGTTGCAAGCGAATACGTGCATGCTGCACTTAAAGGATTAGTTACGATACTTTGAAATCTTAAATCTTAAATGCATGCAAAGTATATTTTTAAAGCGAGTCAAATGAGGTGTTTAGTTGGATAAAATAACATTTAAAAAAACAATATTTATAGTATAATAGAACAGAATAACGAGATGAGTGAAGAAATCAGAGATCATATACTAGAGAACAAATACGTGACTAGGAGAACGAAAATCAAAACGTACCAGACCATGATAAGACCCGTGGTAATGTACGGCTCCGAAACCTGGACTCTTACGGTGCGAAATAAGGAACTCATTCGAAGATTCGAGAGAAAAGTGCTGAGAAAAATTTTCGGACCCACCAAAAACCAGGATACGCTACCGAATCAAAACAAATGCAGAACTAGAACAAATATACAATCAGCCAGAACTGATTAACCTCATAATGGCTCAAAGGTTGAGATGGGCAGGGCACGTACGATGACAGCCAGAGGATAGAATGTTCCGCTTAATATGGGACAGAGCACCAAAAAGGAAGACGACCAATTGGAAGACCAAGATTAAGGTGGCGTGATAATATAACATCGGACTTTCGGAAAATGGGCATCTGGAATAGTCTAGGAGTTATAGAAGACCGAGAGAGATGGAGGCAAATTGTTGCCTCAGCCAAGGCCCAACAGGGGCTGTAGCGCTACGGAGTAAGTAAGTAATATAACAAAGTAAAGAAGATTTAATATTTTAATACTAGTACAACGATGTGTCACAGATAAAAAAATTTATGGTAGATATGTTTGATTAGTATGGAGCTTATGGAATAGGAGCCGCTTCACTGCGACTCTTGTAGATCTATTGTGTGTCTGTCCTCATGTTACGTTCGTTTTCTCTGTATAGACCCCGATTAAGTTTAATTATGGAAACCTCAAACTTATTTTCCTCCTAAATACCGACTGCCGTCTCCGAGAACATGATCTAAAGTTAAATAAGGAAAATTTTAAATGTGTACCAATACAAACGTTGGTCACCAATCGAGTTTTTATCTTGTGGAACGATTTAAGTGAGGAAACAGTTAGAGCATCATCAGTTAACATATTTAAAAATAAAATCGACGAACATTTATTACACTCCTAATTTGTATCTCGTTTACTTATTATTTCATATTGTATATTTTGTTGACTTATGAATGATTTTGTAAATAGGCTGTCATAGGCTTAGACCTCAGCCTTCATTGATATGTAATAATAATAATACATATATACATTCATAGGCGTAGGCAGAGACCACTTTCTTCCACTTGCTACGGTTCTTACACACATCTTTTATTAATTTTAAAGCCTTTAATCTAAATATAGTGCCATTTCTGTCCATTAGAGCTCAAAATTCCTAGTTTTTTGTAAAAAAAACCCCGAAAATAGCTAAAAATCGAATTCCACCTGTATCGAACTCTTTTGTCTTCGAACGATCTGGGCAGCGGATTTCTCTTTTGTTGTCTACTTTCTTTCGTTGTTTTTTTTTTAACATTGGCTAACTGCGTCAAGCTGCTTTTTCACAGTCGTTCATTGTGCCAATAAAATTTTCGTCCTCAAGTAATATCAAAATTTGTGGTCCATCGCAAAATCCTTCTTTCAACTTAGCATCACTAATTGCCGGAAACTTTTTTCCTAAATACTAAAAACACGTGCCATTTTAAGCGAGAGCTGTCACATACTGCTTTATAAAACCACGCTTAATATGTAGTGCTAGGTATTAGTAGATATTGAGAAAAGTGTTGCTAGATTAAGAGTGACGATGCAATTTTCAGGTCACCAAAAACTTTCCATTGATGTTCCGAATATCTTATTTTATGCAATACTATCTGCAGCTTATCCTACAGGGAAAGGTGCTTGGAAAGAGGGGATCAGGCAGAAGAAGGATCTCTTGGCTTAAAAACCTGAGAACTTGGTTCGCAACCTCCACCACGGGTCTATTTAGGGCCGCAGTTGATAAAATAATTATTTCCAGAATGATCGCCAAAGTCCTGTAACGGACAGGCACTGGAAGAAGAAGAAGAAGATCTGAAAATTGTCGTAAGTGTCTTTTTACCTGATCGAATAGATGCATGTGTTTCCAATGTATAGAACAGCTAAAAGACTTTTGTTTGATGCAACTTACTCCAAACTTAAGCCCGATGGTGCAAAACGGGCTCCGGATTCGTATTTATGGCATTGAAAAACATAAAAAAGTAGGTCTGGTCAAAAGTACTCACACCTTTTTTTTGTGTGCCGTTGTTATCAATATTAATTACTACAATAATTAATAAAAATTTTGTTAAAATTAATTAAATAAATATAACAAAAAATGTTTAAATACCTGCACCCATTTATGTATTTAAAATATATTAAACTAAAATGGGGCGGTTAATAAAAAAATTAAAAAAAAAGTTTGTTAAAGTTTGTTGCTTTAAAAAACCAACAATTTCGGAAAAACTTTTAGTCTGCAACAATAAAAAAAATAAAACAAATAAACTTAAAAACGAACTTTAAAATGTATCTTTGTATATTTGTTTATTTAACCCTTTATTTGTGTTTAATAACCGTCTATAAATAATAAAACAATTAAAAAATAGTTCAATTTCTTCAAGAAATACAATCAGAGGAATGTTTTATCTTTAGATGAAGATAAACACCAACTGCGCGGATAAGCGTAGTCCGATGACGGTCAATTTTGTTTTAGTTTTAAATTCTCATGCTTACAAGCGTTGCAAAGCTTGTTGCGTATTTTATCTTTCAACTTGAGGATTCTCACACGAAAAAAGTTGAAGCCAATTAATTTCGTTAAACACTGGTTTGTTATTTACATCCGTTAAAAGTGATAGAAGTTCTTTAAATTAATTAAAACTCACCATGGTAAATACAAAAGGAATACAGGGTGATCACGTAGAGTCGACATACGCATTACAACATGATACGAATTGTTTAAGGCACTAAAGCAGTAATTTTTACCTTCTCTTCTCTATTGCTCACCAAATATAAGCTTTAGTATTTAAAACTTGTGAAAATAAAAAAGTGCGTGAATGTCGTGGAATACTCGGTTGGAACGAAGTTCCTTTCGTAGTATTGCCACGTCTTTAAGTTCCCTAAAGAGTACTCTGCCAGTGGTCTCTCTACTGGCAAATTATGCCCGAGCTCAGCCGTAGAGGGAGAAGAAAAAATATATAAAAGTAAGCCGCGCCACCGACTTAGACGGTTCAAGCCGGAAACCCCTAGGTCTTATAGGCACTAGCAGAGCCACACGATAAACAACAAACAATTATGGTGAACTAGATAAATAAAACTATATTTACAATTCCTGCAATATATTAATTAAGTAAAAATGATGTTCTGATTGTTTACAACAAATTCTGTATTTTGTAAAGTGGATTAAACGAATTTAATACACTTTTCTTAAAATAATATTTAAATTAATTATAACAATCTTTCAGACAATAATAAAAATAATAAAAAAATTATGTACAAAAGAGAATTAAAAACAAAAAAAAATGTTCACAATATTTAAAATTTCAAAAATAATTGGTTTTATATAGAATTCCTAATAGCAAAAAATAAAAAAAAAATACAAAATAAATGGACTTGCAACAAAAATAATAATTTGAAACCATCACAATAACTACATAAAGTATATTCAGTAATGTATAAATTCAGATTCAACTTGGAGCAGGTACAAATTTAATGAAAATAATCTGTTACTTTTAAACTATTGAAAACACTTGGATCAAGCACATAAAAACTGATAAGTTGAGAAAATTAAACTCAATATTATGTAACCAATTGAAAACTTCATTGAGACGCCACTGTTACATCGATGATCCAAGAAACAGAAACACCAAGTAGTATTTTTAAAGATTTACACTGTTAAAACAATCAAGCTTATTTAAAAATATTTTTACGATGGCTGTCCTTCAAAATAGCAATATTGTAGGATATTTACAAATAAGTATAAATAAACGTTCTTACTTGGACACAAAGAACTATTGAGAATATTATTTTAATCAAAGTTCAGCCTTGGCATATTATCCAATGCAATAAATAGTTTTCAACAGTGTACCATATTAATAAATTAAAACAAAACTTAATCGTGCTGTCAAAAATAAGTCACGTCGTTTAAATATACTAAAATAAATCACTTGTAACCTTTGGATACACGAATTCACGAATCCTGTGGCCTACTCCTGGCCGGTTTGAATTATGGAACAGCACCTGCTACTTAACAATGGCTTCAAAATCCAATTAAGATGGCCCAAATACAGCCAGATATGAAAGAAAAAACCGTAGAAGTTTTGCTCACGTGTTAATATCAAATCGTTTCAAAAACTCTCACCCGACTTCCACGAC
Source organism: Agelastica alni (assembly GCA_950111635.1). Classification (NCBI taxonomy): domain Eukaryota; kingdom Metazoa; phylum Arthropoda; class Insecta; order Coleoptera; family Chrysomelidae; genus Agelastica; species Agelastica alni. Next base: position 17,969,519 of record OX467717.1, on the reverse strand, counting down.
TGACACCAAGCGACTATTCTCCACTGCTCACTCCCAGGCCGGATATCAAAAAATGACACGGGACACGCGTCAGCCAACCTTTGCAAATCTATGTTTCCAACTCATAATCGCGATCGTCCGTGTTGATAGCTAGCCCATCCACACAGAAAAGCAAACCAAACAATAATATAGCGGACAACACACGACAATCGAGGCCAAAAATCAAGGCAAAATCTAATAACAAAGACTCCCACTCCAATTAACCAAAAATGTCACAGCCATTAATAATTAAATCCTAACACTACTAGGTATGCAACACTATTTACAACGAATGATATATTCATGTTACAACAAAATACGGTATGCAACCCTACTTACGAGTAACTAAGGAATACGAAACTATCAGAAGAGACCCAATTAATAATGGACTGTAGAAGGAAAAAAAATAGGCACGTGACAGTATATTATTATTGATATTTTCTCTTACGCTTGTTTTTGCATTTTTCGGCATTGTTGCTTTTTTTGATGTTTTTTTTAGTCAATTTGTCAACTAATTGACTATAAAAAAATTAAAATCATATTGATGCACTTTAACTCTGACAAACCTAGTGTCATTGTTATTATCTTCTAAGCCACTATCACAATGCATTATTCATGTATATTAACCAATCACAAGAGTTATAATCAACCAACAAGTGTTTACAAAAAATTCGCAAAGGGGTTACGCAGCACGTGATTTGTTGAAAATTAATATAAGTATAAGTACACAAGTACAAGTAGTGTAGACGGTTATCCATAGCGCGTATGCTATTGGCTGTGCACAGTCGCGCTTATTGATTCAAGGCAGCCAATAATTTCGACTGCGTAGGTATAGTTGGTACATGGCATACGCGTTAGCTGTTTCGTGTTTCGTGACAGAAAAATCTTACACTTTCTTTTGTCTAGCCCCCATTCGTCAAGCCCGTACCGTGCGATAAGGAACTTTGTTCTAAAAACGTTAAAATATTTATAACTTTATTTTGGCTTGGAAGTTGGTCCTATACCAGCCACAGTTTAGTTTTTTGTGTATTCTAGTTAAAAATATAACACCTTATTCATACCTTTTGTTTTCTCCACTATTTTGTACAGGTTTTTCTTCGGTTGGATGTTATATTCTTTAAAAGATAGTCTAGCTTGTCTCAATATTGCTCAAAGTCCATTTTGTGTAGATGTACTTTGATTGGACTATAAGAAACAGTCCAGATTGTCCGAATACTGCCTGTATTTTGTGATTCAATGCATTTAGACAGTATGTGCTCGACTGTTTCTATTCCTTTGCCGCATTGGTCAAATGAACGTTTATGCTACAGCACCAATTTGTGTAGGTGAACTTTAATGGGACTGTGAGCAGTCTAGGTTTCCAATATTGCCTGAATTTTGTGATTTAATTTATTCTGGCAGTTTTTGTTACTTTGCCGTATTAGCTCTATTTCATGTAGGTGTCGTTTGAATGAACTGTGAGCAATCTAGGGTCTCTGAATATTGCTTGTTTTCTGTGATCCTATGCATTCTGACAGTATGTGCTTGGCCGTTTTTGTTTCTTTGCCGCATGGCAAAGGAAAGTTTGATTAAGAGTTAAAAATGAGGAGACCTATAATTGTTCGGAGCTGGGTCGTACAATTTTTCTGTTGTTGATAAATATTTGTTTCTGATGCATGTATGGAGCTTAAATCCAGCGTTATCCTTAATGTTTTTTGACGAAGGACAACTATTAACTCTAGCTCTGTGCTCTATATTTTGCAACAATTATCGAATCCTTCTGATTAATTAATAATCTCTTGAATATTGCTATTACAATAAATACGTTGGGATTAAAATACAGTAACAAAATTTACAGATTAGCTTACACCTCTGAGATTTCCTTGAAATTTTAGTATGTCGTCAAGTTTGTCATCCCAAACAAGAATATATAAATATATAGGGTGCGGAAAACATGCCTTTAGGTACTTTTTTGCATTTGAAGAATCAAATAATTGTACTGTTGGTGTTAGGTTAGGTTCATAATAATTGGTATTAATTAAGGAAGTAGAAGTAAAAAAATTAGGCTAACCTAACCTAACGTCCTAACCTAACACCAACAGTACCTGGTGAAGTTTGAGGATTTTTACCAAACTTTACACGATCACCAGCCAGACTAATCCGAAGATTGGCTGAAAATACGTCCCCTCATTGTCAAAGTTCTTCACCAGGAACTGTTGGTTTTAGGTTAGGACGTTAGGTTAGGTTAGGCTAATAATAATTGGTATTAATTAAGGAAGTAAAATTGAAAAAATTAGCCTAACCTAACCTAACACCAAAAGTACTGAAAAATCAATACAATAATTTAATTCTTTAAACACAAAAAACTTGACAAAATACTAAAATTTCAAGAAAATCGGAGAGGTGTAAGCTAATCTGTATAATTACCAAATTTTTTTATTCCTTATACATAAATTCATCCGATGAAAGACTTAATGAAACACAATAAGTTCCATAAGAGATAGGTATTTTATAAGTGTTTTTAGATAAACAAAATGTAAAAAGTATTCAAATTGCATACGAACATTCCAATACGAAGCTCCGACGCAAACGCACCGTCGAGTACAATGAAATGGATTTTTCCACTTCAATCGTCTGTTGCTCGAAGGTAAGAAGAAGAACTTTGATTTATATGCAACATATTTTACAAGCAATCGCAATGTTGCTTTGAATTCAATCACGTAGATCTCCGACGCATCAGGACGCCAATCTAGTCACTCAACCACGACACAAGTTCGTTCTGGGGAAACGAAGAAATATTACGGGCAATCAAGATAAGCTGTAGCCTAATCGGGAATTACAAAGGTTACGTTAATCAATTATTGGTAAAATAATATTCGTTACGGTAAGATAATTTTGTAACCAATAATAAACCATATCAAAACTAATTTATAAATAGGAATAAACAATCCATTTTTGTATGTTGTTTGGGAATAATTTAATATTATTTTGAGCTTTCAAAATAACAGATATAAAATTATATTTATAAATTTAAACGCGCAAAATAAAAAATTTCTTAGTAAATAAAAAAAAATACGTTACAATTTATAAAAAGTGTGATTCAATTAAATATTTGAGGCTTAATCATTAGTCTTACAATTTATAAGTTCAACTTACCCAAAAGACAACAATTAATAGTCGTAACATTAATAAGAAACCAATAGATATTTTACAATATTGCAAATGATTAAACTTTTAAATTTGAAATTAGCTGCGCTATATGCAACAATAGTAATAGTATCTTGTAACGAAATATCTCACGCTTTTGAAGCCATGGCAAAGCCACACATCCCTGTCTCACATCTTTTTCGATGTTAAACCAGTCCGTGCAAGCTCCAATAATATTGGATTTTTAAAGGAAGTTATTCGTGCATTTGTCGGGCACATACTTAATTCAAATTTAAGACTTATACGGTTTTCTTATGGATGCCATTGTCAGAACTGTACCAAATTAAAATAAAACAACAAGGGAAGCATCTGTGCAATAGCCTTGGATATATCTAAAGCCTTTAACCACGTTTGGCACCAGGCATTGTTAAGTAAATTATCTGCCTACGGTCTCCCAACTAAACTTCGCCAATGGCTCTTGAGCTTCATGCAAGATCGCTCCTTACATGTGGCAGTTGACGGTATTTCTTCTGATGCGTTTAAAACCAATGCCGGGGTCCCCCAGGGTTCCATCCTGTCCCCCACCTTATTTCTTTTACACATCAACGACCTCTTGAAAACCACCACGAACCCCATTTATAGTTTCGCAGACGATAGCACACTTGTCTCAACTTTCACATCATATCGATCACTTTTGGTGAATGATACAAATAGACTCAGGCAGGAACAGATTGATTTCATCAATAGAGATCTTAAAGCAATTGTCGAGTGGGGAACCAACAATCTTGTTCAGTTCAACGCCCAAAAAACACAAAGTGCCACGTTTTCCAAGAAAGTGAATTCTTAAAATCATCCCATCACAATGTCCGGAAATACCCTTGAACCAAGTCCCTCCATCTTGATTTTGGGAGTCACGGTGTCCAATAATATGTCTTGGCATGACCATGTTGCTAACATCGCAAAGTCCAAGCCAGAGGCTAGGTATTCTGTGGAAAGCCAGAAAGTTTTTTACTCCTGATCAACTGTTGACGACGTACAAGGCTCAAATCCGACCTCTACTGGAGTATTGCTCGCACATTTGGGGTTCAGCACCAAGGCATTCTCTTCGTCTTCTAGATTCCATTCAGAAAAGAGCCATTCGCTTGATAAACAGCTCAACTCTCACAGATACCCTTCACCCTCTAGAACATAGAAGAAGAGTTGCAGACCAGTCATTGCTCTACAGATATTTCCATGGCAGATGCTCCAGAGAAATAAAAACTCTTGTACCACCATTGGCCACATTCGGCCGAAGAACTCGGCACGCTGATCAGTCTCACCCATTGACTCTCAAGATTGACACTACAAGGACCAATCTTCATCAAGAATCCTTCTTTTACAGGGCTACTACGGAATGGAATAAGGTTCCAAAATCAGTTTTTCCAGAGAACTATGACCTGCAACTTTTTAAAAAGCGTGTCCACGATCATTTCCTTTCTATAATCCCTTCCCCTTCTAATAGTCGCAGTGCGGGCCGTCCGCGGCCCACACAATAGGTCTACCCTTTTTGCGACTATTTTCATAAAAAAAAGCAGACCCACTACCATCCCTACTATCTTGACATAAGCGGATTTTCGCTTTAACGTAGCATTCTGCTACTCCAACTGCGGGTACTGGCCAATAGAGTGTCTGTGACGACCCCTCTCGGGATAGTTCATACGCATTTTCATTCCCTTCAAGCCCTGCGTGTCCAGGTATCTAAAGTAATGTCACCCGGTTGCGTCTAGTTAAGAGCCCAAGCTTCTTCCTACATTCGCTAACTGAAGCGACTATTTTCATAAAAAAAAAACCAGCTTTCAAATAAAAAAATAATCATCAAAATCGATTCACCCAGACCAAAGTTCTGAGATAACAAACATAAAACAAAATACAGTAGAATTGAGAACTCTTTCTTTTTTAAAGTCGGTTAAAAAGTACTCGTAACTAGATTAGATTAGGCTAGGTTCTCTTCACCCCAAGAGGTAACAGCTGAAAAAAAATATTTTGTACTATTTTTACTGTAATTTTATCGAATCAACATTTTTTTGAATAAAAGTTTACTGTTTCCTTTTTATGGATACATTCCATTATCAAAAACTTTCATTCGATGTAACTGTCAGAACCTGAAAAACGAATAACAGTTTCAGTGTCATTTTCGTCGTAATATTTTTTCATTTGATATAAAATGTCGTCCAGTTTTCTAATATGTTATTTCTCTCAATGCTTTTATAACCTATCCATAAGAGACTTCTAGCCTTATTTCAGTGGTTGTCAGATATGATTGATGTATAACTTTATTTTCTTATTTGTCCGCCTTTTTCATGTTTCCTTTCTTCAAGTGTATCGTCAAACTGAATATCTTATTTTCAGATGCTGCTAGAACGGTATCTGGTTAATTCTTATAAACTTTTATTTTGTTCTCATACTTTAAATGCCAATTAAAATAATGTTATTAAGTAGAATATTATTTCACAAACAACAATCAGATCAGATCGATCAGAGATTAAGAAAATAATTTAGAATCAAAAATAACAAATAATTTTTAACTTCCCGGGGAAAAGTTATAGTAATGGGTTCGATTTTGTGAATCCCAAATTTGGATATATCTTCACATTTCAAAGTCCCCAGAGTCGAATACAATAGTTTTTAAGTGGACGTCTGTGTGTATGTTCGTATGTGCGTTCGGAATTATTTTTCGTCCCGATTATCTCGAGAACAAAAAATGATATCGACGTGGGACCAATTACATTCGTCGCATAATTAATTACGCAACTTAGAACTGATTAGATTTTCAGCAAAATCGGTAAAGCTGTTTTTTATAGAGAATAAAAAAACTGAAAAAATTCCTGAATTTTGAAACAGTGAACAATTATTGTTAGTAATAATTAAGCATTGTTTATAACAATTAAATATTGTCACTAACAAATGATTATTGATTATAATAATTAAAAAAAAATTTCAATTGTCAAAAACAATTGAAAATAGTTCCCGCTTATAAAATGATAAAAAAAAGTTTGAAATAATACGGTTGACATAAACAGAATATTGTTAATGACAATTATAATTTGTTATAAACAAATTGAAATCGTTTTTATAATTTTAATAATAATTATAATCATTATAACAACAAAACATATAGTATTTTTTTATTCTTTTCACTAGAAAGTTGTCGTGTGGACCAATGATATTTATGCAATGTATTCTTATCAAACAAAAATCTCAAGAGAGTTTCAACAGAACTAAAAAAAGGCTAAATCAATATTACCAAATTTTGTTGCTCTTAAAAACTACTTTTAAATTATGATTAAAAATAATTTTTTTTTTTGTCGCTAAGCAAAGTTTAAAAAGCACATTTCTCAAAGAATTGTTTTCCTTTTAGGGGTAATGCTTCTTTATTATAGCTACAGGTCTTTAACCAAAAGGCCACTCGTCTAATCAACGAGCTAAGATGCAAATAATTATTCTTGATTAGTTCATATTATAATGATTAAAAACGTTTATCTTTTTTATTGATACTTCCATGAACATTGTTTAAATTAAAGCTATCATCCAAAATAACTTTCTTGATTAAGCCAAAAAGCTCTGCAAAACAGAATCTTCTCCACCTTCAGCAGCTTCAGATTTTACAGAAACTCAAAGTTTTGCAGCACTAATTAACACTTTTTTAACAACTACTACTACTTCTACTGCTACTTTTAACTACTTTTTTTTATTAAGTAAACATATACCCATCTTAAAGTCCGCCACGAACGACTAATGAAAGACCTTGAAACAAAACAGATACACTACAATGACCTTTGAATTATAGCTAATTTATATTTTAAACAACGAGCAAAAGTACGTATTGGTGAACATACATCAGAAGAGATTGTAATTAGACGAGGAGTGAGACAGGAATGTGTATTATCGCCACTCCTATTCAACGCATACTCTGAGGAAATTCTGAAGAAAGCTCTCGAGGAAGAAACAGCTGGAATAAAGGTTAATGGAACACCGATTAACAATATTAGATACGCAGATGACACTGTCGTGTTGGCAGACAACCTCGAAGACCTTCAGAAACTTATGAAAAAGATAGTTGAATGTAGTCAAGAGTACGGACTAACAATAAACGTCTAGAAAACGAAATTTATGAGAATATCAAAAACCTAAAATATCGATGAAAGTCTGACGGTCAACGACAGGATTCTTGAACAAGTGAAGTACTACAGTTATCTTGGCACAACAATCAATTCCGCAAATGATGACTCTAAAGAAGTCAAAGAGAAATCACGAACAAACTTCAACAGGATGAGAAAGATACTCTGCACAAGGAATATGAATTTGAACCTAAGAGTTAGACTGGCAAGTTGTTATAGTTTTTTGACGTTTCTCTACGGCATGGAAGCTTGGACGCTAAACGCGGCAACCATTAAGAGATTGGAATCATTTAAATTGTGGGTGTATGGAAGAATCCTGAAGATATCATGGACAGAACACGTAACAAACAACAAAGCCATGAGAAGAATAAACAAAGGAGTGGGAATTATAGATCTATTAAAACTAGAAAACTACAATACCTGGAACACATTACACAAGCGGAACGATACATCATGCTTAAAGCAATTATACAAGGAAAAATCCAGGGCAGGAGAAGTGTAGGAAGGAGAAGAATAACATGGCTGCGCAATTTAAGGAAATGGTATGGATGCACGTCAAACGAACTGTTTAGAGCTGCCGCCTCCAAGGTCAGAATAGCTATGATGATTGCCAACCTCCGCCGCGGATAAGGCACGTAAAGAAGAAGATGTTCATCTTAAACATTTTTGGTTTAAGATCTCTACAATGATCAATTTCACAGTAAGGCACAAATCAATCATTTTTCATAATTTTTTTGGAGTACAATATTTTCGTGACTATTCTTTTTTATGTGTTTTTGTGTACTTGGGTACAAAGTTTACAAGATATGACAAGTATGAAAGTGACATTGAGCGAAGGTTGTTGGCAGAAAACAAATAAATGGGGCACTGCATAGTTTTATGAACAGCCAGAAAGTGTCAAGAAAGGCACGTCTGGCTGCGCATAGAGGTGTGTTGGTTTCTACACTTATGTATGGTAGTGAATGTTGGGTCTGGCAGAAGAAGCATGGAAATAGGATTAATGCTGCGGAGATGAGAAGTCTGAGAAGAATAGCCAGAGTGACTCGGTTGGATAAAGTAAAAAATAGTGAGATAAGAGAACGCTGTGGTGTAAAAGAAGATGTGGTAACAAAGATAGATAAAGGAATGCTAAGATGGTTTGAACACGTAGAAAGGATGGTTAAAGGAAGATTGACGAAACAAATTTATAAAGCGAGTGTGAATAGACAAGTCGGTAGAGGTCGACCTCGGCGAAAATATCTCGATCAGATCCAACATTGTTTTGAAGAAAGCCCAGGTCAAGAGTACCAACAACCGACGAGCATGTATGAGAGCACTAATGAAACTAGAGGAAGCAAAAGATGTGTATAAGAACCGTAGCAAGTGAAAGGAAGTGGTTTCTGCCTAACCCTACGGGAAAAAGGCGTGACTATATGTTTGTATATATTGCAACTAGGTTTTGAAAAATGGAAACTGCAGCAAATGTGTGTAATACAGATTTAGAAAAGTAAGTTGATATAATTGCATAACTTGTTTTAAGTATTTACTGTTTACATTCGTTTATTTTACATGTGATTTGGGTGTTTACTATTTATTTTACTATTTAAATTATAGGGAGACAATAGTGAAATCATGTGTTCAAAGTCCAAAAGTGTATAGAAAGCACAAACGTCAGAGTGCAAATAAAATACCGAAAACCAATGCTCAATGCCAACAACAATTCCGGCAGAATCAATAAAAGATACAAAAAAAGTGAAACGTTGGAGTCGAATCTTGCCAGGTATTATATATCTTTTGTATGAGAATTAGTAACAAATATATTTGTTTTCCTTTTTTTTTTTTTAAAATACCTTAATCAAAATTTATAAATAGCGTAAGAAAATTCGTTCCTATCGGGTATCCAATGAAACCACACGGATGTTTTTACTTTTATGACTTGTGCTAAAAAAAGGTTCAAGCAATATTTTACAGCATTATAAACCGATTAATTACTGTTTTGAATAAAAAATTAGGTAAAAAAAAACTTACTCGTCAATATCCGTAACAATGTTTAAGCTTCCGAATCCAGGCGAGTTATTCCTATCCGTTTTAGGGGAAGGAGTCCCCATATCCTCAACACTAAAACTTTCGTTCACTTTTTGATCGGCCAAAGCATTTTCGTAAAAGTTCTGAAAAGGTGGCAACCCTTTTTTCGAACTAGCATCGCAATTTTCGGATTTTTTGCCGTACAACTGCCGATAGTATTTTTCCTGATCGCCGTACATCCAACACACTTTCCACCACTGACGGCACATTAACACGTTGGCGGACGCGCTGGCGTTTTCGCGCTTCAAAGCGTTGTTCGACATCGAATCGCGGTTTTTTCACAAAATTATCACGAAACCAGATATTAACAGCGACTGCATTAAATTTGACTCGATTTTTTATGTATCTTTATAATTCTAAACATGATTTACAAATTCGATTAATTTTTTATCACCACTAACTATAATTTAAACTCAACAATCCTCTCAAGGAAGTTCAACATTACCGTTTAATATTAAAAGAAGCTGTAATACGAAAAACCGTTCCGACGACTATTATTTATTATATTTTCTTTGTGTCACTTCCCAGGCCAATTTTATGTCCATCACACTTGAGCACTCACTCATTTCCAACTTTTTCTTAATACACACTTTGACGATTCTTCAATATCTTCTTAGGAAGAAGAAACTTACGACTTAATAAACTTATAATTTGACACTTCCTAGATGCGTTTATACGTTTCACTCGACCACCTGTGAATAAAGGGAATCAATTTTCAATAATAAATAATACGTTTAATATGACAGGCGCTTCTAAGGAATTTGTGGTACAAAACAAAGCTATTATATGATTCGATTCAGTCAAATTGATACCATATCCTAAAAATTCTAAATAGTTATTTAAGTTTGTTTCAGCGAAGATAGTTACACAACATTTTACATATTTTTTAAACTTCATTACGTATTTGCAGCAATGATAAATTAACCATATTTGTTGAGAATTGATTAATTTTTTCGTCAGTAATTTTATTCCTACGTTAAGAATTATTTTTTAATTTTTAGTTTAACTCTAAAAGCGTGTATTTTGGCCATCGTATGTCTGAGTTAATACTCAACGTTTTGTCATCTCTAGTGAATGGCATCTTCTGGAGATATGTCTTCCAACTGCCGTCTTAGACATACAGAAAAAAATCTGCTGTCGCGGAGCACACAATTAATAATAATGTTCACAGAATTTACCCAAGTTTTATGCACCACATCTGCATATTAACCAAGGCTTTATAGAAAAGAGATTGAAATACATAACCACCAGCAGAACTTTAGTAAATTTGAGAAAACACTTAAAATTAATAGAACATGGGTACCTGTACCCTAGGAGACACGGATTTGGGAGTTGTGATAAATGGACAAATTCTCAACAACATAAGATACGCGGCTGACATTGTAACACTCGCGCAGTCCATCGATGACCTACAGAGACTTTTAATAGGATAACTGAAGCTTGCAAAGTATTTGGTTTGAAAATAAACACTGCAAAAACCAAATACATGCTAATAAGCAAAGGAATTCATAATCAAGTTGCTAGTGTCTACTTCAACGGAACACAATTAGACAGAGTCTCAAGTGCGAGCTACCTTCGTTGCAGGATAAACGAGGACTGGGATCCATCAGTTGAAATCAAAATACGTATTGAGTGTGCCCGGGCAACATTTATTCGCATTAAAAATTTTTTTTACCAGTCACGATCTATCGATTGCCCTGCGAATGAGAATGATTAGAGCATATGTCTTTCCAGTTTTTTTGTACGGAGTCGAGAGCTGGACACTAACAGAAGCCACGCTCAAACGTCTACATGCTTTCGAGATGTGGTTGTACAGGAGAATGCTAAGAGTAAGTTGGGTGGAAAAGATCACAAACGGTGCTTAGAAGAATGCATAAAGATACAGAAGTGGTCAATATTGTAAAACAACGAAAACTTGAATATTTCGGACATATCATGAGACACCCTAAAAAGTATGACATTCTTCACATTATAATACAGGGTAAGATTAATAGTAAAAGACGCCCCGGCAGACGAAGAACTTCATGGCTCAAAAATCACAGACAGTGGTTTGGTCTCACCACTATACAACTTTTCCGAACGGCTACCAACAAAATAATGATTGCAAACATAATAGCCAGAATAATCGCCAACGATCGTTAAACGGTCATGGCACCTAGAAGAAGAAGACCTGTACTTAAAAATACAACGCTCCCTTCTTACAAAAATAAGAAGAATGGATCTATGGAACGTGACCAATTCCCGAACAGCTCTCAAATATGCCCCGCCCACCAAAACGTGTACAACCTGCGATCATGACATACGAATGTCACAAACCGTCAGCCTTCAAAAAGCAGACATATTTCCAGAAGATGCCATCCACTATAGATGGCGAAAATTTGAATATAAACTCAGACCTTGCCACGTCTTTTTTTTGGTTCTCTAAAGAGTACTCTGCTAGTGGTCTCTCTACTGGCAAATTATGCACGAGCTCAGCCGTAGAGGGTAGAAAAAAAATCTAAAAGTGAGCCGCGCCACCGACTTAAGACGGTACAAGCCGGAAACCACTAGGTCTTGTAGGCACCAGCAGAGCCACGCGAAAAACAACAAACAATTATGGTGAACTAGATAAATAAAACTATATTTACAATTACTGCAATATATTAATTAAGTAAAAAATGATGTTCTGATTTTTTACAATAAATTCTGTATTTTCGTAAAGTGGTTTAAACGAATTTAATGCACTTTCTTAAAATAATATTTAAATTAATTATAACAATCTTCCAGACAGTAATAAAAAACCTAATGAGGTACAAAAGAGAATTAAAATATAAACAGAAAAAAAACAACAAAAAGAAAATGTTCACAATATTTAAAATTTCGAAAATAATTGGTTTTATATAAAATTCCTGATAGCAAAAGATTAACACAAAAAAAGGAATACAGAATAAATGGACTTGCAACAAAAATAATATTTTAAAAAACCCTCACAATAACCACATAAATTATATTCAGTAATATATAAATTCAGATTCAACTTGGAGCCGGTACAAATTTAACGAAAAATAATTTGGTTACTTTTAAACTATTGAAAACTTCATTGGGACGTCACTGGGAGCAGGTACAAATTTAATGAAAATAACTTGTTACTTTTAAATTATTGAAAACACTTAGATCAAGCACATAATAACTGATAAGTTGATAAAATTAAATTCAATACCATGTAACCAATTGAAAACTTCACTGAGACGTCACGGTAACATCGATAATCCAAGAACCGAAACACCAAGTAGTATTATCATAATAATTTCTGCTAAAATTACCAGGCAAGTCTTTATAACGCTGAAATTTATCGTCGATGTGGATGGAACGGCACGTGGTACTTCACGATGGCTTCACTTCATCAAATCCCACACGTGGTGATCTTAACTCGACCCCAATAACCAAAAATATTCACCACATAGGCACGACAGAATGGTCAAGATAAGAATTAAATGGTTTATCTTCCTAATCCAATAAAGATGGCCTCAAATACAGCCAGATATGAAAGAAAAAAACCGTAGAAGTTCCGCTCACGTGTTAATATCAAATCCTTCCAAAGACTCTCAACCGACTTCCACCACTGACACCAAACGACTGATGATCACTTCTCGCTCCCAGACCGGATATCAGAAAATGTCCCGGGACACGCGTCAGCCAACCTTTGTATGTATAAGTTCCTAGTTCATAATCGCGTTCGTCCGCATTAATTGCCAGCCCAAGCAAACCAACAATAATATATCTGACAACACACGACAATCGAGGCCAATAATCAAGGCGAAGTCTAATAAGACCTAATCTCCATCGATTAGCAAAAATGTCACAGCTATTAATAATCGAATTCTATTACTAGTAGATAGGCAACACTACATACAACGAACCAAATGCAGTATGCAAAGCTAATTACGAACGCCAGACTATCATAATAATGAAACGGCAGATGGGAAAAAAAATAGGCACGTGACAACCTACGATGGCCAAAATACCCGAAAAACCATTCACCAATATAATTTATTGTGTTAGATCATACGTGAATAATGTTTTATTATTGCAATTAAGTTTTAAAAAGTGTAAACTGCAGCAAATGTGTGTGATACAGATTTAAAAAAGTAAGTGGATAATGTTGTCTAACTTATCAATTTTTCAAATACATTTAATTTTATTACATTTTCTGATAAATATTTGGTAACCGTAAGAAAATATTTACGATAAGCCACTGGTACCCAATTCGGTATGAATTGGCACTGCACATTTGCTGACTTTGGGAATATGGTGGGGACGGTTGACATGTCTCTTTCTTTAAAAATTCCAAATCTACCAATTTTTTAACATTTTTGGTCCATATTATCTTACAAAGGAAAAATAATGTCAACCAGGATCATTTTTCTTTTAATATTAAACACAGTTTCGCCATTTCAACCCTCAAACTATTTAGTTTTAAATGAATAGATGTATGTATATAAAATTATAATATTATTTTTTATTTTGAACAAAATACAACAAGCTAAAATATTTGTAAGTAAGCGTATTACAAGAATGCTGGTAATATTAACTTGTCTGAAGAATGCTATTAGTGTAATGACATTTCAAGTATGCAGTTACCTATTGAAAATAACATTTTTTTAAAAAATGTGTGTTACCTGCGTCTGAGAATGTATTTGATTAAGGATCTTCGAAGTAGAAAATTATAAATGATACTCGAGTATATATCAATTACAAATCAACTACCATTTCGTAAGAAAGGTGTTAGCAGTGATAGAAATATTTAAAGCCGGTTTCCAGTCCAGTGGCGCAGAAAAAGGCTGTTTAGTCATTTTTATAATTACAATGTAAATATTTACGGCGTGTGCCGTTACTAATGAAAGCTATAAATAATTATGCAATCGCTTAACAACAGTAAACAGATAAACTGTACATGTTTTTAAAGTGAAAACCTTTTTCGCACGAAAACATCCAGAAGTACGAGGTAAATTCAGAACCTTTAAAATGTTGTTTACCAAAAATTTAATTCAATGAGGCATAATTAATTTCTTCTTCTTCTTATCCATATTTAAGATCTTTCGATCTGTTAGTTTTGCAGGTTCTTCTGTATCAGTTCCTGGAAGGTGGACTGCCAGCTGTCCTTTCATCTCTTAGGTGGTCTTCCGGGTGCTCTTTTCCCTATTGGTTTCCCTTCAAGTGCGATGCGTGGTAGCCTGCTCTATTCCATTCTTCTCACGTGAGCGTACCAGCATCTTTTTCTGTGTCTTCCCCATCATACGATGTCTTGCACTCCGTACTGTTCCCTGATGTCAGTGTTCCTAATTCGGTCTCCCCTTGTTTTTCCCATTATAGTCCTAAGCGTTTTCATTTCGGCTACTCGAAGCATGCTTTTCGTTTTGTTGGTTTCTTCTCTGGTTTCTATTCCGTATGTCATGATTGGCCCGATACAAGTCTTATAGATCCTGACCTTGCTATCTTTTCGCATGTATTCGTTCGCCCATATTATCTGCCTTAAGCAGCCTGATATGGCTAATATGAATAATCAATTTCAATTTTAGACATTCTGGCAGAGAAAAATTATTATAAAACACACTCAAAATACCACCAAATGTAAAACAATATTCCGATGCATTTTTTGAATAGCTACGTACAGATTTACCCACCTTTAATTATATGTGATAGAATGAAGAATACTTGGGATAAGTCTGAGGGACAGAGTACGTAATGAGACCATTCGACAAAGAACCAAAGTCACCGATATTATAGAGTGTGTCGCACACCTTAAGAGACAATGGGCTGGACACGTGGCTAGACAAAACGATAGCAGATGGACAAAAAAGTTAATTCAGTGGAGACCCAGAGAAACAAGAAGAAGCATAGGTAGATGTGAAGAGAACAGCGGGCACCCATTGGCAGCAAATAGCTCAAGACAGAAACGCATGAAAGAGATTAGAAGAGGCCTATGTCCTGCAATGGGCAATAATTGACTGAAGAAGAAGAAGAAGAATTATATGTGAACTAGGGTGGGCCAAAAACCACTTTTAATTTTTTTTTCTGTTGTTACCATGAAAATCCAAGATGATAAAAAAAAATTCTGGTAAAGTTTGAGCTTTTAACATTAATTATTAGAGGTCGCTTATCGTGATTTTTGATTCCCCATTTAATTAACAGAGGAAAAAAAAATTCTTTTTGGAATTTTATTACGCTCGAACGAATTATCGGCCAGTAAAATTAAATACATATACTTGTAGGGAATTTTTTAAAGAATACCTAATGAATTTTTTAAGTAATTACTAAGATAAAAAAAAATTGCGAATTTTTTCAAAAATTAAATAGGTACAGGAAAAAATCGGTTTTTCAACGATTATTAATAATTCGTACAAATTTTATTGTTTTATAAAAAAAACACTCGATAAACTTCACGGTAAATATGATAGTTTATGTTTTTAAGCTATAAATATTATAACAAATAAAATAAATAAACATTGGGCGATGAACAACAAGGATTTAGATCAGGAAGAACTCGTACAAATGCGGTATTTGTCCTGTGACAAATAACTGAAAAATGTATCGAGCATAACAAACCAGCTTTCATGTGTTTTATAGACCTGGAAAAGGCATTTGACCGAATACAACTGGAGGACGTGGTAAACGTTCTATACAACAGGCCAATCCCTTATAACATCATAAAAACCATCAAAAATATTTACCAGAGAAACAAAATACAAGCCAAAACTAATGGCACAACTACCGAAAAAATTCCTGTAGATAGTGGTATTCGACAAGCAGATTCACTTAGCCCCTTATAGTTTAACATCGTTATGGACGAAATAATAAAAAGCACTCATAACTTGAAAGGGTATAAAATGGGGAGCAAAGACGTCAGAATCCTATGCTATGCCGATGATGCTGTTCTGATTGCAGAAAACGAAGATGACCTACAGAGATTACAATTCAAATCCAGCACAACGGCAAAAAGTCTAAAAATGAAGATATCTGCAGCAAAAACGAAATGCATGACTACTTCAAAAATACCTATCGAATGCAAACTGGTTGGAGATGATAAAATTATACAACAAGAGATGAAATTTAAATACCTAGGCATAGAAATATCAGGATACGGTGACATCAAGGCGGAGGTAAGAAACCAAGCGGCAAAAGCAGCACGAACCTCTGCTTACATGAACAATACAATCCTCCGAAACAAATATTGAGACCAAATCCCGAATCTACAAGGCGGTTATCCGACCTATATTAACCTACACAGCGGAAACTAGACCAGATACACCGAACACAAAGAGAATATTAGAAACCACCGAAATGAAAACTGTGCGCAGGATCGCTGGAAAAATACAGACAGGGAGAGAAGCAAGGACATTAGAAGAACATGTAAAATAGACAATGTAAATGAATGGATACTGGGAAGAAAGAGGGAGTGGAACGAACACATAGACCGGATGAATGACGACAGAATGGTCAAAATAACTAGAGACAAGTCGCCCTTGGGGCGCCGAAGCGTTAGACCCCACAAGAGATGGAGCGACAACCTTTCTAACAATTGAACGGCAGAGGATACAAAGAAAAACAAGCAATTTGCTTGCATTAAAGAAGGAAGAAGAAGAAGAAGAGTTATTATTTTGCCATTAAGTATAACAAATTTTAAAAGTCATCATTTACAATTTGAAGTTGAACTTTAACCTCGAATAACTTTTAAACGATTCGAATTAGCAAAAAATCATATAAAATCCTTTTTGTAGATCGTCTAATTCCCTACAAGTATATATATTCAACTCCACAGGCCGATAATTCGTTAAAGCGTAATAAAATTCCAAATAAAATTTTTTTTCCTGTGCTATTTAAATGGGAAATCAAAAATCACGATGAACGACCTCTTAATATTAATATTAAGAGCTCAAACTTTACCAGAATTTTTTTTTGTCATCTTGGACGATATTTTCATGGTAACTAAAGAATAAAAAATTAAGATTTTTTTTTGCCCACCTTAATGTGAATGAAATTAATGTTTAGGCCAAATCTGTTTCGATGATGTGCATATGGGTTCATTTTGCTACCTCAAGTTGGCTTTTTGATCTAAATTGCTGTGCAGGAGGAGCCAAAAATTTGCAATTGGTACTCCTTGAGAACTCTAAACTTAGCTGCAAGCTTATTCAGGGCGGCTCAGCATTGCATCGCTGCCCTAGAGGTCAAGTATACCGAGTTCAGTGATTTGATAGCAGCCTGGCTGTCGCAAAAAATGTATATCTTGCTGAATTTTTGTTCATTGCGGAGTGTCCAGAGAGCTGCCTCGGTAATGGCTGTCATTTCGACTTGATACACACTACAGTAATCAGGCAAACGAAACGACAGGCTAAGTGAGATGTCCTTTAAGAAGACACTGCAACCCACTCTCCCCTTTAGTTTAAAGTCGTCCGTATAAAATACTGCGTCCTTGGTTTAAGTAGGTTAAGTAGGTTTAATGTTATCAGTGGTTTTTTTGCACAGGTCGTATTCTCTTAGGGTTCTCGAGTGACCATAGTACGTTTCGGTCCATGGGGTCACAGCATTGGGTCTGAGAGCCGCACTAGCTGCGCATTCTTTTCCAAACAGGTCTACTGATAGTAGATGTAAAATTGTTTCAAGGGCTTTTGTTGGGGTGGTCCGTACACAGCCTGTGATCAGCAGACATGGACTTTTCCTACCTTTGCATGGTTGACTCCCTTCTCTGGGGCTGGCCACCGTACTAACGATCCATACATTAGAATTGGTCGTATGACCGTAATATAGAGCCAATAAACAACATGGGATTGCAGCCCCCATTGTTTGCCGATGGCTCTTCTGCAGGTAAAGGTCGCCACAGTGGATTTCCTAACCCCTTTCTCCATTTTCTTCCACCACAACAACTTTCGGTCTAGGACAGCGGTTCTCAAACTTTTGTTATTCACGTCCCCCTGTTTTAATTTAAAAAATGTTGCGCCCCCCAATCCATAGACCTAGGAATTTGGACTAAAATAGGCAACATTGTCTCGTCCAGAGCGCCAAAGATGCTGTCGGACAGTTCGCGGCGTTCGTGCCACGTATTCAAGCTTCCTGATCTTTCTCGAACTGTCTAAACGCGACTATAAATACAGAAGCGCACATACGGTATTCTCAGTCTCTCAGTGAAGGTGTTTTAACACTAAGCAAGCATTATTGTGAAGTGTGAGTGTATAAGTAGATGTAGTATGGATAAATTTTTAAAACGAAAACTTGACGAAACTCGTCCGAAATCTAAAACAAGAAAATATGACCCATCATACCTAAATTCGGGCTTTACTAGCCTTGAAGTAGGTGGCGAAGAAAAACCACAATGCGTTATCTGTTTAAAAATATTGGCTGCAGATAGCATTAAACCAAATAAATTACAGAGGCATCTAGAAACGCTGCACAGAGAATATGTCAATAAACCGCGAGATTTTTTTGTGGAGAAACTCGGATTGTTTAAAAAACAAAAATCCAGCTTCCATAGAGTACTGGCAGTAAATAAGAAAGCTCTCTTGGCATCATATAAAGTGGCATACAAAGTAGCTAAATGCAAAAAACCGCACACTATTGCAGAGCAACTTATTTTACCCGCTTGCAAAGACATTGTAGAAATAATGTTTGGTGAAAATTTTACTTCACAACTTAACAATATTCCTCTGTCAAATGATACAATCTGTCGACGAATTAACGATATATCAGTTGATATGCAGCGGCAGCTTGAATCTGAGCTTACTGGAAACTTGTTTGCTATACAACTTGACGAAGCAACTGACTCTAGTAATGATTCTCATTTGATTTGCTACATTAGATTCTGTCAATGTTCTAAAATATGTGAAGATTTATTGTTTTGTAAACAGATTGAAGGAAGAACTACAGCCACCGAGTTGTTCAAGATTACAAATGATTCTTTTACTAAAATGAATTTGCAATGGAAAAATTGTGTTGCGATTTGCACCGATGGAGCTCAAGCCACGTCTGGTAAATACAACAGTTTACAAGCGCTAGTAAAAAAGGAATCCTCAGAAATTATCTGGACGCACTGCATGATACATCGGGAAGCGTTAGCATCAAAATCGCTAAGCCCTGGACTAAACATGATTTTGACAGTAGTTATTGAAGTTGTTAACTTTATAAAATCCAGACCACTAAAAACAAGGATGTTCTCTGTTCTGTGTGAAGATATGGGAGCTGAGCATCAATCTTTGTTGTTTTATTCCTCATCCAGATGGTTGTCACGCGGTAAGACGGTTAAGCGTGTCTTTGAATTAAGAAGGGAAATAGCGATATTTTTAAGCGAGGAAGGTCACAAGCATTCAACAGATTTTTTCGACAAATTTTTTTTACTGAAGCTTTCTTATTTAGTAGATATTTTTTAAAAACTTAATATACTTAATCTTCAGCTGCAAGGAATAGACGTAAATATATTTGATTTAAGTCAAAAGATTGATGCTTTTTGTAAGAAATTGCAGTTATGGCATAACAAATTGAAAGAAAACAGTTTGGAAATGTTTCCCACATTTTGCGATTTTGTGCAAGATTCCCCATTGGAAGATATTCATAAAGCTGTGATGCTAAAAACCATAGGAAGCCACTTAGAAAACTTAACTGAGAATTTCAAGCGATACTTCTTTGCAGAGAAAGATATCAAGTTGTCAGACTGGAGCTGGGTTTTAAATCCATTCGAAAATAGACCTGTCGGACTATCACTGCAAGAAGAAGAACAACTGATAGATATTTCAACAAATCCCTTACAAAAATCAAACTTTGTTAACAAATCTTTAACAAACTTCTGGACTGAACTTCCGAATGACTACTCCGTTATAAAAGCCAAAGCGCTTAGAATTCTGTTGCCTTTTCCAACGTCCTACCTTTGTGAAACTGGATTTTCTGCACTTGCTGTCGTGAAATCTAAATACAGAAATAAACTTCAAGTAAAAAATGAACTCAGAGTGGCCATCTCTATTATAGAACCAAATTTAGAGAAGTTGTGCGCCTTAAAACAAGCTCATGTTAGCCATTAGTCCTTAGAATGTTTCTTTGTCATCATTAAGTAAGTAAAATTTCAATAAAGATTTTTTAAAAATCTATCTGTAGCATTTTATCATTACCATTTTATTTTTAATCTGTACTGCGCCCCCCCCCCAATCATGTAAACGCGCCCCCCTTAGGGGGCGCGCCCCACAGTTTGAGAAACGCTGGTCTAGGATCAGGCCCAGGTACCTAGCTCGTTCCGAAAGGTGAATAGTTTGTCCTCCAATTTCTGGAAAGGGAAAGACGGGAATTTTGTTTCTTCTCGTAAAAAGTACGAGTTCTGTTTGTTCCGGGTTTACGCCCAGACCGCACCCGGTAAACTAGTTCATTAAGTGCATTTTGCATAATGTGAAATAGGATCTCAGGGAATTTCCCTAAGATTAGTAAAACTAGGTCATTAGCGTAGGCCACGATTTTGCAGCCGGAGTTTTCCATTCGTAGTAGAAACGCATTGAGACTTACATAATTCGCAAACTCTTCTGGTAAATAGTCATCATCACTTTTAGAGATCATTTTTTATTGAACACTTTAGAACCATGACTTTATAGCTGTAACAGTGTGACACGTTACGAAAGTCATGCAAACCACGCCGCCTAATAGATCGTCTTAGTTTAAACACAAAATGTTAGTTAACAATGACAAATACTTAAATATTTTTTTTTTATTCTCATATTGGTTTTAATGAGGTTTTTGAAATGCGAATTCGAATGCGAAATGCTTTTGCGTTATCGAATGGTTATTTTGCCTAGCTGAAGCTCGCCAAAGTAACTCCCATTCTTAAACGCAAAATTATCATTTCGCATTTTAGATACAAAAGTAACTATTGAAGTTGATGGATTTCTAAAAATTTAATATTTTATTTAGACAATTCAAAATAGATAAAACATCGGCACGTGATCTGCAAGACAATAAAGTTTAGGAACCCTGATATACAGTTTTAATTGATAATCCTTTAGTTTTAAACTTACGATTTTAGCGACGAAGCATTACTGCGTAATTTAAAAAAAATATTAATGTTTCCATGCTTACAAATTTTTAATCTTTATTCCTACTACTAAATTAGTGTTTAAACGAATTGGTACCCTTTAATATCATTGCGGAGGAAATTGATGTCGACACCACTGTAAAAACAATTTGTGTTTGGTAATTGTGTTCCCATTTGCTATTCATGAAAGACGATGGTGAATCAGTCAATAGAGTCAATTATATCAGTCAGTATGGGACGTGACTCGTTATAAGAATAAAAAACGATCAAACACGACCTGTAGCGGCTTCGAAACATATTGTTTCAAACTAAATAGTCCGATCGATGGGCGCATATCCAGCAACAAGTTTTTATGGAACATGACACGAAATGGCGTTAACATAATAAAGACTTTCGAAAGTGTATTCAAGAAAAGCAGCTTTTTTTTTTAATGAACTGATTTAGGAAGCATGTTCCATTCCGTAGCAGCCCTGTAAAAGAAGGATTATTGATGGAGATTGGTCCTTGTAGTGTCAATCTTGAGAGTAAATGGGGTGAGACTGATCAGTGTGCTGAATTCTTAGGCCGAATGTGGCCAATGGTGGTACAAGAGTTCTTATTTCTCTGGAGCATCTGCCATGGAAATATCTGTAGAGCAATGACTGGTCTGCAACTCTTCTTTTATGTTCTAGAGGGTGAAGGGTATCTGTAAGAGTTGAGCTGTTTATCAAGCGAATGACCCTTTTCTGAATGGAATCTAGAAGACGAAGAGAATGCCTTGGTGCCGAACCCCAAATGTGCGAGCAATACTCCAGTAGAGGTCGGATTTGAGCCTTGTACGTCGTCAACAGTTGATCAGGAGTAAAAAACTTTCTAGCTTGCCCCGTTTTTTTTTCGTTCTCTATAGAGTACTCTGCCAGCGGTCTCTCTACTGGCAAATTATGCCCAAGCTCAGCCGTAGAGGGTAGAAGAAAAAAAATATATAAAAGTGAGCCGCGCCACCGACTTAGACGGTTCAAGCCGGAAACCCCTAGGTCTTATAGGCACTAGCGGAGCCACACGATAAACATCTGAGATTATGGTGAACCAAATAAATAAAATTATAGCTAAAATATATTAGATACTTTACTCCTACAAAAAATCAAAGTACACAGTTCAATAATAAAATTATAACAAATATAGTCAAAATAAACAGCCAACAATAAATCAAAAATCCAAAGTTTACGATTCCATAAAATAACCAAAACAAAAGTAAGAGTAACAAACTTTACCAAAAAAAACGTATACAAGTCAACTTTTTAATAATACTTAATCAAACGTTCACATAAGGCTGTTAATTTACTCATGTTTTTACCATTTACATAAAGATTTACACTGTTAAAACAATCGAGCTCATTTAAAAATATTTCTTTTTACAATGGCTGTCCTTTAAATTATCAATATTGTAGGATATTTACAAATAAGTATAAAGAAAACAGTTTTACTTGGACACAAAGAACTATTGAGAAGATTACTTTAATCAAAGTTCAGCCTTGGCATATTATCCAATGCAATAAATAGTTTTCAACAATGTACCATATTAATAAATTAAAACAAAACTTAATCGTGGTGTCAAAAACAAATCACGTCGTTTAAATATTCTAAAATAAATCACTTGTAACCTTTGGGTATACGAATTTACTACTCCTGTGGCCGGTTTGGTTATGGAACGGCACCTGCTAATTAACAATGGCTTCCCTTAATTAAATTCTGCATGCGGTTATTTTAACTCGACACCAAAATCCAAAATATCAACAACAAAGGTAAGATAGAATGGTCAAGTTAAAAATTAAATGGTTTTTCTTCAAAATCCAATAAAGATGGCCCAAATACAGCCAGATATGAAAGAAAAAACCGTAGAGGTTCTGCACACTTGCCAATATCACACCGTCCCAAAAATTCTCACCACACCACTCCCAAGACTGCCACCAAACGACTACTTCCCAGGCCGGATATCAAGAAAAATGACACGGAACCGACGTCAACCAACAATATTCGCAAATCTATGTTCCACACTCAGAATCGCGCTCGTCCGTGTTGATAGCCAGCCCCATCCACACAGAAATGCAAACCAAAAAATAATATAAGTGACAACACACAACAATCGAGGCCAAAAACCAAAGCAAAATCTAAAAACGAAAACCCCCACTTAATCTCCATCGATTAACAAAAATGCCACAGCCATTAACAATCGAATCCTATCACAATAAGGTATGCAACACTAATAACAACGAATGATATATTTAAGTTACAACAAAATACGGCACACGACACTATTTACAAGTACCTGAGGAATACAAAACTATCAGAGACACAATTATAATGGAACTGTAGAAGGGAAAAAATAGGCACGTTACAAGCTTTCCACATAAAACCTAGCCTCTGGCTTGCTGACTTTGCGATGTTAGCAACATGGTTATGCCAAGACATATTGTTGGACACCGTTACTCCCAAAATCGAGATAGAGGGACTTTATTCAAGGGTATTTCCGGACATTGTGATGAATTGATTTGAGCAATTCACTTTCTTGGAAAACGTGGCGCTTTGTGTTTTCTGGGCGTTGAACTGAACAAGATTGTTGGTTTCCCACTCGACGATTGCTTCAAGATCTCTATTGATGGAATCAACCTGCTCCTGCCTGAGTCTATTTGTATCATTCACCGAAAGTGATCGATAGAATGTGAAAGTTGAGACAAGCTATCGTCTGCGAAACTGTAAATGGAGTTCGTGGTGGTTTTCAAGAGGTGGTTTATGTGTAAAAGAAATAAGGTGGGAGACAGGATGGAACCCTGGGGTACCCCGGCATTGGTTCTGAACGCATCAGAAGAAATACCGTCAACTGCCACATGTAAAGAGCGATCTTGCATGAAGCTCAAGAGCCATCGGCGCAGTTTGGTTGGGAGACCATAGGCAGATAATTTACTTAACAATGCCTGGTGCCAAACGCGGTCAAAGGCTTTAGATATATGGATATTTGTGAGTTAATAACAAAAAAAAAAGAAAATACATGTTATTTGTAAAAAAATTTTACTTATTTCTCTTTTTCTCGGAATGATTCGTTAAGATTTGAAGATAATTATTTTACATGCTTCTGTGCTCGCATTTAATTTTTTTCAGGTTCGTTATCGCCGTCGAAAAATCTCTTGGATGTTATCTCAATCTGTTAGATTGCTATTTTACCTGACACGGCGAACGTTCATTTAGCAAAATGTTGACATTCCAGCTACCTGTACAGAAATCCTTCTTTGGTCGAAAATCCGGTTTCGCGAATCGAATACGATCTCGCGTCTGCCTAATTAACTATTTAATAAGCGGTCAACGTCAACCGCGGACATTTGACAGTCGGTTAGCATTGAATCTGCGCGCTCATGTTATTATGGCGAAAAAGGCGTGCCATTTTTTACGTCACATTTTATTGTTAAAGCATTCATACCAAAAATGTTTTGTACTGTTATTATACGATAAAATTACAATCAACAGGAATCGCCCTGCTCTCACCATTGATTTTGCAGTAGAGACAACCAAACTCGTGAAATATCGAGAATAGGCTAAACATGGGCGGCCTTTGGAAAGCTGCGCAATATCTTTAAGTCAGACATTCCAATATGTTTGAAAAAAAAAAGTATTTGACCAGTGCGTGTTGCCTGTGCTTACATACGGGGCTGAAACACTTACCCTCACAAAGAACACTACAAATAGAATAAGTATCGCGCAGAGAAAATGGAGGTGTCGATGTTAGGTATATCGCTAAGAGACAGGATCCCAAATATAACATTAAGGGAGAGGTCCGGAGTGTCAGACGCGGTTACTCGTATAACAACCTTAAAATGGAACTGGGCCGGTCATGTGGCGGTGACTTTCGGATAATCGCTGGACAAAGAGGATACTTGAGTGGAGACCGCGCCAAGACGCATACAGAAGTAGAGGCCGCCCACCAACCAGATGGACCGACGACATCGAAAGGATAAAGACCAACTGGATAGAAGCATTACAGAATCGGCAAGGATGAAAAAAGCTACGGGAGACCTATGTCCAGCAGTGGACGCGATTGGTCGATTGATTAGGATGATGATTAAAACAAAATATTTTTATTCAATAATAGCATTAAAATATTATTATTATTAATCCGGTTTATAGCGTCTTTCGCCTTCCGGTTCCCAGTTGCCAGCCTCTTCGGTCAGTCCAATCAACTGGGGCTAGATTTCTTTCGGACATCGCTTTCTGAATGCCCCCTATTCATGTTGGTTTTGGTCTACCTTTTTTCCTTCGTTCTGTTGGGGTCCATTTAAGCACTAGTTTGGGTAGCCTTTCATCTGTCATACGTTCAACATGGCCGTACCATATAAGTTGTCTTCTTTGGATTTCATCTATCATAGTTGTGTCGGTCTTTACAATTTGTCGAATTCGGTCATTTGTAACCCTATCGAGACGTGATATGCCAGCAGATCTTCGCCAGAAATCCATCTCCAGGGCTAGCAGTCGGCGTTCTAATGTTTTATTAAGTTGCCACGTTTCACAGCCATATAGAACAGTACTTTGAAAGATAGTATTATATATCATATGTTTTTTTTCCTTAGATATATTTTTTGCCCACAACAGCGAGTTTAGGCATCCTATAACTTTCTTTCCTTTTAATATCCGTTGTTCTATTTCCTCCTCAGTACGACCTTTACATGTGATTTTTGTACCCAAATAGGTGTATTCCTTACATATTCCTATTTTTACATTGTCCAGATCCAGATCTGTTGTTTCTGCCCCAATACACAAATATTTCGTCTTGCTCATATTAACCGTTAATCCCCATTCTTCGTATTCTCTAAGAAGTCGTTTTCCCATAAACTCCAGGTCTTCTTTATTTTGGGCCGCGACGACCTGATCATCCGCGAAGTGCAGATTATACAGAGTAGTGTCATCATTTAACTGTATCCCCATTCCATGGCACGCTCGTCTCCACTTCTTTAACACTTCGTTTAAATATATTTTAAATAGTGTGGGGGATAAACTACAACCTTGTCTTAGACCCTTAGTGACGGTGAAACTTTCAGATAGATTATTTCCTAACTTAATTTTGGATGTTAATTGCTGATACAACTGTTTAATAGCTATTATTACCGTGTTATTGATCGTTGATTTCTCTAAGACTTGCCATACTTTTGTTATCGGGACAGTATCGTACGCTTTTTTGAGGTCTACAAAAAGTAAATGGACTTCCCTATTAGTTGCCACTCTTTTCTCACTCATTTGAACAATGCTAAAAATATGGTCCATGCATGAGCGGCCGGCCCGAAACCCTGCTTGTTGTTCGATTTCGTTTGCCTCGTATTCTTGTTCTAGTAAGTTTTTTAGGGTGCTTGTTACCGAGATACATCTGTAGTTAGAACAGTCATCCTTTCTGCCTTTTTTGTGGATTGAGGTTATCCAGGCTTCTCTCTAGCTTAACGGAATTGGTTCCCCATTTAAATATCGTGTAAAGAGTTCTTTGAGGGATAGAATTAACATCCGTGTTCCATTTTTCAATAGCTCTGCAGGTATGTTCTCTGGTCCACTAGCTTTTTTATTCTTCATGGAGGTTACGGCTTTCTGTATCATATTTTCATTTAAATGAATGTACTGACCCTGGACTTGGTAAACTTTTGGAGAAGTAGTTAAATATTGTTCTCTGTTCTCTTTAAGTTCTTTGGAATAGTGTTCTTTCCATTTATCTATCTGAATTAGATGAATATTAGTTTTATTAACTGAATTAGTTTTTAGCGATCTGATTAGTTTCCACGCTTCGGAAGATTTAGTCCCACCAAGGTAAGAGTTGACTTCCCTACATTTTGTTTCCCATGTCTCGTTCTTGTTGCCATTAAAATATACAATTTTAAAAAAAGTCTGTACACTGAAATAACTAAACCAACTGGAATTTTTTAAATCAGTTTATAGATCTTGATGATATCTTAAAAGGGTTTTAATGATTTTATATTATACGGTATGTGCCACTTTACAGCGAAAATGGTTCGCAGAAGAACTGTAATAACTACCAAGGTATTAGTTTACTCAGCATAGTCGGTAAACTGTAAGCAAAGATATTGATTAAAAAACTAACGAATTAAACTGAGAAGATGATATGAGATGTGCAAGCAGGATTTAGAAGGGAAAGGGGATGTATGGATCAGGTCTTTTTATTAAGAGGTGTAGTCGAAAAATTCTTAGCTAGAAGTCAGAAGGTCTATTGCGCTTTTAAAGACTTGGAAAAGGCCCATAATAGAATGGTCAGGAGTGAATTGTGGTCGACATTTAATACGAGCACCGAAATCACTTTACAAGGATTCCTCTACTTGTGTCAGGATAAACGGAGCTTGCACGGATTGGTTTAAAATCGAAAAAGGTGTGAGACAGGGATGTGTGGCTTCGCCATGATTGTTTAACTTATACATAGACGATTGTTGAAAAGATTTGAAAAAGAGTGCGTATGGATTTAAAATGAATGATTTGATCGTTAAATGTCTTCTTTACGCCGATGATCAAGTCATATAAGATCTGACGAGGAGTTGCAGGCGATGGGTAATGATATGCATGATGCCCTAAAAATCAAGGGGATAAAAATAAATGTTAGCAAAACAAAAGTAATGGTTTTTAAAAGAGAAGAAAGAAAACATGACAAACTGTGAAGTTCTGATTAAGAGAGAAATAGTGAAACAAGTAAATGAATTTGTGTACTTGGGTTCAAAGTTTACAAGAGATGGAAAGTATGACAGTGACAAGTGGTAAGATTGTCTCCTACCAATAGACAATAGCCCAAAAAAACACACTCAAGAGTTTTTTAGTGGGTAACGTGGGACCCACACTATTCAGCGCCGAAGCGCGTTTTTGAATCGAACAAAATTCCAACCAATTTTTAAATCTCTGAAATAAACTTATGTATAATCCCAATCATTCATTGTTATATCTCCAATCAGACATCGTTTTTCCTTTCTTTACATTAATTTATTTTGTAATCCACTTAGGTAGGTGTTAGTTCCATGTCAACCATCTCGATTTGTTAATATTGTCAGTGCTGTCATATGTCTCCTTGTCAACTCATTTTGTCAGTAGTCATCCCTCAATTTGATTTTAATTTTAATGTTTCCATGTTTTTAAAAAGTTTTTAAAATGTACATGTCTTTTAAATGATGTAGTTTAGTTACAATTCTATAATTTTTGTTCATCTTGAAATGTTCATTGTTGAGCTATAGTCATATCCTCGTCATGTTTAGTCTATAGTAAACAAATTTGTGACAAGTAACTTTAAACTATTTAATATAATTTATTTCAAAAATATTTTTAAATGTCAATATACTGAATTATTTTTAGTCACTTTCAGAAATTTCTCCTGATGATGGCTTGACGCCGAAAACGTTCGAGAATTGCCTTGTAATAATTAAAATTTTTGGCCTACTATAATAACCTTTTTTTAACTATTGATATCTTATATTTTTCTTACTGCCTCTAATTAACTTTATGTTGATTCGAATTAAATACAGCATTAATAAACTAACTTGAATAGTGCATGCAAATTTATATTATATGAGCTTTAGGATTGCGTTCGGATGTTTGACGTTGGAATTTTTGACGTTTCACTACATGTGTAGTTTTAATTCAGTGTGCCTCTGAGCTGCAAGTTTCACAACTTTGTTGTCAGACTTCGTATCACACAAAAATACGTTCAAGGATAAAGTTCGCTATACTACGCGGTTTCCGTTCCCGAGATGATAGTCATTGCTCTAAAATTATTCCTACATCTTCGACCTTAGTTGTATCTCGAACGCAGTTACACTTGCTATTGACTTTCGTTACAAATAAAACCTGTCTTAATATATTTTCTTACATGGAATCGATATAAATAAATTTAACGTTATGACTAAAGGTTTTGCTTTTATTATCGACTGGCTGGGGATCGTTAGAAACTACAGTTAAGGGACTATAAAGAAGAGTTTTTTTGCTTCGGTCTAAATTATATACACCAACAATTTTAGAAGTCTAATTGCATAGTTGACGTACAGCACGTAACCATTTGTTGACATTGGTGGTATGGGTGACGTACACGTGACGTCACTGCTCGAAATGGGTAACGTGTACGTGATACAACAAAGCTTTCGTGTGTTTGTTTAACTATTTTGTTTTTCTGAGCATTTTGGGTTTTGTTTTAGTTTTAAATAAGCTTTTTTACATTTATTTAGGTTGTAGTGCAGCCTATCCATTTTTTTTTCGAGTAAAGAAAAGACGAAAATATAGTCTCGAAAAATTCCAAAAGATCGAACGCAGACGTAGAATTCCTCGGGTTTGTATTTATGTATCTGCATCAACAATGAGATATCAAATCAAAATAATTACAAGAAGCGGCTGTAATTACGATCGTCGAGCCATAGGCAGTGTCTCTGTAACCTCTCGCTAGTTTATGTTCGGCTCTAAGCGCTAACCAGAGAGCCGGATAAACTTAATTAAGGCAATACTGTGTCCCGCGCAAGAATGTGTGACACGTTATTTTATTTTTTTTTTCGTTAGATGTTACTACATTGATGTATGCTGTAGATATTTCTTCCACTTTTAAAAAATTACTTCTGTCAATATATTAAATCATACAAATTGCTATAGGCAATGAATTAATTTTAATAATATTTTCTAAACATCGGTTTACACCCCCTGATGGTCACTTTGGAGACCTGCAGAACATCTTTTTCCAAAGACTCGTTTATTCAACGAACAGCGAGGCCCGCCTGAGGTGGGCTGGACATGTCCAAAAAGCACCTGACGACCGACTAATCAAGACAGTGTGGGAAGAAAATCCGGTCGGAAAGAGACCGATGTGGCGACCGAAACTTAGATGGAGGGACAACATCCCAAAAGACCTACAAATTACGCGAATATATGACTGGATGGAGGCCATGCTGAACCGACGGTTGACGGTATTTCTTCTGATGCGTTTAAAACTAATGCCGGGGTCCCCCAGGTTTCCTCCTGTCCCCCACCTTATTTCTTTTACACATCAACGACCTCTTGTAAACCACCACAAACCCTATTTACAGTTTCGCAGATGATAGCACACTTGTCTCAACTTTTACATCCTATCGATCACTTTTGGTGAATGATACAAATAGACTCAGGCAGGAACAGGTTGATTCCATCAATAGAGATCTTAAAGTAATCGTCGAGTGGGGAAACAACAATCTTGTTCAGTTCAACGCCCAAAAAACACAAAGTGCCACGTTTTCCAAATAAGTGAATTCTTAAAATCATCCCATCACAATGTCCGGAAATACCCTTGAAAAAAGTCCCTCCATCTCGATTTTGGGAGTCACGGTGTCCAATAATATGTCTTGGCATGACCATGTTGCTAACATCGCAAAGTCGGCAAGCCAGAGGCTAGGTTTTCTGTGGAAAGCCAGAAAGTTTTTTAATCCTGATCAACTGTTGACGACGTACAAGGCTCAAATCCGACCTCTACTAGAGTATTGCTCGCACATTTGGGGTTCAGCACCAAGGCATTCTCTTCATCTTCTAGATTCCATTCAGAAAAGAGCCATTCGCTTGATAAACAGCTCAACTCTCACAGATACCCTTAATCCTTTAGAACATAAAAAAAGAGTTGCAAACCAGTCATTGCTCTACAGATATTTCCATGGCAGATGCTCCAGAGAAATAAACCACCATTGGCCACATTCGGCCGAAGAACTCGGCACGCTGATCAGTCTCACCCATTTACTCTCAAGATTGACACTACAACGACCAATCTTCATCAAGAATCCTTCTTTTACAGGGCTGCTACAGAATGGAATAAGCTTCCAAATACAGTTTTTCCAGAGAACTATGACCTGCAAATTTTTAAAAAGCGTGTCCACAATCATTTCCTTTCTATAATCCCTTCCCCTTTTAACAGTCGCAGTGCGGGCCGTCCGCGGCCCACACGATAGGTCTACCCTTTTTGCGACTATTTTCATAAAAAAAAAAAAAGATCGGTGGAGGCAAATCGCTAACGCAGCCAAGACCCACGAAGGGTTGTAGAGCTACCCCGAAAAAGAAATGAAGCTGGATTGCTGGAGAAAATAAAGTTTTCAGGTTACGTTTTCCTCGAAATAATCAAAAGTGGTCTGTGGATAATTGAAAAAAAGATTTATTCCCAGATAAAACTAGGATTAGCCTAAAACATCCGGATGGTCGTGAAATAGTTTGACGAATACTAGGAGAGAGGTTTGCTTCTTGCAATATATCTGCAAGGATTTCATTCGGCGGTGACTCTGTTATATTTTGGATTGGTATATGCTTTGACACTCTCAAAAATAATATTATAATACAACATGTGATGCCTTTTAATCCTTTTTTGAAACCTAATTTTATGTAAGACAACGCTATATCTTACATAGCTGGAAAGTTACGTAATCGATTAGCGATTATACAAGTTGGTATACCTGTTATGCAGTGACCATCAAATTACTTTACTTTTTCGAGTCCGAAATAGTTCCATTCAAAGTTTTTCTGCCCAGTACCGGGCTACGTCTATGGCATTTTCATTTGCAATCCACATCTAATCGATGGAGCACGTTGCAGGGCAAAATGTGTATCCCAAAAAGCCCAGATGGTCCCAGATGGTCCATTTTTCGTATCTCCCCACATTTACAGAGGCATTGTTGGTCTTTCTCACTTTTCCACTTTAGTTTGTTTGTTTCTACGGGTGCCACGCCGGTTCGTATTCTGTTTAGCGTTCTTCATGTCTCCGTGGACGGCCGCACTGCGACTATTAGAAAGGGGAGGGATTATAGAAAGAAGATGATTGTAGACCCACTTTTTGAAAAGATGCAGATAATAGTTTTCTGGAAAAACTAATTTTGGAATTATGTTCCATTCAGTAGCAGCCCTGTAAAGAAAGGACTCTTGATGGAGATTGGTCCTTGTAGTGTCAATCTTGAGAGTCAATGGGTGAGACTAATCAGCGTGCCAAGTTCTTCGGCCGAATGTGGCCAGTGGTGGTATAAGAGTTTTTATTTCCCTGGAGCGTCTGTCATGGAAATATCTGTAGATTAATGTCTGGTCTGCAACTCTTCTTTTATGTTTCAGTGGGTTAAGGGTATCTGTGAGAGTTGAGCTGTTTATTAACCAAATGGCCCTTTCCTAAATGGAATCTAGAAGATGAAGAGTATGCCTTGGTGCTGAACCCCAAATGTGCGTGCAATACTTCAGTAGAGGTCGGATTTGAGTCTTGTACGTCGTCAACAGTTAATCAGGAGTACAAAACTTTCTAGCTTTTCACAGAAAACCTAGCGTCTGGCTTGCTGACTTTGCGATGTTAGCAACATGGTCATGCCAAGACATATTATTAGACACTGTGACTCCCAAAATCGAGATGGAGGGACTTGATTCAAGGGTATTTTCGGACATTGTGATAAAATAATTTGAGGAATTCACTTTTTTGGAAAACGTGGCGCTTTGTGTTTTCTTGGCATTGAAGTGAACAAGATTGTTAGTTTGCCACTTGACGATTGCTTTAAGATCTTTATTGATGAAGTCAACTTGTTACTGCCTGAGTCTATTTGTATCATTTACCGAAAGTGATCAATAGGATGTGAAAGTTGAGACAAGTTTGCTGTCGTCTGTGACACTGTAAATGGGGTTCGCGGTGGTTTTCAAGAGGTCGTTGATGTGTAAAAGAAATAGGGTGGGGGACAGGATGGAACCCTGGAGGACCCCGGCATTGGTTTTTAACGCATCAGAA
The DNA here is from genome assembly GCA_950111635.1 of Agelastica alni. Lineage (NCBI taxonomy): Eukaryota > Metazoa > Arthropoda > Insecta > Coleoptera > Chrysomelidae > Agelastica > Agelastica alni. The sequence goes on along the minus strand of OX467717.1, from coordinate 17,936,371 downwards.
GAAATACCGTCAACTGACCACATGTAAGGAGCGATCATGCATGAAGCTCATGAGCCACTGGCGCAACTTGGTTGAGAGACCGTAGGCAGATAATTTGCCTAAAAATGCCTGGTGCCAAACGCGGTCGATGGCTTTAGATATAATAATAATAATAATAATAATAATAATAATAATAATAATAATAATAATAATAATAATAATAATAATAATAATAATAATAATAATAATAATAATAATAATAATAATAATAATAATAATCGTCTTTATTATTTCTCAATAATTAATTAATGTTAATTACATTGAAGAAATGATACATTATAGAAAAATTCGGCGAAGTTCATTTCTTGCAAATACAGGAAGCACCTGCAAGGAATGCTCTACCACTCACCTTTAGAAAACCCTGTGAGTAATTTATGTATAATACTTAAACACATGCAAACTTCTTCTAACAAATTTGGCTACCAAATAAATGTGTTTTACAAGTTAATTTAAATCTGTATATAGTTGGTGTTTTAAAATCATTGGGCAAGGCTATTGCACGGAATTTACCAAACTTCTCAATAGTGTTTGTTCAGAGCTAGTGACATAAGACATAAGAATTAACAAAATTGATTGATTACAGCAATTTGTATGTTGTTCCCTTAATTTTGTCGGGGAGTGTATATTCAAATATCTTTTTTTATTGCAATGAATGACGTTTCGAACTTTTGTTAAAACCTTCGTATCGTAAAAGCTGTTCGGCAGAAAATGTGCGATGTGTTCAAGATAATCTGTCGATATACAATGAAAACGTGTTTGACAATCGCGACTATTGACGATAAATACGAACCGTTTTGCTATAATAAAACACACACGCTTCCAATCGGCCGCTGCTTTCAGGTGCCTGCAAAATTCGACACCTCCTCTCTTAGTCACGGATTTAAATTTATTGACATTTTGTTTTGTATGCTCGCATATACACGCCGTTAAATTATCCTCAATGGGGCGGTTCGATATGAAGAAGAATGTGGGAAAATAACGTTTCTGGTAAATTGACCGAGGAAATTACTCGATTAAAACGTTTCCTATCTAAAATCATCATCACTGTTATCTTCCGCGTTTACAGTGTACATGGCGAATTACCTAACAATAATTACCTAAATAAATTAAAGTTTAAAAAAACTAAAAAAACACGCTTTTGGAGTTAATCAAACTAAAAAGTAAAAAATAAGTCTCACTTATTTTTTGTACAACAAATCCTTTTTACTCTCGAATGGTTAAAACAGTTAAATAAACAAATCATATTCATTTGGACACCGGGTCACACAGGTATAGAAGGAAACGCCGCAAGAAGTGGGAAACCAGAAAACAAAAATATCCGCTCTGATGATATAAAAAGTCATCTAAAACATGGAACACGAAACCAATGACAGGAAGAATGCTCAGCAAGCACCAGATATCTGAGAAATATTAAACCTTCCATAGAACCATGGATCACGAAAATCACATCAAGTAGGCGAGAACAAGTTGCGCTTAAACGCTTAAGAATAGGTCACACCAACCTCGCACATATTCACCTGTTGAAGGGAGAAAGACCGCCAGTATGCCACCACTGTAACCAACCCATAACAGTAACACATCTTCTCTTGGATTGCCCAGAATTTACCAATACACGACAACAATTAATCACATCCAACTCAAAACGAGATATTCTTCAACTCTCAAATAAATCGATTACAATTTAAAACCTCAGACAAACACGCTTACTAACAAAAATATAGATTAATGGAGAAAAAACAACAAACCTTACTTCGAAGGGCTAATTACCACAGTAGTCTATGCCAAAAAAAAAATTTTAAAATAAGAATAACATTCATCATCATCATCATCATTATCATTGTTCGCTAGTCGTCCATCTTCAGACATACGCCTACCCTAACCGTTGCCATTTCTCTCGGTCTTGTGCTCGTCTTATCCGGCTATTTCCAATTAGTCTTTTGACATCGTCTGTCCATCTGATCTGGGGTCGTCCTCTGTTTCTCTTACTGGTCCACGGTCTCCACTCCATTATTCTACGTGTCCAACGAGAGTCCTCCATCCTACCTATATGGCCTGCTCAACTGCATCGCAATTTACATAGGCGTGCCACGACATCCGTCACTTTAGATAGACGCCGAATTTCTTCGCTGTTTATTCGGTCTAGGAGAGTTACACCCATCATTCTCTTTTCCATTGCTTGTGCAGTTTGTAAACTATAAATAATCTCTTTGTTAATTGCCCATGTCTCTGTGCCGTATGTTAAAGTTGGGAGAACATACTGATCAAAGGTTCGTGCTTTGAGAGTGTTTGGGAGATTTGAATAAAAGACATCTCTAAGCCTTCCAAAAGTTTAAAGGGGTCTGTCGCCTTCGCGAATAAGGTCGAAGTATGGTTTACAGATATAAAAAGGGACAGCGGTCGCGGACAGGGACAGTATTAGTTTTAAAAGTATTTATGATTTAAGAATTGAAAATAGTTGTAAAAGTTGTATATCTAAGTGAATATTTAAGTGATTTATAAAAGTAGAATTTATTGTATTGGAATAATATCGAGAGTTTTAAATCGCCGAATCCACGGAAGAACTAGAAAAATTCGTAACAATATCCTTCAAAATAAATCTGCTTTTAAAATATATTTTAATAATTCCATTCTTTGACCTAAGTAGATATATGAGTCTGCAGATCCTGCTCATTTTGTGCGAACAGATAAATATCGTCCGCGAAACGAGAGAGACTCAAGTATTCTCCATTTATCTGTCTCCCTTTGGTGTCTCAATCAATTTTCTTTAACATATTTTTTAACGCAAGCGTAAACAATTTTGGTGAGATGCATTCGCCCTGTCTGACTCCTCTTCCGAGTTTAATTTTGTTTGTACAGTCCTTTAATGCAACTCGAAAGTTGCTTCATCATATATGTTTTTAATCAAAGTTGTGTATCGGTGGTCTACTAAGCAGTTACTTAGTGCGTTTAACACAGCCCATATTTCAAAGGAGCCGAATGCTTTTTCATAATCGACAAAAGCTATCCAAAGAGAAAGGTTGTATTCATTTTCCTTTTCTATGATGGTTCTTATAACTTGCAGATGACCCACAGTGCAGTCCTTTCCTGAAACCGGCTTGATCCTTGGGCTGATAGCTTGTGAAGAATAAAATTACTGACGAGAAAATTAATGTCACTATTTTAAAAGTGTGGGGTGCTCTGCATGTCATTTTTAAACTAACTCTGCGTTTCGGAATAAAAGCACCCCACGCTTTTAGAACAGTGACATTAATTTTGTCGTCAGTAATTTTATTCTTATGTTAAGAATTATTTTTTACTTTTATAGTTTTTATAAACTATAACTTATTTTCCGCTTTTTAGTTCGATTTGTTTTACTTACCCTCTTGCCATTGCGCGCATGCGTAGTTCACGCACTAGTTTTATTTCTCTTACTCTTATGCAAAGGATTCCTGGAATAATTTATGAATCCTGGCGAAACTAATCAGGATAATCAAATATTTTGATCAAATTATTGCATTGTCGTCGGTCTTTGACAAGTGTGCGAAGTTTAAATTTAATCTAATCGCTTAAAGTGGGCCAAAATCGAGGCCAAAGAGTCATACATACAAACAGGTGAAACTAATAAAAGCATGTTTAAAAGGGAAACAAAAATTTGTGTTTTGTATTACAAATTAAAAAATAGTATATTACACCCGCGACAGTAAAATAAATTTCTTACTTTAATGCCCGTGGTGTGTATACTATTTTTCTCACTACGGTAGGCGGAAATCGACAACTTCGTTTTGTGCAGCGGGCCGAAAGTGACGCTTTTTGCACAGTAGGGAGAAAAAAATATGAATAGACACTGTTCCTTTGGTTCGTAACATGTTAAAAAATTTAGTCTTAATTTTAGATTTATAAATAGTTTTTCCGAAAAGCAACCTTTAAATATTAAAATTTTTTATTCATATACAAGGTCTGTCTTAAAAAATGAATTATACCAACAGTAAAGTACTTTTATTTTGACAATATCAAAGGAAAATGTATTTAGAATTGTAAAAGAATTTCTAATAAACAACTAAATGTTTTCTATAAAAAATTGACAATAATTCAGTTATAATTCAAATTTTCACCAGTTGCGATTGAAGTACCCCGTATAAATAAAAAAATAATATTAAATTAATATTTTTATATAAATAAATAAAAAGCTAACAAGAAAATGATCGGCTGTAAACTTTCTAATCATATGTTTTATATTGTGGTGGTTTTACTATATAATTACAGATACATTTGTATAAAATTATTTGCTTGAATGATAATGTTAATAACACGAGAAAGTATTTTACAATTCAAATAGTAAAATTATTATTTATTGCAAACTTATTGTTCACGGTTGAAATACTTTTTAATATGTCTTGGTAATGTTTAAATATTAATCTAAGAAATAAATTTCTGCAAATAAGCTGCTCCACAAAAGTTAAGAAAGTTCATAGAATCGGAAATTGTGTTTTAACAAATTACGATTTTTAGTCACCAAGTGTTAATAAGTTATAAATTAAATGTTTTTTTCGTTTATGTAAGCGTTTGTTTGCCCTTTTGCGCAGTACGTTTTTAATTTTAAATAACAAAAACAACAATTTAGGGTTGTGTTTTTTTAATTTTATTAAAAGTTAAAGTACAGTGCAACAGAAGTAGCTTGGCGGACGAAGAACACACAAATCTGCGCACAACGAAAACATTCGAATAACGATCCGATCGGCGACGACGAAATTTTCAGTTATCATGAGTCTCAAGTACATTTGGAGGAAGAAGTTTACGAATGTGAAGTATATTCAGTCAAATATTTGTTATTTTAGAGCCTAGTCGCCCGCCAAACTACTTCTGTTGCACTGTACATACGTTAATAAAGTATGTACAGTATGCTTTCCTTTTATATCAATTTCAGCCAAACAACGCCTCTGCATACTTTGTCTCCAAAATTGCGATAATCTGTCATTTTTATTCATTATTCTTAGATAACAACTATCAACATAAGCTCGGACTGCTAGTGTCAATTGCATAATGTTAAGTTCTTGAAATGTCTGTAAGGGTGGTTAATGGGAATTCAAGGCTCTTTAATTAAAAAAAAAGCTGTTAAATGAGCCAATTATTTTGTGTATTAATTATGGCATTGACTAAACAATAATGCAATGTGATATAATAAAAATTTGTTTATGATTTATGTAGCCCTATTCTGATATATTGTCACGTGCTTATTTTTTCCCTTCTACAGTTCCATTATTAGCTGTGTCTCTGATAGTTTCGTATTCCTCAGGTACCGTATTTTGTTGTAACTTAAATATATCATTCGTTGTAAATAGTGTTGCATACCTTGTAGGGATAGGATTCGATTGTTTGGTTTGCATTTCTGTGTGGATGGGGCTGGCTAACAACATTGTTGGAAACTTATTTTGACACCACGATTAAGTTTTGTTTTAGTTTATTAATATAGTACATTGTTGGAAACTATTTATTGCATTAGATAATATGCCAAAACTAAACTTGGATTAAAATAATCTTCTCAATAATTCTTTATGTCCAAGTAAAAATATATTTTCTTCATACTTATTTGTAAATATACTACAATTTTGATATTTTAAAGGACAACCATTGTAAAAATATTTTTAAATAAACTCGATTGTTTTGGCAGTGAAAATCTTTATGTAAATGGTAAAAACATGAGTAAATTAGCAGCCTTATGAAAACGTTTGATTTAGTGTTATCAATGAGTTGATTTATATACGTTTTACTTTTTTTTTGGTAACTTGGTAAAGTCTGTTACTCTTACTTCTGTTCTGGTTATTTTATAAAGTTGTAAATTTTAAATTTTTGGTTTGTTTTAGCAAGAAAATTTACCATAGCTGTTAATTTTGACTATATTTGTTATAATGTTGCTATTGAGCTGTGTACTTTGATTTATTGTGTGAGTAAAGTATCCAACAATGTACTATATTAATAAACTAAAATAAAACTTAATCGTGGTGTCAAAATAAGTCACGGCGTTACATATTTAAAAATAAATTACTTGTAACCTTTGGGTATACGAATTCACAATGTACTATATTAATAAACTAAAACAAAACTTAATCGTGGTGTCAAAATAAGTCACGGCGTAATATATATTTAAAAATAAATCACTTATAACCTTTGGGTACACGAATTCACTACTCCTGGCCGGTTTGATTATGGGACGGCACCTGCTAATTAACAATGGCTTCCCTCAAATAAATCCCGCATGCGGCTATTTTAACTCGACACCAAAATCCAAAATATCAACAACGAAGGTAAGATAGAATGGTCAAGTTAAAAATTAAGTGGTTTTTCTTCAAAATCCAATTAAGATGGCCCAAATACAGCCAGATATGAAAGAAATCCCGTAGAGGTTCTGCACACGTGCTAATATCACACCGTCCCAAAAACTCGCACCAACACACGACTTCCAAGACTGCCACCAAACGACTCACTCACAGGCCGGATATCAAGAAATGACACGGAATAAACGTCAACCAACAATCTTCGCAAGTCCGTGCTCCACACCAATAATCGCCTCGTCCGTGTTGTTAGCCAGCCCCATCCACACAGAAATGCAAACCAAACAATCGAATCCTATTTCTACAAGGTATGCAACACTATTTACAACGAATGATATATTTAAGTTACAACAAAATACGGTACCTGAGGAATACGAAACTATCAGAGACACAATTAATAATGGAACTGTAGAAGGGAAAAAATAGGCACGTGACAATATTTGTACCATTAAGTATTTTGTTATTTTAATGGTTTTCTTTATTGTAAAAAATTATATAAATTGTACACTCTTATTGCTCTTGAGTCATAAAGGCTTTTAAAACAATTGTTGCAGTTTCTATTTAATAATAAGTGTAAAAGTGCTCATATTTGTTAATTTTATATATCAAATTTTCCATTATTTAAACTTATTTCTGCATACGAAATTTGCAATTGATAAATGTGATCTATTAGGTATAAATCTAATGCAAACTATGTAAATATTGATTTTATTATTATGTATAAATAAATATTTTGTGACCTTACACCAATAGGTTGTGAAAATATCTTGATAAAGTTGTTTTTATCTAATTGTATATTTTTCAGCTTGGCTGATCCTATGAAACCTTTTTATAGATATTGTATTATTTTATATGAGATATTTTATAAATGATATTAATAAAAATGTACATATTTAAATGTCTGTTTAATTTCAATATTCACACGTGTCCCCAATCAAAATCAATCATATTTGCCGCATTTTAATTTCAGGCTAGAAATTCAAATTTAACTTTTGAATACAGGGTGATTCAGGGGCGCGTGCAAGCTCCATACTTTTTTTCTATCCAAAGTATCGACTTTACCTTTTTTTACCAATTTAAATACTTGGGATGCATGATAAACCAAAAATGGTAACCAGATCAGGAGACAAAATGCAGAATCGAGCAAGTTTGAACAACACATACTACGTGGAGAACGTTATCATTTCCAACGTCCTATTCTCCAGGGTAAAATAGAAGGAGGAAAAAGAGGAGTAGGTAAAAGAAAATTATCCTGGCTACGAAACATACGACAATGGACAGGAATACGGGAATTCCAGGCACTGAAAAATGCTGCAATTAATAGAATCATATGATGAGAAAAGCGATGGACGCCTACGCGGGAATCTGCATGGTACTTTAAGAAGAAGAAGACCTTCTATAGCGCGGACCCTGCCTTACCAAATCTTGCCTCTAACGCTACTTTAACTAAAACAAACTTGTAGGATTGTTGTCATTTGGAATTTTTTACCGCGTTCATCACTTTAGGGTGTTTATTGGTCACAAATTTATGTATAGATATTTGTGAAATTAAAACAAGTATTTGCATGAATTTTATTCAATATTTTTTACCGTATGTTTTTTCTAAAAATATGACTATAAAATAGCTCTTGTTTAGTACGGGCAAGTTCCCAAATTTGGTGTTTCTCGAACAATTTTTGCTTATACCCTACATACAGATTTTAAAAAACATATTAAAACAATAGATTGTCTTTTAGGAACTATTTGGTAAGATTTTTTAGGCATCTTAACAATAATTTTACATAGAAAAAAGATTTTGCAAAGGTTATAGCGTTTTAAAAAGAAACAATTTAGCTATAATTTAAATGGAATTTTATGTGAAGGGAAAACAAAATTTATTTGAATAATATATATCTAACTACAACGACTTTAAACTTATATTTAACTTACCACATTTGAATGTCAACTGTAAGTAAAAAGTGCTGCCAAAATTCAAATGCTTGCGCTGTTGTCACATTTACAACATCATATACGAGTTTAAAAATATTAATATATTATTAAAATAACAAAAAATAAATATTTATCCAAATAACGAGTTAATAAAAGTTTAAGAGTTTTGTTATTTAAAAAAGTTTAAAATACATTTTTTTTTAAATTAATTTTTGTAACTTTGCTGATGATGTCTAATCAAAGACCCCCCTAAAAGTACCATTGAATATTGAAACGGCCTGCATGAACCTTCACGTACGATTATTTGAAAGTTTGGATTTTGGGAATGGATTTTCAAAGTTTGCGTGTCTTTGGGGTAAAACCTAAGATTTGCTAAAGAAATACTGGTGTAAGTCCAAACTTTATCGTAATCATAGAACAGTTTGGACTTGGTAATCTCAGGTGTTAGTGGAAAATTTTAAGATTTACCATAGTTAAAGCCATTACAGTAACATGTATATCCAATTTTTTGGTTCCATCTATGTATTTTCCTACCCGCTTCGTATAATTAAAATGTAATACGTGATGATTGAGTGTGATAGTTTGACTACACCCACATACTTTCCTTTGTACTAAACTATCCTTGAATGCTTCATACAAAACCCACTGTGAGCTGTAAGGCCTAAGAATTTTAAATAGGACAAGCATTATGTTCTTATTTTATATTTAATATCGTTATACTTGGTTATCAATAAATTATAATTTATCAACAAAAATTCTGCATTGTGAAATAAATACAGTTTTTTGTTGGATAATGTTTTAGTTATACAGGGTGTTTGGTATATCGATGGAAATTTTTTAAGGTATAATAGGAGACGTCATTTGCAACATTTTTTGCTAATAAATCGCGACCGGGATGGTATGGGTATTTTGTGAGGAGAACTGAAGGACATGTTGTCAAGAAAGCACTTCAAATTCCAACACGTCCAAGCATTATTAAAAAAAAAGAATATGTGGCATTTACAGTTATTAAGTAACGATAAATGTTTAAAATGTTGTATCCTGATGACGTCTAAATTAAATGACCTAGTTCACACAACAACAACAATGTTGCACTTCTTAGAACATTCTTGACGTTTCTAAGAAAATAAACAAACAAGGCAATTTTAGATGCTTATGTCGACCGCCTTCTATATCTACTCTTGACGCTTGTATTGAACAGGTTAACAAAAGCAAATCATTTTAATTCGTTTTAAGCGCAATAGTTAAAGTTGTAAAAATCGACGCCAATTGAATATTTTTCGTTGTTTAAATACTATTTATTATCTTTTAAAAACAGATTACAAACTAGTTATTAAAAATTACCCAGTGTTAAATAACTATGGTGAATAAATTGCCTGGTCTATAATACTGGTATACAATAATGGATCGACAGACTGGTGAATATTTAAACTTATCCTATGGTTTATCATTGGCAGTGGTGGGCATTGCGAAGCTTAGTCAGCCATATTTTTGATATATTTATTCGGATGCCGTAGAGGTATTAGCTTTTGACCTTTGGATATATCATAGACCAATAAATGCGGAGTTCTTGTAGTGATTTTTTATGACGCTCCTTATAGAACATCGGTGAATATGATTCCATTTTACAAAAGAAAAGAAAAAATGTTTAAAAATCATTCATGAATTAATTATCTACACTTGTGATCTACCAGAGTTAGATCTGTAGCTACTTTGCTACTTTTTTTATTTATTAATCACTCAAATATCGTATATTCAAATTTCCAAGTTAAACTGCGCACTTTTGCCGCGCCCTCACGCAGCAGAGGAACGAAGAATTCATTCAGTCAAAAAGTACTAAAAGATTTGCAATAATTTCTATCGCTATGGTTATCTCTATCACCGCTTCTTATCCAATCTATACACGTATAGTGATATTTTATAGGTAAAAGAACGAAAAAAAAGCGTAAGTTGAAGATGCATATTTCTCCTTATATGTGCCCTATCCAGTCTCCAGAACGTTGGCTATCACTCTGGCTAGAGCATTTCGATCTTTTGCTAAGTGTATGAGTTCCCTTACTGAACGTATATTTGTCCATTCACGAATGTTCTTCAACCATGACTGTTGCATTCTTCCAGGTCCACAGCGACCCTCTATTTTCCCCTTCATAATTATTTGAAGTAGTTAATATTTATCTTCTCTTAGGATGTGACCAAGGTATGCAATTTTGCGGCATTTTATTGTGGTCATTAAATGCCTGTTGGTTTTAGCCTTTCTGAGGACTTCCTCATTTGTTACATGGTCCGACCAACGTATGCATCCTCCTGTGCAGCTACATCTTAAATGGCTCTAATCGGTTCATTGTACTGATCTTGAGTGTCCACGTCACCGTACCATACAACAGTATTGACTATATATAACATTCAGTCATCCGTTGTCTTAGCTTAAGGTTCAAATCATCATTGCAAAGAAGCGGTCTCATATTATTGAACGCTGCGCGCGCCATCTCTATTCTGCTTTTTATTTCTGTATCAGGGTCCAGTGTTTCCGTTATGATCCTTCAGAGATATTTAAACTTTGTGACACGTTTTAATGGGGTACCATCGTGGTTTAGATTGACGTTATTCTGTACCGTACGACTCACTACCATGAATTTTGTTTTATTAGCGTTGATATTCAAGCCGTATCTTTTTCCAACTGTGTTAATTCTGTTTAGCAATGTTTGCAGATTTTCTATTGTGTCTGATAGTATTATCGTGTCATCAGCATATCTAATTGTTGTTAAGGGTAAGCCATTTATTTTAATTCCGCAGTGTCCCAGTTTTTTAAGAGCTTTTTTAAATATTCGGTCGGAATATAGGTTAAAAAGCAGTGGAGAAAGGATACATACCTGTCTTACTCCTTTTTGTATTGCAATATCGTCTGTTGTTATATTACCTACTCTTGCATTTATCAAAATTATTTCTTTTGATAATCCAAATGTTTTGTAAAAGCGGTGGTGGTTGGCGAATGCATACACTATATTTTAAATTGGATTGTAGGTGGCGATAGCTAAACTAGCAGTTATTGCGAAAATGACAAGATCATCCTGGCAGTTGGCAAACATAGCTTGGAACCATCTAATAAACTACAGTATGTAAATTAATATTTTTTAACAAGGTTGGGTCTGAAAAAACCCTTGGGCACTGCGAAGTGATGATATTTGACAACATCCCTTGGGTTATTCATTGTGTGTCACTTAAGTAAGAGATCAGTGATCTTGCGTTAAAATTTCTAAGATCTTCGTAGGTAAGAGTTGCCTAACCGAACGATTTTTTTTTATAATAGTGTTTCACATTTTGGAAATATTATATATGTATGTATTTTTGGCGTTCTCTGTTTTCATCAGGAGATTTATTGGAATTTCACCTAACTACATTTTATACATTATCTCATAAATACCAGTGTGCCGGTAAAAATTTATTTTATTTTTAGATTTTCTATCAATTTAAAATTTTTTAAAATTTATTTAAATTTAATTTGCTTTTATCTATATTGCATTTATTTTTGGTATAAATTTTATTTACTTTATGGAAACAATATGAGTAATAGTTGCATTAACTTTAGCCAAAATGACAGCGATGTGGTCTTATTTCCCATGGGGGCGAAAAGTGGACTGCGTCAATTTACTACTTTGAATGTTAGGAAGGTTTACATGTTACAATTGAATAATGGTGAATAAAAGACTGATGTTCTGCGTGTGTATAAGACCAAGCGGAATAGATGGATGGATGTTCTGGCAACTTTTGCTAAATAAAGAATTTACATATTTAGCTTAAATAAAAAAAAACTTAAAAAAACCAAACCCTAATGAGTGTAGTTTATGTAAAACCAGCCTTACAGTAGCCGCATATGATGTGTAACATTTGACATCTCACCTCAGTAATAAGCAATTTTAAAATTATATTCTTAAAAAAATTGGTCAGGTATTATTTGAAATGATTTTTCCTAACGAACAATAATTCTTTTTAATGAAAATTGTATTTTATTTAATTGACGCTAGAAGTGACAGAAATCAACCTCAAAATTTAAAAAAGCTAAATACTGAAATATTTTATTCGAATAATTATTTATTGTTGGTAACTTCAATTTTTTTATCAATGATCTGCACTTTACTGAGACTTAATATCAACAGTAAATATTTATTTATATAGTTTACGCATACATACAGCAAACTTAATACACAACTCTCGGAAAATTGGTTGACGTCTATCTGACGGCCAACTCTAACCGCGCGCTCATTAGTCAAATCAAATAGCGCGTGCTTTCGCGACTTCCTGTGACTGTTACTTTTACACATACTCGAAATCACTCTCAAAAATTGCGAGTTAGCGAGAGGAAAGATGTTACCCATGCAAGAAAGCGATGGCAAAGATGTTACACATCAAAAAGTAGAGAAACGTTTTCATAAAAAAGAAAAATGTGCTTTAAGTACAATGAGAAAAATCTAAAAATGTACCACACGGATATTTTAAGATTGGTAGTATATTAGTAATTTAAAAAAAATAACTTATTGGTCATCGACTAGATTCTAGCAACAAGATCAATAAAAAATATCAAAAACTTTTCCACATTGAAAAAATTAACACTAAAATCAAATACAACACATATTGATCATATTGATACGTGATCTAGATATTCTAACAACAAAAGTGGGAAACATTTTTCAAAAGCAATGTAGATCGAAAACGGTAACGATGACTGTTAACAATGGTCTATTATTATACAAAGTACGACTTAATTTTCCGCCCATAGCAATGTAAATTTAACGGCTATTGCAAGCCCGTTCCACCTCTATATTTATGAACAAGGAGAAATGATAAAAGCTTATTGTGTTGCATAAATTAAGCAAAAAAAATGCACTTTAGAGAAAACATAACGCGCATTTTACAAGGAGAAATATATCTAACAGATTGAGCTACTGTTTAACACCAGAGGGTGGAATATTTGAACCAATAATTTATTAGATTTACTTTTGATTAAATTTGTTTTTAGTTTTCAGTATTTATTTATTTTTAAATTTAACTACCTTGGCATAGAACTTTCCGGCTTTGGTGATATTGAAGAAGAGGTGAGAGATCAATCAACAAAAGCAATTAGAATAGCTGGCTGCCTAAATACAATATAATGCAATAATGGTATGGGACGGACACTAAATCAAAGATCTACAAAACCGTCGTGAGGCCGGTGATGACATATATCGCAGAAACCAGGCCAGAAACAGCGAAAACCAAAAGACTTCTAGAGACAGCTAAGATGAAGATACTCCGTAGAATCACTGGAAAGACACTGCTGGATAGAGAGAGAAGCGAGAATATCAGAACAGCCTGTAAAGTCAAGAACATCAATGACTGGGTAGCTAACAGGAAGAAGGAATGGAACGAACACATAGGTAGAATGGACAACCGCAGACTTGTGAGAATTGCTCGCGACAAGTCCCCATTGGGAAGAAGAGACGTTGGGCGCCCCAGGAAACGATGGAGCGACAGCCTTACGCAAGTGGACGATAATTGAACAGGCGACTCGCCTAAAATTAAGAATGAAGAAGAAGAAGAAGTAGTTATTTTAATATGTCTGTGAATAATTTTCAATTTTATAAAATTATGTCTAATAAAAAAAAGATAATAACAATTTTATGATATTAGCAAAAAATTATCTTTAATAAACAAATTATTTGTAATAACAATGTTTTATGGAAAAAGTCGTAAACGCTTAAGAAGTTATCACTTCAAAAATTGGGACCTTAAAACCAGCATGTAGTTAGTCTCTGCTTATATGTTCCGTAAGATGTATTGTGTATATAAAATAAAGTAGCAAGACTAAGATAAATGAGACATGTGGAGAGAATGGAGAAGATCGGATAGGTAAAAGAGACATTTAGATTCGTTCCAGATGGAAAATGGTAAACTGTAAAATAAGTTACCTTTTGTCAATACAATACTAGTCCATATAAGGTTAGGTTTAAACGGCAGTTCGAAGGAAACCCACTTAGGCCTTTTGGCCCGTTGTGATACCGTAATGGACGGCGGTGCCTTCTACCTCTACTGTGAGAACCAGTTGAAACTTTAAATGAAAAGCTGAGATCAGATAAGTCATCAAAGTTCGGTTGCCCTAGTATAGAATGCCGTTTTCTGCCTAGAGCAGGGCAGTGGCAGAGATGATGTACCATAGTTTCCTCCTCTTCCTTATTGTGATAGTTTCTACAGAAGTCGTGTCGTAGCTCTGGAATTCCCATGCACCATGCATGAGATCCACCTGCCCAGTGTCTGTTATGACCGCGATCGCATTTCCAATGGACTCCCTGGATAGAATAAAACATCATTAGTTCGACGTAGACCTAGTTTAGGCCAAATCTGTTTCGATAATGTGCATGTGGGTTCATTTTTCCACCTTAAGTTGGGTTTTTAAACTACTTTGCTATGCAGGAGGAATCGACAGTTTGCAATCGGTACTTCTGGCTGATGAGACAGATACAGCTGGGAGGGTGGTACCCACTCTTGATAGCTCATCCACATGGTATGTCCCTGTGACCGGGTACCCAGACAATGTTAACTCTAAACTTAGCTGCTAGCTCATTCAGGGTGGCTCGGCATTGCACCGCTGCCCTAGTGGTCAAGTAGACCGCTGAACTTTTGTTCATTGCGGAGTGTCGGTAATGGCTGTCTCGGTAATGGCTGTCATTTCGACTTAATAAACACTACAATAGTCAGGCAAACGAAACGACAGGCTAAGTGAGTGGTCTTCTGAGAAGACACCGCAACCTACTCTCCCCTCTAGTTTAGAGCCGTCCGTATAAAATACTGCGTCCCAAAGTTTAACTAGATTTTAGGCCCAATTTTCTCTGGATGGTATTTCCAGAGATAGGTCGCCTTTAAACGTAGGGGTAGAATTGGTAGAATTTTTAGGTTAAAATTTTGATTGCATATTATTTTTAAAATATCAATTTATAAAATAGGAACAAAATAGTGTTATTTTTTTTTGTAACTAACAAAAATAACTTAATTTTAAAAGTAATTCCCCATATTTGGACAATCTCCTTCACATAACTCCAACTGTGTTCTTAGCACGACTACGTCAAACTATCACTGTAGACCAAATCTCCGCAGTCGATAAAACTATGTTGTAATCTGTTTATACTTTCTTTCATCATCATCATCATCACTCAGCTATAGTAGTCCACTGCTGAACATAAGCCTCTCGTTTATTTTGCCACTCTGCTCTATCTTGAGCCATTTGTATCCAATTACCACAGATTCTTTTGATGTCATCGGTCCATCGTGTGGGGGGGCGCCCTCTACTACGATAAGCTTCGTGCCTCGGACGCCACTCCAATAGTTTTCTAGACCATCTTCCGTCAGTTCTTCTAGCTACGTGGCCAGCCCAGTTCCACTTTAAAGTTGTTATTTTTTCGATTACATCTATAACACCTGTTCTTTGGCGAATAATCTCATTTGGTATTCGGTCTCTGAGGGAGATACCCAGAATAGCCCTCTCCATCGCCCGTTGGGTGACATGCAGTTTCTTTGCTGACTTTTTTGTAAGCGTCAATGTTTCGGCTCCGTATGTCATCACTGGTAATATGCACTGATTGTATACTTTTCGTTTTAGACTGATGGGAATATCCGACTTGAAAACATACTTTAATCTTCCAAAGGAAGATCAGCAAAAAAGGAAAAGGTGTGAAATTAAATACCGAGTTATTTTAAAATAATTTGCAAAAATTCAAGAAATAGTGCACATTTTAAACCATTTAGTATGGTCGATTTAGCCACGTATTTTTTTTAATCAATCGATTACAATTCCTTTGCATTTTAAATGCGTTACAGTCCACGTTGCTGGATCGTATAATGTATTCGAAGTAATTTAGTATAAAAGACCACGTTTGTGGGTGGAGATAATCATCGGTGGTTAGAATTATTCCAAGACGTTAAGAAAATTGAACCGATTCCAAAAGAAAGTTTAAATGTTAAAAGATCTACGTTTGTTTTTTTTTATTTTGGTAATTTTAACTTCGTTATTACTCAATATGTTACTATTTGCATATGTGGTCGGAGAATTCTTGGAAAGTAAAAAATAAAAAAAAGCAATAACATGTATGTCAATGATTACAACAGATCGGTTCATTCTTTCCTTGAAATGAGTTTTTGAAGGAAATTAAATAAAGACGGTTTACAGGGTGAGTAAGATGTACGGGTGTACTTTGCGATCGGAAAATCTAAATTAAGTTAAAGAGAAAAGTATACAAGACATCAGTTATACCGGTAATAACGTATGGTTCAGAATGTTGGCAGCACAAAAAAACAAACACAACTGCACGCTTCTAAAATGAAAATGTTAAGATAAGCCAGTAAAGTTACGCGTTAAGAAAAAATTAAAAGCCCCTATATTCGTGGAAGCATAAAAGTAGCTCCCATTGCTGAGAGACTTAAAATAAGCACACTAAGATGGTATGGGCATCTAATGCGCAGAAAAGAAAACCATGTAGTACAAAAAGCACTTAATATACAAGAACCACCAAGCAGTAAAGGAAGACCGCCATCAAACTGGTTAAGTACAATCAAAAGAGATAACAACTTTGAAATTGTGACAACACAGGATAGACATTTCTGGCGAAGGAGAACAAGATGGGCTGACCACAAATGGAAAAAGAAAGGAGAAGATGTACAAGGTGAATCAAATTCATTGCTAGAGAAAGCTTGAATAATTAAAATTTGCCAAATTATTCTATATTTTAAGAAAAATTTAATAAAGTAAAGAAAAATGATAGTGGTTAGGGAAAATAGTTTGAATTTGTGTTAAGTAAATTTTTAGAGCTTGTCAATAAAGAAAAACTTTGCAAAAAGCCACGAAAGAAGACTTTTTCATCATCGAGGCTATCTAGCTCCTGGATAACTCGAACCAAAAGAAAAGACTGAAGAGGACCAAAACTCACGAGTTGGTGTAGTGTGTGTCAAAGTGACTAAGCAGAGCTCTATTTAATAGGAAAGAGATAAATGGATCAGGTCTTTTCATTTCAAGGTATAGTCGAAAAATTCTTGGATAGAAGTCAAAAGGTCTATTGCGCTTTTATAGACTTTTAAAAGGCCTATGACAGAGTGATGAGGAGTGTATTGTGGTCGACATTGTCTATGTATGAGTTAAGCGATAGTTTAATACGAGCACTGAAATCACTTTACGAAGATTCCACTGCTTGTGTCAGGATAAACGGAGCTTACACGGACTGGTTTAAAATAAAAAAATATGCGAGACAGGAATGTGTGGCTTTGCCATGGCTATTTAACTTATACATAGACGATTGTTTAAAAGATTTGAAAGAGACTACGTATGGATTAAAAATGAATTATTTGATTGTCAAATGACTTTTTTACGCCAATTATCAAGTCATATTAGCATCATCTGAAGAGGAGTTGCAGGCGATGGTTAATCTTATGCATGATGCCCTGAAAATCAAAGGAATGAAAATAAATGTAAGCAAAACGAAAGTAATGGTTTTTAGAAGAGAAGAAATCATGATAAACTGTGAAGTTCTGATAAAGGGAGGAAGAGTAGAACAAGTAAATGAGTTTGTATACTTGGGTTCAAAGTTTACGAGACATTGTTTTAAGAGTATTAACAACCGACGAGCATATTTGAGAGCACTGGTCTCTGCCTACCCCTACGGGAAAAAGGCGTGACTATATGTATGTATGAATATTTATATAATGCCTATGCACCTACAAAACATGACCCAGATTTTACGACGACAATTGTTATCTTTAGATATTTAATAATCGCGAATTTTTCAGAATTGTTACAATGTATAAAGCTATAAATAAGTTTATGCAGAAATTGCAATTCTACTATTAAAATTGTACAATTTTCATAAGTTTAAATATTTAATACATGCAAATGGACAATTTATTTTATGACATAAATCCCTTTGCAATTTAAAAGCTATATAAAGAGTATTAAACAAGGTACTGCATAATAAAATAAAATTGATACTCTAAATCATTAAAAGAGTAAAATTTTACTGCTACGTAATAAACAATTAAAAAAAACAACTAAAATATTCCGCCACTCCTACTTTATTTATTCTTAATCAAGCAGAATATGTGTGTACATCCAGTTTTATCTTAAAGGTTATATTTAATACATTTAATTGGGTTAAAATAATAAACATTTGAAAAAAGAATAAATTGATAAACTAAATGATAAAAAAAGATTTAAGTTCGCACACTTATTAGCGAAGATTTTTTATGTAACTAAAAGCAAATTCAGTAGATTAATGATTAAAGTGTACTAAACATTAGCCATAAATGTAATACAGATTTTTCCTTATACTTTTACACTTAAGTTTGCAAAATTATTTCATATTGTTATAAAAGTTCTGTTGGTTCCTAGTCTTATGTATGGTAGTGAATGTTGGGTTTGGCAGATGTGGTTACAAAAATAGATAAAGAAATGCTTAGATGGTTTGGACACGAAAAAAGGATGGAAGAAGGAAGATTGATAAAACAAATTTATAAGGCGAGTGTGAATGGACGAGACGGTGGAGTTCGACCTCGGAGAACATATCTCGATCAGATCAACATTGTTTTGACGAAAGGCCAGGTCAAGAGTACCAACAACCGACGAGCATGTATGAGAGCATTGATAAAAGTAGAGGAAGCAAAAGATGTGTGTAAGAACCGTAGCAAGTGAAAGAAAGTGGTCTCTGCCTACCCCTATGGAAAAAGGCGTGACTATATGTATAAAAGTGAATTTTTTCAGAAAATTTAATGAATTACTAAATTTATTTAAGGTCGTATTAATAATCTTTAGTCATAGGGTTAGCTAGGCTAGTTAGTCTAACTATGGCAAAACAACTTTTTCACTTATAGCACAAGAAAATCTTTTAAGGAAACAAATATTTCTTTGAGTATAAAAATTATTATCTTTATACGGTATTTTAGGTTTTCAATTTCAGAAAAATATAACGTATTTAGGGATAGAACATGGCATTTTAATTCGTCATGTACATATTGCCATAATATTCTTATAATTAATTAATAAATCACAATAATGCAGAAAAGTGGGATGTACCAAATGTGGTAACTCTTGTTTTCAACATTGACTATTAAAGTAATGGAATTTTATTAGAAATAATAATACAATTTATTTTTTTAGCACAGTTTATGATCGAAAAAAAAAAAAGTAAAAAAATATTTGGTTGTACTGGCTTAGTGTCCCTTTTATTTTTTAAGCTGCTAAACTCATCATAGCAGCTTTATTTATTGGAACGAAGTTTCTTATAACTAGCCAGAAAAACAGTGCGTAACAAGAATGTCAAAAATGAGTTAGTCGCTATAGTTATCATATAAATTTTTGTACATATACTTAGCCATTTTTTTAATTAAAATGTGTGGATATGACAACAAGTTTATCTGTTAAACTTGTAGTTTTAATAAATGAAATTTTGTTTGAGCTTTAGTATATTAAATATTAATATTTATTCATGTCTTATTAATGCCTCTTTTTTTTATTTAATGTTGGGCATTCAAAAAAATGTTATGTTTTTTAAGGTATTTACATAAATTAAAAAGTAATATCATATAATAAACTCGGTTGCTTTGCCTATATTTATAACTATTAAATGGTAAACTGGTTGCTATATAACAAAAGTAAAATTGATTGAAGTCGGCAAGCCAGAGGCTAGGTTTTCTGTGGAAAGCCAGAAAGTTTTTTACTCCTGATCAACTGTTGACGACGTACAAGGCTCAAATCCGACCTCTAATGGAGTATTGCTCGCACATTTGGGGTTCAGCACCCATGCATTCTCTTCGTCTTCTAGATTCCATTCAGAAAAGAGTCATTCGCTTGATAAACAGCTCAACTCTCACAGATACCCTTCACCCTCTAGAACATAGACCAGACCAGTCATTGCTCTATAGATATTTCCATGGCAGATGCTCCAGAGAAATAAAAACTCTTGTACCACCATTGGCCACATTCGGCCGAAGAACTCGGCACGCTGATCAGTCTCACCCATTTACTCTCAAGATTGACACTACAAGGACCAATCTTTATCAAAAATCCTTCTTTTACAGGGCTGCTACGGAATGAAATAAGCTTCCAAAATCAGTTTTTCCAGAGAACTATGACCTGCAACTTTTTAAAAAGCGTGTCCACAATCATTTTCTTTCTATAATCCCTTCCCCTTCTAATAGTCGCAGTGCGGGCCGTCCGCGGCCCACACGATAGGTCTACCCTTTTTGCGACTATTTTCATAAAAAAAAATTAACTTTTAACATATCAGTTAGATACCACGGCTCACCTTACTTCACATATCTTTTGTTATTTAACATTTACTTTTATATTTTTTTAATATCGTAAGGATATCGGGTGTCCAATGACACCACACGGCTTGTTTGTACTTAAAACTTTTGGATACCTTACCCCTTCTAACATTTTTCTCACTTTCTCACTTTAAATAACATTGTTAAACACTTAATCACAAGCTGACGTTATATTATTAGCCATCATAAAACATATTTCTCTGACATTGCAGCTTTAATAATATTGGTTAAATTACCTCTGTTATATTAAAAAATTTAGTATTTACCAAATTATAAAAATGTAAAAGTTACCGGAAAATATGGTGCAACAACTCAATAAAACTATGTAGGTATCAAAATACGACAAACGGCAATATTTTGTATTATGAGAGCATTTTTTTTTTATTTCTTTGCAAACAGCAAAACAATTGAATAAACGTAAAACATGTTTTATTGATTAAGTTACTGCTTGATTGATTAATGGATCTATTGATTTTATGACTAAAAACATTCATCTTATTTGATTAATTTAGAAAATATATATATACAATATGTACAAAGTAAAAAAAGATAATTTTTGACCTGGCCTTTCTTCAAAGCAATTTCGATCTGATTGAGATAAACGTTTGACCTCTACCAACTTGCCCATTCGCACTCGCCTTAAAAATCTATTTCGTCAATCTTCTTTCGTCCATTCTCTTTACGAGTCCAAACTCTTTCAGAGTTTCTTTATCACAATATTCTTTACTTTATCCATTAGAATAACACCAGCTATAATTCTTAGACTACTTAAATTCGCAGCATTAATCTAACTGTCATCCTTCTGCCAAACCCAACATTCACCACTATACACGGCCAGTCGTGCCTTTTTTGACACGTTCTGGCTGCTTATAATATTATGCAGATCCACATTCATTTGTTTTCCTGCCAACACCTTTCGCTTAATATAACAGTCATACTTTCTGTCTGTGGTAAAATTTGAACCCATGTATACAAACTCTTTTACTTATTCCACTTCCACTTCTTAAATAATCACCTCGTAGCTCTTCTCTTTCAAAAACTATTACTTTCGTCTTACTTACATTTACTTTTATCACTCTGATTTTTGGTCCTAATGCATAATATTAACCATCGCCTGCAACTCCTCCTTAGACGATGCTAATACGACTTGATCATCGGCATAAAGGAGGCATTTGACGATTAAATCCTTTATAACCATCGCCTGCAACTCCTCCTCAGATGATGCTAATACGACTTGATAATCGACATAAAGGAGGCATTTAATGATCAAATTATTTATTCTTAATCCTTACGCACTCTATTTTAAACAACGATTTACGAATAAGTTAAACAGCCATAGCGAAGCCACACATTCCTGTCTATCACCTTTTTCGATGTTAAACCAGTCTATGTAAGCTATGTAAGTGATTTCTATAACAAGCTGGAAGTTTTCACGAAACCGAGGTTTTTACTTTTAATAAATTAAAACAAATTAATTTTAACAAAGGTTATTGTTTATACAAAAAAAAATAATACGAATTAACACCACCACCGTGAATAAAAGTTTCCATGGTACCATTTATGACCGAATCGATTAATAGTATTTTTGTGTAGTCCAAATTATTCACCAAGAATGGTGACCAATAAAGAAAGATCAACACTATAAATTTACAACAAAATAAAAAGAATAATTCTTGATACTCTTACAATAGCGCGTGATCCACTTTTTGATATCGGCGCTCGCGCATTCCACAACACCTTACGAACCACCTGTCGTCGTGTGCCAAACACTTCTTTTTAAACATTCCTCTGCAATATTATTTCGATTGGAGAGTTTTTACAGACTCGAAACAATCAACACGTACATCCGAACAAATGTAATTCGTCGTTTTGTGGTTTTAAAACAATGTTACTGTCAAACAATAACTCATTGAAATATTAATGTAACAACAGTGATAAATAAAATACGGGGTTTTTCACGTCAAACGACAAAAAATTGTTAAATTTTTCAAAAGTTTTAATTTTGGGATAGCACTATAGCAGTAAGGGTAAATTTTAAAATTATACAAGGTATCCCAAAAACATTGCATAAAATACCCTGTAAATTACTTTATTTTTGGTTTCTACAATGAAAATAAAGGCAACTTTCGTATCATATCATATTTTTACATAAAGATTTTTGAGATATTTTGAATTTTGTGAAAATGTCGTGGTATTTTTTATGTTGAAATTATCGATGGTTGTTTAAATTTTGTGTACCAAATTCAATTTAGGGAATAATGCTGGATAACCCAAGTTTTGTATGACATGTTTAAAAGATTGACTTAAGTGTGCACGAAAATAACTTTTTTAATTTAAATGAAATTATTTATTATTTTATTACAAGGGCAGGTGTAAAATTTTATCCTACATCAAATACTATTATATTTTTCTACAGCAAACTCTAAAAGTTTGCATAAAAATACCCCCATTTTTAAAATTTGAACTTACTTTAACAAATTTAATAATTATTGATTTGCCTATGGTATTTTGACGTTTTAAAAAAAACGCTACAAAGGTACCCATTTCAGAATTTAAAACAAAAATATTAAAAATATTTTAAAATTTAGTAATTCTAAAAACTGTTTAAAATACGACTACGATAGTAATTGAATTCACATCAAGTGTTCAAAGTGGTGACTGTCTGACTACAAACAGAGACGTAACCGTTTTTTAAAACATTCAATAAGATTTGCCAACATTTTTGGACCCATGTTTCTGAATGCTTCTTTAATACACTCCTTCATATTATTTAGTGTTGTTAAACGTGTGTTGTAAAATCATGTCTATTCGTTTTTCTTTTTGTAAAACTGTTAATTTGAATATTAAACAGAACAAAAAACACACTTCTACTAAAATAAAGTAAGATACAGGGAATTTCATTAAAAAAGACACACAACTTTGTTACATTTAATGTTTCTGTGATACCTTGTATATATATATATATATATATATATATATATATATATATATATATATTTTTATGTTCTGGTTCACACAAAGAGGGATATCCTGTAATGCTCAGAGAACATCGTGAAAACTAAGGAAAAAGGTAGGAATTGGTGTTCTTTTTAAATTTCAGGAGGTTGTATGCCTCGGGAACACCTCCCTTTCGTTGAATGAACGAGTTTTTGCAGGTCTCCAAAGTGACCACGAAGGGGTGTGAAATCTGAACTTGACGGGTTGATCTCGAAATAACAGCTAAAGGAGGAACGATTGTTAATATTTCAGAAGAGCATCGCCCATGAAAATATCTATAAAATATAGACAAATCGCTAAGTTTTCTACGGTGTTCCAGAGAAATGAGCGCGAGTTTGTAAGCGAGCCATCACCGACCAGACGAATTGCCTTTTTTGAACGGAGTCCAGTAGTTTCAGGCTATGTTTAGGTGCCACAATCCAAATATGAAAACAGTATTCCAGGACAGGTCGGATCTGTGCCTTATAGATCATAAGCAGCTGACTGGAAGTGAAATAGCTCTTGACACGAAACAGAAAGCCAAGTTTTTGGGATGCACATTTGGCAATGGACCTCACGTGATTTTTCCAAGAAAGGTTATTGCTGATAGTAATACCAAGCATCGAGATAGATGTCTTTAGTGGTATGGTTATTCCTGACAATATTATGTTGGGCACAGTCAAATCGAATTTTCTAGAGAATTTCTAGAGAAAAGACATGCTTCTGTTTTATTTGCAAGCCCAGCGCTTTTCTGCAAGAGGCTCAAGTTTCTGGAAGGGGCCTTCCTATAGCACTTCGATATCAGCAACTTGGCCTTTAGAAAACTGATAAACTTTACTCGAAGTCTCGGAATCCCGGGCCTCGAATAGATTAAGGGTTATGCACAAAAGATTTGATAGGTCGAAGTGCTTGAGAGGCAGCATGGCCTTCACGACCCACCCTACAATCTACAATCTATTTGTATTAAATTGTACCAAGTTATTGGATTCCCATTCGAGAATTGTTGCCAAGTCCATATTTATGTTGTTGACATTTCAAACGAAAAAAAATGTAAAATGTACCGCTAATAGATCTTTGTAAAGAAGCAAGTGGTTTAGTTACAATCATCCGTGACATTTGACGTGAATATTCCTGTATAGTCCTATAAAGTCTAGTAATTTTTTATTTTAAAAAAAAAATAAACAATTATAAATTAAAGGCAAAAAAAAATTTAAATTATTATTCATTATTTGGTACACATTTTGTTAAAAAAAATATTAAATCAAGTTGATAATTCGCCTAAAAATATTCAAAATTTGAATAATTAATGATAAAAATATTCTAATGTTTCTGTTTGGTTTTTAAGAATATTTACGCTTTTTTCGTGG
Source organism: Agelastica alni (assembly GCA_950111635.1). Lineage (NCBI taxonomy): Eukaryota > Metazoa > Arthropoda > Insecta > Coleoptera > Chrysomelidae > Agelastica > Agelastica alni. Next base: position 17,911,416 of record OX467717.1, on the reverse strand, counting down.
AATTTCAATGGCACTTTTAAATTTCAGATTGTGTGTTAATTTTCGAAATCTAAACTCACATAATAAAAAAATATTTTCCAGTTATTTTACCCAAAATAATATTGCATATACATGAAAGATAAATAATAAACAACAACAAATGTGTTAAAGAATACTTTTCAAGTGAATCAATGTATCTTTCATTTAAACATTTTTTTGGCCATGAAAATTTACTAATGGAAATATTATATTACACACCTACGGCAGCAAAGTAAGAAATGTCTCAGAGCACATGTTTGTTGAGGCGAAGCCGAGGTATATGTACAGGGTGTAACAACAAGGTAGATCATAAATTAAACCACATACTCTGGGGTCAAAAATCACTCGATTGAACATAACTTACCTTAATGCAAATTTGCACACAAAAAAAGTTACAGCCATTGAAAAGTACAAAATGAAAAACGATTTTTTTTAATATTAAATAAACTAATTAACATTTCGTAATCCAAACAAATTTATGACTTTCTTATCTTAGAAGCATCCTTTTTATATTAAACCACGAAATCTGTACAGCTTATAAAAATTTTACGGAGGTTTTGAACCCCCAAAACCCTCCAAAAATTTTTATTGCTTACAATTAAATTAGTATTGTGACACCATTAAAATTTTTTGGCCTCCTAGCACTTTTTTAAAAAGCCATTTTTAATCGATATGCGCCCTCTTTTTCATTATCCTTCAAAAATTTTAAGTAACAAAAAATAAGTTATAACTGAGTATTCATGTTATTCGCAGGTATAAAAAATATGTACAAATTTTGAGTATTTACTATAATAAATGTTAAAAATGGCCTTTATTTTCCTGAATACATATTCGACACCGTTTTAAAAAGGAAAACCATAACCGAATTTTTTAGAGGATCATCGGCCTCTGACAAAATCGATTTGCACTTAGAATGATTCGACGCCTCAGTTTTTGTTAGTCGATTATTTTAGCACAATACACGTCCTCTTTTATAAATCCCTAGAAGCAAAAGTCAATAGGATTAAGATCTGGACTGCTGACTGGCCAAGAAAAGGTGCATCAGGTCCCCTTCCAATCCAACGTTTAGTGTACAGACCAAATCGAGATGCGGCCTGGTTTTGAACTCCAAAAACCGTCCAAACTTTTCTATGCGTTACAATTAAATTGGTATTGTAACATCATTGGTTTAATACATCATTTTTGAAAAAAATTTGCCTCTTAGCACTTTTTCGAAAAGCCAGTTTTTTTCGAGAACCCCTAAAACCCTCCAAACTTTTCTATGCGATTCAATTATATTAGTATTGTGACACCATTGATTTAATACATCGTTTTTGAATTTTTTTTGCCTTTAAGCACTTTTTCGAAAAGCCAGTTTTTATCGAGATGCGGCCTCATTTTTATTATCCTTCAAAAACTCTTTAGTTAGCTGTTCAACAATACTTGTAGTTTCTATGGATAAATAACAAACAGTTGCTTTAACAATTACATCCTGTTAATTGAAGCTTTCGATTATTGTGTATTTTGATAGTGTCAAGAAAAACTTACAATGGTTCGAACGTTTCCAGAAATGGCAGATATGCATTTAATTCTGGGTAAGTTTGGTCAGGCTAAAACAAGATTTCAGATAATTATCTGTAATCCTGGTAATCATAGGTGCAGCAGCTGTAAGGCGTTTTGCGTAAAAATATCCCAATCGGAATACACCAGACAGACGATTTTTTCTTTCCATTGATCTTCGTTTACGGGAGACGAAGGTGCAAATTACTTGCAATTAGAAAATACCTTTTTGGTCTGTACACTAAACGTTGGATTGGAAGGGGACCTGATGCACCTTTTCTTGGCCAGTCAGAATTCCAGATCTTAATCCTATTGACTTTTGCTTCTAGGGATTTATAAAAGAGGACGTGTATTGTGGTAAAATAATCGACCAACAACAACTGAGGCGTCGAATCATTCAAAGGGCAAATCGATTTCGTCTAAAAAAATTCGGTTTTGGTTTTCCTTTTTAAAACGGTGTCGAATATGTATTCAGAAACATAAAGGCCATTTTTAACATTTATTATAGTAAATACTCAAAATTTGTACATATTTTTTATACCTGCGAATAACATGAATACTCAGTTATAACTTATTTTTTGTTACTTAAAATTTTTGAAGGATAATGAAAAAGAGGGCGCATCTCGATTAAAAATGGCTCTTTGAAAAAGTGCTAGGGAGCAAAAAATTAGCCCCTTCAAAATTATTATGTGCTGTACAGATTTCGCGGTTTTAGATGAAAAAGATGTTCTTACGGTAAAAAAGAAATGTATTCATTTTCCTTACAAAATGTTTAACAGTTCATGAAATATTGAAAAAAATCGATTTTTATTTTGCACCTTCAAGGGCTGTAACTTTTTTTATGTGTACATTTGCATAATGGTAAGTTATGTTTAATCGGCTTATTTTTGACCCCAGAATATGTGGTTTAAACTATCACCTAACTTTTTGTCAAACCATATAATATTTATTTTTACATTTTAAAAACTAAAATAATACCACATTGTCAAATTAAATATTCCAACACAGGTGCGTTATTTGACAAGAACATAATAATCTTTTACGATAAAAATTCAATAAAGAAAGAATATAATTATTTAGCAAGCTGTTTTATACGATTTTTTTTCAATCCAGATAACCTTTAATACAAAAAATTGTTTTTATTTTCCACATCTTACCAACAATTGAGTTTTCATAAAAATGGTTGAATAATTTTGTTAAAAAGTTTCAAGAACATTTTAATAATACAAAGCAAAAACAAAATCTCCACATTCGAAAAAATGTCGTGGTTTTAGTTTATTTAAATGATTTTTTAAAAAAATATAAACAAATTAACTTCGATTATTAACATTGGATAAGACAGTGTGTTTGCTAAATAGTTTAATAATTTTTTTGTGAAAAAGTTTTAAAAATAAATTAAATTTTTTTGGATTTTTTTTTTAAATAACATCAAAGCGACATACGTTAAGATACACGAATCCACGTGGAAGTACCATGTTAACGAATCCGTTAACAAACAAGTACTGAAGTACTCTCGTCGTTTTCCGTAATCCTTACATTTTTTCCGAGCATGATTCGAACTGACACTGTAATTCACAAGCACATCCGAAATCCGGAAGAAAACGTGTACCGGGTGTCGATTCGCGATTGTTTCAGCACGATTTCGGCGCGAACAAATGAATAACGATCATCCGCGTAACAAATGCCGGTCGAGACTGCGGCGGTGAGCCGTTGACAGACGAAGAGCACGCGATTCCAACGCACACTAGTGGAAAGTGGCGAGTTACTGTTCTCATCTACCGTTTCGATCTCTTTTACTTTGTTACTGATAACGTCAAAATTACCCCAATAATTATCGACTACATTTTTTATAACAATAAAAAACATAAACATGAACTTATTGTTTGATTCATAATGTTGATACACTAAAGGTAAAGTAGGATAGATTTAATTTATTTTGATATCGGTACAAAGCTACATAGAGCGGGTTACTGTTCTTATCAGATACTGATATCTCCAACGATATGCTTTAAAATTTATAGTAATTTTATAATAACGGGCCATTTTAATGAACCAATTTTGTGATACTGCTTGCAGATGTTTCAAAATTTATATAAAATCCAGAAATGTTAGAGTATTATTAGTTTCAGAATAGGTAAGAATTAGGAAGTTGTCATTTGTCGGTAGTAAATTTTATAATTGTCCAAAAATATACAAACTATAGATATACAGAGTGGCCAACTGAAAACGAAACAGAGCTATTTGCAAGAACGTCGTCAACATTTTAGAAAAACGCTCAGACCCGTCGATTTTTCATTAAAGGTGCTTACTCTTTTCCGGTATTTTTGACTTCAATACTTTCAACCTCAAGCAAGGGTGAGAATTACACCAAAAATTTTAAACGGCATCGGGGATCGAATAAGATGTCTTTCAAAAGCTCTTATAATTCTCTATACAATAGTCTTTAAATTTTAAAATTCCTCCCATTGCTTATTTTTTTTTTACATCCTTTATCCAGCAAAAGGTGTCCGACAGGGCTGTATATTATCACCTAGGCTATTTAATATTTACGGCGAAATCATTATGCGCAGAACAACAGAAAACTGACATAGAGGAATTTCTATCGGAGGCAAGAGAATTAACAACCTCAGGTACGCTGACGATACCACGCTAATAGCAAGCGACGAACAGGAAATGGTACAATTATTACAACGATTAACAGAAGAAAGCCAAACGCTGGGATTAGAGATAAATCTAAACAAAATGATAGTAGACAAAGGAAACAAGCTGCAACAGTTACAAGATGGAAAAGACTTAGCAGACATCGAAAGAACCGACAGCCTAACATGGGACGAACAGCGATGACCAATCTAAAAATAATATGGGAAGACAGACAAATATCGCGAAACACAAAGATAAAACTTGTATGGTGTAGAAAGCTGGACGATCAAAGAAGCAGACAGGAAAAGAATTGACTTCTTTGAGCTCTGGCGCTGAAGAAGTTTACTGTGCCAAATAGGCATAAAAGATAGACTGTCAACAATATGCCGACGACGAATTCTCCAATACTATAGGCATATAAACAAAAGACAAGGAGACAACATGAAAAAATTAATGATGCAAGGAAAAATAAAAGGCCAGAAGACAAGGGGTCGCTCTCCCACCAGATAGGTAGACCAGGTAAAGAAAATTACGGGAAGACCCTTACAAACAACCATTAGAGACACAGAAAATAGAACACTTTGGAAGCAGATCATCAACAACACAAATTGAAAATCATGAAATCACGACCTCGCAGCTTTAAGAGTACGACTGTCAGAGAGATTCAGCAATCTATCCGGAGACAATAAGCTTTTGGTTTGACAGTATTGGCATGTGTAGGGGGATTTCAGTGAAACACCTACGTATTTTTTAACCTAGGGTTAGTTGTATTTACAATAATAGTAAAATAATTATTTACATTATTCTATGAATCTTTCCTTTAATTCCAATATTGTGTATCTTTTAAGACGTTTTACATTTGCGTTATGTTCAAACAACTCACTGGCTAGCATATTAGGGTGAATCGATATTCTTTTAAGATAGTTGTCACTAATTTCGGCATTTACTTCTTTTACTGGTGATATTGGAACATCTTGTTGTATGGCTTCATTGGAGATGTAGTAGGGGGCGTCTACCATGAGGCGAATAACTTTGTTTTGGAATATCTGGATGATACTGATATTGGAGTTACTTGTAGTCCCCCAGAATTGGATTCCATACGTCCAAATGGGGTTAAAAGTAGTGGAGTCAAAAATACCGGAAAAAAATGTCTTTCTTTAATCAAAAATCGACGAATCTAAGCGTTTTTCTAAAATGTTGACGAGGTTTCTGCAAATGGCTCTGATTTGTTTTCGGTTGTCCACCCTGATATTTACAAATTATTATGTTATAATTATGTAAAATTCAATGAAAAAATACAGCATTGCTCTAGTAGGATATACATTAGTTTATATTTATAACAGTATTTTTATTTTGAGGTACATCAGGTACAACATACCTGGTAATCAAAAATAAAGTTAATGTTTTAAGTACCAAGTATAAAAACAAGTAGGTAAAAAATTAAAAAATAATATAAAAATGGACTGAAAATTCTAACTATCGCAGTAAATACAACACATTCAAAATGAAACCATTCTGTCTCACAGTCATCTTTATCGCATCTTATTTTAAGCATATCGTTAACCAACGTCTCTGCTATTCAACATCAATGTCTTCATATATTCACTCTTTATCTCAAAATAGTTTCCAAATACCACAAAAACTTCGACAATAAAAATAACACACTGTTTATCAGCCAAAGACCAAAACGTAAATTATGTTTAAATGGAGACCATCAGATTGAGGAAGAGCATATCAATACCCATTCACAAGAAAAGCGTAAAGACAGATCCCACAAACTACACTGTTAAACTAAATACCAAAACTACTGACAAAAATTCTATCCCAAAAAATTTACAATTAAGTTGGCGTGTCTGAAGAACAACAAGGATTCCGGCCAAATAAATCTACCATAGATGCTATTTTCATCCTGTGACAATTAGTTGAGAAATCAATAGAGTTTGACAAGCCCATGTTCATATGTTTCGTGGACCTGAAACAGGCATTCGCCAGAGTACGGTTGAAGGATGTGCTCAGCATACTTAAAAAAACACATTAGTTACAAATATATCAACATAATCAAAGAACTTAATTGTTCTAATACAACAGGGGTAAAAACCGCACATGGGCTTACGAAGAATATTAAAATCAATGCCGGCATTAGACAAGGCGACAACATTAGCTCATGCCAATTTAATTTGATAACGGACGAAAGCAAAATCTGCATTTATAAGACATGTGTCAGACCCGTGATGACCTACGCAGCTGAGACAAAGACCAAGACAACAAAGACTAAGCAGATAATGAGATCAATAGAAATGAAAACACTAAGGACCCTAAGAGGTATTACTCTCAGAGACAGGGTAAGAAATGTAGACACACTGAGAGAGCTAGGTGTTCAAGATGTAGCAAGGTGGACAAGAACAAGGCAACGTCTATGGAGAGATCACGTAGATAAGATAGAGCCAGAACGTATGGCGAAATGGGCGAAAACTCAGAAGCCCAACACCAAACGACCCATAGAAAGACCAAAAAGCGATAGTACGAGAGCTGGAGCTCCAGAGACAGTACCAGAAAGAAAAACAGCACATAGTCCTATTAAAAGAGAAAGATAAAGAAGAAGAAGACCATTAGATTGTTTGCCCTCGGCCGCCATATTGGGTCACGTGGTATGGATCGCCTAGTAAGGAAATGCCGCGAATGAAACAATTTAAATGTAGCAAATCAATAAAACTAAATATACTCGGTCGGTTACGTGATTGTTGTCATTTAAAACCGCGTTCCAAAATTTACTGACAATAAACATATTTAATAATGACATATTGTCTTCCGACCTTCTGCTACGACCTGCCGTTACATCGATTTTTCTTTCGAACCCACAACATCGAAACTGTCAACTCATCTCGTCTTAAACCTCAATTTCGTTCCACTTCGAACAGAAATGTCTCCGCAATCATCCATAAGGAAACAGTAAGTTTGATTTCGCAATGCTCTGATGCGCATCAATAAAATGAAATAAATGAACGTAGAATTACTATTTTTTTTCTCTTTCTGTTAAAACGTTTTATTGGCAAGTTTCATAGTGAAAGCGCACGGTTACAATAATACCTCACAACTGTTGTTGTAAATATTTCTTGTCACAGTTATTAGACTTTGGAAAATAAATTTATTATTATCTTGTTGTCGAATGAAGTGCGTCCATATGCGGTCGATTCGTCATTAGAATGCTCTTTGTTATTGTCGTATTTTGTACGTGAGCTTATGGAAACGTACCATTATTTTTATGTTGACATTTGCGCGTGTTTTGTAAGAAATAATAATATCTTCTACTGAAAAACTATATTTATCGTAAAGTGTATACGAACTATATATCGATTACTATTTATTGTCGTCGTCCCTTCATGAAGACTGCCGCCACACGCCGTATCCCGCACCCCTTCTCGTTCTTTTCTTTAGGTACACTATAAGCTCTCCTTGCATACAGGGTAAATCCAAATATATCTTACACTCGGCCATCCTGCATAAGAGGTCTGTCCTCAGACCTATCGCTGTTGAAAATAGCATTATCTGCTCGTAAAGGAATATATTATACCTACAAATAATTTACACATGACAATATCTGTCCGTAAGAAATCGAATGTAAGCGTACCAACTCCCTTTTGCATTACAGTCTTAAATAACAATTAATATATGTGACAGTACTTGTCCGTAAGAAATCGAGTGTCAGCGTAACAACTCCATTGTGACAATATCTGTCCATAAGAAATCGAGTGTGAGCATAACAACTCCATTGTAACAATATTTGTCCATAAGAAATCGAGTGTAAGCGTACCAACTCCCTTTTGCATTACAGTCTTAAATAACAATTACTATATGTGACAGTACTTAACCGTAAGAAATCGAGTGTCAGCGTAACAACTCCATTGTGACAATATCTGTCCATAAGAAATCGAGTATGGGCGTAACAACTTCATGGTGACAATATCTGTCCATAAGAAATCGAGTGTGAGCGTAACAACTCGATTGTGACAATATCTGTCCATAAGAAATCGAGTATGAGCGTAACAACTCCATTGTAACAATATTTGTTCATAAGAAATCGAGTGTAAGCGTACCAACTCCCTTTTGCATTACAGTCTTAAATACCAATTACTATATGTGACAGTACTTGTCCGTAAGAAATCGAATGTCAGCGTAACAACTCCATTGTGACAATATCTGTCCATAACAAATCGAATGTGAGCGTAACAACTCCATTGTGACAATATCTGTCCATAAGAAATCGAGTGTGAGCGTAACAACTCCATTGTGACAATATCTGTCCATAACAAATCGAATGTGAGCAAAACAACTTTATTGTGACAATATCTGTCCCTAAAAAATCGAATGTGAGCGTAACAACTTCATTCTGAAAAATACAATACCGTTACAATAAAATGTTTTTCAAAGCAGTAATCACCTAATTTCCTGACCTACCCTTGTTTTGTAATTTACTGCGTCTCTTAATAAATTGGCAAATGGAACACACTTACGAAACTGGTCCAGCACGCTATTCCTGATGTCTGTCCCACTGGTTTTCACCTGACTGAAATCGTCAAACCATTTTCTTGCATTTCCCCGAAGACGACTTGAAATCAATCAAACAACAGAGTTGTTTGTTGTTTGAATCGACTAGCCAAAGTCTCAACTTTTTGGGCCCACTCTTCGGCCGCAGGGTCAAAAATTGGCACCAAACACTCATCACCAGCGCACACTTCACCAACAGTTTTGTTTTTAATGTTACTTAGTTCTTTTTTTAAGCGTTTCACTTCGCGTTTTAAGTTTATCGACGATGATCTATTACTGTCCGAACTCGAAAAGCTTGAGGTAGTACTTGAACTACTGCTACTTTGTCGGCGGCGACGTCTTTCCTCACGTCCACGATTACGACTTTTCCGTTTTCCCAGTTTTATCAATACTTTTTTTTTTCTTTCAAAATATTAAATAAAAAAAAAATGTTCACAATCCCACCGCTGCTTGTAAGAAATAATAATATCTTATTTTTGAGCGGGAGATACTCCGAAAAATATACGGTCCCTACCGCGACCCAGAAACAGGCCATTAAAGAATAAGAACTAACGCTGAACTAGCCCAGTTGTACAATAGCCCGGACATCATACAAGAAATAAAAGCAAATAGACTGAGATGGGCTGGCCGCATACAAAGGAGTCAGAACACAAGACTCATTAAATCTCTATGAGAGGAGGCCTCTTAAGGAAAGAGGCCGCTAGGAAGGCCTAAATTGAGATGGCGGGATAACATAAGGAAGGACCTCTCAACTCTGGGAATCGAAATAGATAAATGGCAGGAAATTGCAAAAGACCGTAACAGATAAAGGCAAGTAGTATAGGCAGCAAAAACCCACCATGGGTTGTAAGGCTACGGAAGAAGAAGAAGTATTCAAACTATTTATCGATTACAAAAAGTGCGTCTATTTACTGTCTTCCCTTTATGAAGACTGCCGCCACTCGCCGTATCCCGCACCCCTTCTCGTCCTTTTCTTTAGATATCTGATCTCCAGACCGTGCTCGTGTACTATAAGCTCTCCTTGCATACAGGGTCGATCCAAATATATCTTACAGTTTTAACTCTAATGTTATCAGATGAAAAATAAATAACAAATAGACGCAAGAATTTTTTCTCTTTAAGTGGATATCGAGTACACATTTTACATTACTTTTGCCATTTGCCTTGTATACACCCTGTAAAAAGAAGTATAAGATTAAATGATGCATTTAATCTACAACGCAGAAACAACAATACCCTTGACTCATCATCTTTAACTAACAAAAGGTCCATTACAACGAAATATCTAACATCTTATTTTCGGTCAAACAATGAAAAAGTAATATCAAAAGAAAGACCGTAACAAATTGTTAGAATTATTAAGGTTCACTGCAACTATCTTAGGCTTTAATTCAATACCGTGTAAATATTTTTCGCAGAAAGATCAGCCACCCTTTAAAGTTAGTTTTGGTCACCAACAATTGAGTGTATAAAAAAATAATTAAATATCAGTGGTCTGGGAGCGACTCGAGAGGTCCACACGACTAACTTCCCAATGGAAAAAATGAAAAAATACCAAATGTTTTGTTGTTATAATTATTATTAAAATTATTATAAAAAAAGATTTCAAATTGTTTATAACAAATTATGATTGTCATTAACAATATTCTGTTTACGACAACAGTCAACAATATTCTTTTAAAGTTTTTCTTATTATTTCATAAGCGGGAGCTATTTTCAATTGTTTATAACAATTGAAATTTTATTTTAATTATTATGATCAATAATCATTTGTTAGTAACAGTATTCATTTGTTATATACAATGCTTGATTATTACTAACAATAATTTTTCAAAGTTATAGCGTCTTCAATGCTATTCTATCAATACTAGCACAAGTTTAAAATTCTCCAATACTAGCTTGACCGATTTTGCTAAAAATCTAATCAGTTTTAAGTTGCGTAATTATGCGTCGAATGCAATTGGTTTCATGTCGATATCATTGTTTGTTCTCGAGATAATCGAGACGAAAAATAATTTCAAAAGTTTACCATTTTTTTCAGTTTTTTGATTCTCCATAAAAAACAATTAAACCGATTTTGCTAAAAATCTAACCAGTTCTAAGTTGCGTAATTATGCGTCGAATGCAATTGGTCCCACGTCGATATCATTTTTTGTTCTCGAGATAATCGAGACGAAAAATAATTTCAAAAGTTTACCATTTTTTTCAGTTTTTTGATTCTCCATAAAAAACAATTAAACCGATTTTGCTAAAAATCTAACCAGTTCTAAGTTGCGTAATTATGCGTCGAATGCAATTGGTCCCACGTCGATATCATTTTTTGTTCTCGAGATAATCGAGACGAAAAATAATTTCAAAAGTTTACCATTTTTTTCAGTTTTTTGATTCTCCATAAAAAACAATTAAACCGATTTTGCTAAAAATCTAACCAGTTCTAAGTTGCGTAATTATGCGTCGAATGCAATTGGTCCCACGTCGATATCATTTTTTGTTCTCGAGATAATCGAGACGAAAAATAATTTCAAAAGTTTACAATTTTTTTCAGTTTTTTGATTCTCCATAAAAAACAATTAAACCGATTTTGCTAAAAATCTAACCAGTTCTAAGTTGCGTAATTATGCGTCGAATGCAATTGGTCCCACGTCGATATCATTTTTTGTTCTCGAGATAATCGAGACGAAAAATAATTTCAAAAGTTTACCATTTTTTTCAGTTTTTTGATTCTCCATAAAAAACAATTAAACCGATTTTGCTAAAAATCTAACCAGTTCTAAGTTGCGTAATTATGCGTCGAATGCAATTGGTTTCATGTCGATATCATTGTTTGTTCTCGAGATAAATGAGACAAAAAATAATTCCAAAAGTTTATCATTTTTTTCAGTTTTTGATATCTCCATAAAAAAGAGCCTAACCGATTTTGCTAAAAATCTAATCAATTCTAAGTTGCGTAATTATGCGTCGAATGCAATTGGTCCCACGTCGATATCATTTTTTGTCAGACCCATTACTATAACTTCCACTGGGAAGTTAAAAAGAATGTTTGTTCTGTTTGTATTAAAAATGGTCCAAAAGTTTATCATAATATTTTAATTTATAGAAAGTATTTAACAGATGATTAATGATATGGTGAACTGTCACCTTAACATCGATTTCACAACTAATTATGCCACATGATAATGTCTTATCAAGAATATACAGATGATACACCAAACTGGCAACACATAAGCTTGTTGTATTCGTAAATAAGAATAGATATTTAAAAATGAGATTTTAAGTGGTCAAGACGTATTATCACAAACCGTTACGTAGGAATTTTGATCTAAATTGTAGTCGGGGATTCGGGGCAGGTAGAAAACAATTAAGTGTGAAATTATAGGTTGAGCAGCAAAGGATAAAAAATGTTTTAAATGGGACGAAAAAGAAAGACTACTCAGGTATACAGGTATTATTTTTATACTTGTTAATTCCGATACAAAACATTGTTTGTAGTAAAAATGGTCGTTTAGTATTCCTATGCAACTGGTCACAAAAATGACAAAAATAATTAAAAAAAATACATTTTAAAAATTATTTAATATTAAATTCGTTGATTTTAACATTATCATGAATTTAGAAAATGAATAGAGAGCTAATTTGACAGACAAAGGACTAGAAATTCACGATTTAATTCTTTTTAAATGTTAGATTTTAATTTTTTTTATTTGACTTACCCATACAAGTCCATTATAAATTAATTGATCCGTTCAATTAACAAAAACAATGCCATTGGAGGTTGTAGAACTTACCTAAAAATAAATAAATATATATATATAGTAACGAGCTTACCCAAAAAATAATATTTAACATAATGAATGTCATGCGATCAAATGGGACTTACTTAAATGTCCTAAACAACAAATTTTAACCAAAGATTGTTACAAAAATTCCCATTGAACGAATAGTAAAAAGTTGAACATTCAAGCCTAATTGTTGCTTATCAGAGACCATTATTCTCTTTTTAAGAAGCAGGAAGATTCCAGTAGATTAAATCAAGTAGCATCGATTAACTTATGTTCTAAATACTTCAAGAATGAGTGGACAGGAATATAAAAGTATAAGATCAGTAATTTTAATCGGTTTTTAACTAGGGTTTAAAGTTTGCACAGAGAACGGACCTCAACTAGGAAGGGATGCTTTAGTGTGGTACACTGATGGATCCAAAATGAATGAAAGGGTTGGAGTGGGCGTTACGTGGCCGAATTTTAGGCTTTCAAAACCCCTTAGTAACACCCCGACCATCTTTCAAGCAGAATTACATGCCATAGAGATATGTGCCCAGGAGTGTATCGAAAGGAACTACCGAAGGGCAGATATCTATATTTTATCAGATAGCCAAGCAGCACTAAAAGCTCTGAAGTCAGACTTGGGACTGTAAACAATCCCCGAGACAACTGGCAGCAAACAATCAGGTTACTCTGATGTGAGTTCCAGGTCACAAGGGAGTAAGAGGCAATGAGGAATCAGATTGCCTTGCCAAGGAAGAGGCAAATACACAATTTTCCAGCCCAGAACCCTTCTGTGGACTCTCCACTAAAGAAGAGGTTCGACGCTGAGAAACAGATGAAATGAAATCTAACTGGCATAAAGTGCCAGGACAAAGACAAGCGAAAAGGCTAGTAAGCCTTTCACCAAGGAAAGCAAAACAGAAACTGGCGACGGGACTCCTCACTGGACACTGTCCTCTAAGGTATCACCTGAAGAAGATGGGCAAAACAGAGAGTGATAGTTGCCGCTTTTGCAAGAAATTCGCTGAAATTGCAGAACGCGCTTTTCTGCAAGAGGCTCAAATTTCTGGAAGGGGCCTTCCTCAAGCCCTCCTATATCAGGAACTTAGCCCCCAGGACACTGATAAACTTTGTACAAAGTCTCGGAATCCAGGGCCTCAAATGGATCAAGGGTTATGCACAAAAGATCTGATAGGTCGAGGTGCTTATGAGGCTGTATAGCCTTCACGACCCAACCTACAATCTACAATATATGTTCAAATTATGAACTTCAGTGCGAAAAGTTCTTTTTCCGTACAGATAAGGCGGCGTTTTGGTTAGTAAATTTTTTTAATATAAATTAGCAGCATTTAATTTCCATCTATTTTCCATTTTAATCCAACCCGTTTCACGTAACCTATGAGATACTCTTTGATATTTTTTTATTCCGTGAATAAGTCGTAAACATAAATTTTGTACTTTCTGTATTTTCTGAGCATACTGTTTAGTTAAACTTGGGCCATGTAAAGTATCCGAATATTTGAATCGCGATAAAACCAGTACATCACAGAGAAGTTTTTTTGTCTGTATTGAGAAAGAACGTGTCTGTTTCCATACATAAATTTTATCGAAGAATATGTTAATTGTATGTGCTAACCAAAAAACTCGACAGCTATCCAAAGAGCAAGCCGGTTTAAGGAAAGGATTTAGCACTTTATATAATCTGCAAGTTATAAGAACAATCCTAGAAAAGGCAAATAAATACAACATTTCTATTTGGATAGCTTTGATAAAAAATATATATGATAAAGCAACTTTTCGAGTTGCATTGAAGGACTGCACAAACAAAATTAAACTCGGAAGAGGAGTCAGACAGGGCGAATGCATCTCACCAAAATTGTTTACGCTTGCGTTAGAAGATATGTTTAAGAAAATTAATTGGGACACAAAAGGGATACAGATAAATGAAGAATACTTGAGCCACCTTCGTTTCGCAGACGATATCGTTCTGTTCGCGCAAAATCAGCAGGATCTGCAGGTAATGATAACAGAGCTAAATCGGAATTCAAACAACGTAGGTCTTAAAATAAACACCGAAAAACCTAAATACATGACAAACGAAAATAACACACAGAATATAAATAACGAAATCAATAACACATAGCTAGAACGAACAGACTCAAAAATCTACTTAGGTCAAAGAATGGAATTATCAAAAGGTATTTTAAAATCAGATTTACATTGAACAATATCGCTGGAAGTCTAAGCGATGTTATTTTTTCAGATCCCCAAACACTCTCAAAGCACGAACCTTTGATCAGTATGTTCTTCCAACTTTAACATACGGCACAAAGACATAGGCTGTTAACAAAGAGATTATTTATAGATTTCAAACTGCACAACGAGCAATGGAAATGAAAATGATAGGTGTTACTATTCTAGACCGAAAAAAAAAAAGTGACGGATGTCAAGAAACGCCCATGTAAATTGCGGTGGAGTTGGACAGGCCATAAAGCTAAGATGGAGTGGACGCGTAGAGTAATAGAGTGGAGACCGTGGGCTAGTAAGAGAAACAGAGGACGACCCCAGACCAGATGGACAGACAATGTCTAGAGACTGATTGGCTATAGCTCGATGAGGCGAGAACAAGACCGAAAGGAGTAGCAACGATTAGGGAAGGCGTATGTCCGACAATGGACGACTAGCTGACAATGATGATTTGCTTGTCTAAATCGATTATAACTCCCAGACTTCTGGATTTATTTGTGGAAAGTAATGACACATTATTAACCCTAATCATAAGAGATTTACTTACTTTCTGGCGATTCATTTTCGATCCAAGAAGGATGATATTTGACTTAGTGGAATTTAATAAAAGACAATGATGACTTAAAAAACGACATAAGATCGTTATTCATAAGTAGGCATGAGTTTTTTACGTGTTGAGGAAAAAAGCAGTAATATACTTGAGTGTCATCGGCATAAAGATGAATTCTACAATATTTTAGACAAAGTAACATATTTTTAAAACAGTGTTGTTGCTAGATATAAAATAGTAAGTAATTCGGCAATAAAATTTAATTAGAACCCGCGTTTGTTACGGAAATGTTATTTTTTTGAAAACATGGTTTAAATTAAAATGTGTACCCACATTAAATAAATGGACAACTGTAAATTTTTAAATATATTGTTTAAATAGATCATTTTGAGGCATAATTTATATTTATAAGTGATAGTTACTTTATATTTATGCTTCAAAGTTTTTACTCAAAGGATATAACTCTGCAGGTGATGCAGTAAACAACGTCTTGGACACCTTAGAAGGAAATCAAGAGGATCGACATGTTTGAGCGTAAATAAATGCACTTATGCACTTATCTCCTATTTTGCAGATAATGAAAAAGAATTAATCAAACTAGTAAAAGTATTCTTAAAAACAATATAAGGTATTGTTACTGTTTTTTTAAAATTCCCAAAACACACAGGTTTTTAAATAAGAATAACGTACAAATGTCACATATTTTACAAAATATCGACAAGTTAGTAGGTTGTATGGATAATAAAACAAATGTTATAAATGAATTCTTACAAAACAAACAGTTACATATGTTAACGGTTAATTAATTACAGCAAATATAAAAGTTTAAATTGTTTTTCAAGTAATATCAAGATGACATTTCTACATATATATCCTATCGATAGATAAATAACTAATAATTTTTCTGCAATTTATTAGAACAGATGTCATTTGATAAATGCATTTATACGCACTACCAAAGCTATGAGCATTAAGCTGAAAACTCCATTAAATAAACATTTTTTTACTGAAAATTGTTCCAAATATCCTATGTGTTGAAAATTCGTGATTTCAACAGTAGAATTTTTCTTCAAGTAATTCCTTGATTTAAAACCCCCTTATTACGTTATATTTAGTTCAAGTCGACAACCAGTGAAAAGATTCTAATGATACGTGATACCTGAAATTGTTAAATTAATCATGTTTTGGTGGGAGACAAAATGGTGTCTCCATGTATCAAGTTCAATATACTAGAAATGGCAGAAAGTTTTTTACCTCAATGAAAACGAATTCACGTGTAATAACTCAAGATGACCACGACGATGACCCACAAAAACCTTGGCAACTTATAGTAGGTAGAACAACTAAATCAGCGACCTATCTATGATTAAAGTACGTCACCATCTCCATTGAGGCGCACGGCGAGATCTTCCAGAGAGGCGGACGGCACCAGGTCCGTAAGCCATCTCCACTTCTCATCTTTTTTCGTCACGACACTATAGGTATATAAATTTTTTGCCAGTTTAAGGTTTAATGATAAAATGTTATATTAATGCATAATTCAATTACAAGTAATAACTTTAAATGGAAAAATATTTATTGTTTTTATCTATTGTTTGTATTTATTATTCATATATATTGTTACATTAAATACAGAAAAAAATCGTCATGCCTTTTTGACATGTTCTGGGCTGCTCATAAAGGTATGCGGGGCCTCATTTATTTTTTCCTTGCCAACACCCTTCGCTTAATGTCACAGTCATACTTTCCGTCTTTCGTAAACTTTGAGCTCGAGCACTTGTTTTACTCTTTCTCCTTCAATTAAAACCATTACTTTCGTCTTGCTTATATTGACTTTTATCTTTCTGATACTATTTATTAAAATATTGAATTTGGCCAACCTTAATCGGCGTCTGCAAATTTTTTTATTTAGTAGGTATTTAAAACATATCGTTCCAAAACAGTTTATAGTGCAGTACTATCAAGGGAAGGTGGAGTAACCTTAAAGAAAGCATAAATAAGACAGCAGAAATGATACTAGGAGTCCAACCAAAACGACGACGGAAACAATGGTTCGATGATGAATCCTCTAAAGCAATCGACGAGAGAAACAACTCCAGAACAAGAATGCTACAGAACCATTTGGCAAAACAACAGAAGTATACAAAGACGTTAGAACAATAACCAGGAATTTAATAAGGAGGAAAAAACCAGAACTCCAAAGAAGGCAAATGGACAAAATAAAGTAACACAGACAAAACAAAAATACAAGAGCTTACTACAGAGGAATAGCGAATATAAAAAAAGGATACCAACCCAGAACGAACAATTTCCTGAGGACCAAAGAGGACAAACTCATAACCGACCACCGAGAAGTCATGAACACCTGGAAAAACACTTTCAACAACTTCTTAATTCTGACAACGGCAACAACGCCTACACACCTACCTTGCAAACAGCTGAAATACTGGATGTCTTGCCCACTTACAAAGAAGTCCAACAAGCCACCTTAAATTTCAAAAATAACAAAGCACTAGGAAGCGATAATATCCCCGCGGAATGCTTAAGGTGTTTGGGGGAGACGCTATACCAAGAATTTCACCAACCAGATATTTACCATCCGACAACTAATGGAGAAATTCTGGGAATTTAATAGAGATCTCTATCAACTATTTATTGATTTCGGGCAAACCCATGACACAGTCCGGAGAGTAAAATTGTGGCAAGCGATGGAAGAACTGGGCTTTCCAAAAAAACTCATAAGAATAATCCAACTATATATCGGCGGCTCAAATATCGAGTAAATATCGTAACAGTATATTCAAAATTCGGATAATTTTGGTTTCCTATTTTGGTTTGTTTTAAGTTGAACTATTAATTTGTGTATAATTTTTAAAAAAGTTTACTTTTTAGTTTCATATTTAAAATTGCAAGATTTTCAAGTAAAAATATAACTTTAAATTTCCTACAATTTCTATATCCTGACAATTTGGAACCGCTGTGTAGCTATGACAATACCGAATTGTGTGACGTGCATCGAATTTTGTTTTTCATTAACTATACTATAAAAATAAAAAGTCAGGAATCTAATTTGTATACCGCATATTTAAACGATTATTCAGTACATAAAAACATAAATAACTAATTATATAATATTTATAAATAATTAAAATGTTCCACATACATTTACTCATAATTTAATATTTTTTGACCTGAGTCTACCTATATAAATCTACTGTGTGTGATCTAGAAACATAAGTGTCTACTTTTTGCCGTGTAAGTAGTGTATTTCTTTGCTCCTTATTTGTAAGCACACAAAACCTGATTAGAAATAATACTGTAGCAAAATGCAAAAATAGCTGATTGATTGGTAAATTGCTATAATTCACATTGATAGCCTAGTAAGCTATATAAATATGTAGTTTCACAGAACGACAACATCAATCCTATTGTATACAGTGTGGAACAGCCAAATTAAATAAATTCATTATTTTTATTGTGCAAATTTTTAAAGAAAATCCCAAAACACACCAATTAGATTATAAAATGACATACTGACACATATATTAAATAATAACCTTGGAATCTTTAATTGTATTAAAAAATATATAAGAAAGCAAAATAAATTTGAGAACAATGGCATGACATTTTTATAAATATAAAACAATATGGATAAAAAGCGTAAAATAATGTTTTTAGAAGCCTTCTGTTCTTCTTCTTCTTTTAATAGGAACTGGTTCTGTTTAGTCCATTGCGTTTAGCTTTCTTCTGAGCTCCTCCTGTGACGCTAAGCTTTCGTACCATCTCTTAGGTGGTCTGCCTGCCGGTCTTCGCGAGTTTGGTTTTTGCGACATGGCCCACTTTGCCCATCTTTCTACTGGCATCCTTTCCACATGGTCTCTCCACCACCTCTTGCATGTTTTAGCCCATCTTACCACATCCTGTATTTCTAGTTCTTTTCTGATATCCTGGCTTCTTATTCTATCCCTGAGGGTAACACCCTTGATGGTTCTTAGTATTTTTATTTCGTTCGTTCTCTTTATTCTTTTCGTTATTGATGTTTCAGCTCTGGTTTCTGTGGCGTACGTTGAAATATATCTTACGTATGTTTTGTAAATCCTTCAGTTTGCTTTTTATACTCATCATTTTATTTGGCCATATAATACCTCTCAGGTATCCGCTGACTCTTGTTGCTTTTATGGCTTTTGTTCGTACTTCTTCAATAAGGTTTCTTTTGTTTGATACCTCCACTCCTAGGTAGTTGAATCTTCTCACCTGCTGTATTATCTTGCTTTAGACTTCCAGTTTGCACCTTATGGGTTCTTTAGAGGTAACCATTGATTGTGTTTTTTCTGTTGCGATGTTCATGTTAAATTTGTGTGCTGTTACTTTCGTCTTATATCACAGTCATTGTAGGACGTCTTTATTCTATGCTGTGAGGATTGCATCATCTGCATAGCATAATACTGAAATGGTGCGATTGCCCATCCTACATCCAGCGTTCTCTTTTTTAATATTTTCATTGATTTGGTCCATAATAATGTTGAACAGGGTAGGACTAAGGCTGTCACCTTGTCGTATGCCCGTATTGATTTGCACTTCCTCAGACAGTCCATCGTTCGTTTTTATTTTTATTCTACTTCTGCTGTTCAGTTCTTGTATAATTTTTTGGTACCGGTAATCGATGTTGTTCTGGTCTAGAATCTTGATAACGTCATTTAGTCGGACCCTGTCGAATGCCTTGGTTAAATCCACAGCACAGACAAACAGAGGCTTGTTAAATTCTGTTCAGTTACTTAAAACAAACAATACTATTTATTAATTTATAAGCCATGGAAGCTAAAAACAAGTAATATTAATAGGTTGGGAGCTTTTGAAATGTGGCTTTATCGCAGAATCCTTAAGATACCATGGACGGCGAAAATAACAAATAACGCACAAATAGAGCACATTATGAGAAATGAAAAATACCAGTATATACAATATACTATATAATATATATACACACTGCAAAAAAAGGGAAGCCATGGAAAATGTGATTGCTAACATCCATTAACGGATATGCATCAGAAGAAGAAGAAGCCATGATACACATGGTATCTTTTTGGTCACAAAAACATACAGAAAAAACCAGAATTCTAAACGTGCAATATATATATATATATATATATATATATATATATATATATATATTTTTTTTTTGTTATGATATATTTTTAATAAAAATAATATTTAAATAAAAATTTCATAAATCTGTAAAGAATAAAAATTCAAAAATAGTTGACACCTAAATATTAATTCGGTTATAAAAACATAAAAAAGAATTTGATGGATAACTATAAAGAATGACAGATGTGTTCAGGATAAAACAGGGAGTTCAGTTAGAAAAACTTATAAATTATTTTTATCTAAGAGTGTATAAAACTTTAAAACAGTGTAGAAACGAGTTTTTAAGGTTTTTTGTTGATTATAAAAAAAAAATAAAAATTGTTAGTATGTTAAGAATATTAAAGGAGAGCAGACGTGTTTTTTGAAGATAGTAAGAAATCAGTTTTAAAAAAGAGAGTAGATATTTTTTTTGATATAATATATTGTATTGTAAAATTTGTTAAAGTGTAAAGAAGATAATAATAATTTAAAATAGCAATAAAAAATAAAAGTGAAGGGCAGTTTCCCGAAAACAGTCAACAAGTTTGGAGTTCCTGGTCAGATCATCTGAGCTGGAGGAAGGGTGTCGACCGACAGAAAAATAAGTAGCGAGTTTGTTTTTTAAAAAAAAAACATTATTTGGAAGGGAAAAACACTTATTTAAATATTTTGGACATAAAAGTGATAAATTTAAATTTTGTAATAATATTTGGTTTATATAATTAGTAATTATATATTTTTTAATTTGTATAAATAAAAAAAAAATTTTGTAAATTTTATAAATTTTTTTTTAACTGAACCACTCTGAGAGAAAGAAATTTAACAACGGGCAGAGAAGTAAGAATTAAAATCAATAATAATAATAAAGTCACATTAATCGCATCATAATAATAATAATATATATATATATATATATATATATATATATATATATATATATATAGTGAAGTTAAAAAAAAACAATTATCTCCTAAATAAATTTATGCCTATAATTATTATTAAATATTTGTTAAATTTGCATAACAAATTATTTCACGCTGCATATCTTCATAAATTTATTTAATTAGACGTGTAAATAAAATAATGTGTGGCACACATTACTTAGATAAACATCAATAAATTAAAAGCAATACCTGCAATTTGGAAAATAGGTTATCAAACTTTCTGTAATAAATATGCTCTATTTGCATTAAAGTTATTGAATTGATTAAAAACCTACAAAATGATCAGAACCGGATTAAATGCGTTGTACACAAGGTAATGTTTATTTAACTATTTTTTTTTGTAATAGATTTATTGACCAATTGATATATTGTTACATGAAAGTAATGGATTTAAATTACACTTAAGTTTGAAGTGTTCGAAAAGCAAATTAAAAATGTGTTTTAATAATCCCGGTGAAATTCCTTGCTTGACCTACAGGTTTAATTAAATCTTTTAAATAGGTATGTAACAGCAGAGCTTCAATTTTAAAACTAATTAAAATCATAAATCATACTTTTCGTTAAAATATTTAAATCAAACTTATCAAACATGAAATTATCCAAAGAATTAGAGTATTTGAATAGAAGGATATCCCATCAAAAAAATAAATGTAAAATGAGAGCCAAGTTCAATGGTCAGTCCAAAAATTTATTTATGACAACATAAAATATTTTATAATACCTTAAAATATCATTTCTTTTAATAACTAATAATAATATATTGAAGCCTAAGGTCTGACTTGGCTAGTTCGAATATACGAAAAGCTTGTTTTTCAGTTTTTTTAAACTATAATTTATTATCAATTCCGTTAAGCTGGAGAGAAGCCTGGATAACACCAATCCACAAAAAAGGCAGAAAGGATGACTGTTCTAACTACAGATGTATCTCGGTAACAAGCACCCTAAGCCGACTATATGGGAGAATCTTAAAAAACTTACTAGAACAAGAATACGAAGCAAACGAAATCGAACAACAAGCAGGATTTCGGGCCGGCCGCTCATGCATGGACCATATTTTTAGCATTGTTCAAATGAGTAAGAAAAGAGTGGCAACTAATAGGGAAGTCCATTTACTTTTTGTAGACCTTACAAAAGCGTACGATACTGTCCCGATAACAAAACTGTGGCAAGTCTTAGAGAAATCAACGATCAATAACACTGTAATAATAGCTATTAAACAGTTATATCAGCAATTAACATCCAAAATTAAGTTAGGAAATAATCTATCTGAAAGTTTCACCGTCACTAAGGGTCTAAGACAAGGTTGTAGTTTATCCCCCACACTATTAAAAATATATTTAAACGAAGTGTTAAAGAAGTGGAGACGAGCGTGCCATGGAATGGGGATACAGTTAAATGATGACACTACTCTGTATAATCTGCACTTCGCGGATGATCAGGTCGTCGCGGCCCAAGATAAAGAAGACCTGGAGTTTATGGGAAAACGACTTCTTAGAGAGTACGAAGAATGGGGATTAACGGTTAATATGAGCAAGACGAAATATTTGTGTATTGGGGCAGAAACAACAGATCTGGATCTGGACAATGTAAAAATAGGAATATGTAAGGAATACACCAATCTGGGTACAAAATTCACATATAAAGGTCGTACTGAGGAGGAAATAGAACAACGGATATTAAAAGGAAAGAAAGTTATAGGATGCCTAAACTCGCTGTTGTGGGCAAAAAATATATCTAGGGAAAAAAAACATATGATATATAATACTATCGTTCAAAGTACTGTTCTATATGGCTGTGAAACGTGGCAACTTAATAAAACATTAGAACGCCGATTGCTAGCCCTGGAGATGGATTTCTGGCGA
Organism: Agelastica alni; assembly: GCA_950111635.1. NCBI lineage: Eukaryota > Metazoa > Arthropoda > Insecta > Coleoptera > Chrysomelidae > Agelastica > Agelastica alni. Next base: position 17,888,180 of record OX467717.1, on the reverse strand, counting down.
AGATCTGCTGGTATATCACGTCTCGATAGGGTTACAAATGACCGAATTCGACAAATTGTAAAGACCGACACAACTATAATAGATGAAATCCAAAGAAGACAACTTATATGGTACGGCCATGTTGAACGTATGATTGATGAAAGGCTACCCAAACTAGTGCTTAAATGGACCCCAACAGAACGAAGGAAAAGAGGTAGACCAAAACTAACATGGATAGGGGGCATTCAGAAAGCGATGTCCGAAAGAAATCTAGCCCCAGGAGATTGGACTGACCGAAGAGGCTGGCAACTGGGAACCGGAAGGCGAAAGACGCTATAAACCGGATTAATTAATTATTTATTATCATATAACCTTAACACAGAATTGTACAGACACGTGAAAATTTTGTGAAAACGCATTTGTTATTTGTGTTTTTGTGTTAGATCATGCGTAAATATTGTTTTATTATATATTATAAATAATTAAGTTTTGAAAAATGGAAACTGCAGCAATTGTGTGTAATACAGATTTAGAAAAGTAAGTTGATAAAATTGTATAACTCGATACAAGTATTTACTGTTTACATTCGTTTATTGTACATGTGATTTGAGTTTTTAACTATTTATTTTACTATTTAAATTATAGGGAGACAATAGGGAAATCATGTGTTCAGAGTCCAAAAGAGTATGGAAAGCGCAAACGTCAGAGTGCGAATAAAATATCGAAAACCAATGCTCAATACTAACCACAATTCCGGCAGAATCAAAAAGAGATACAAAGAAGTGAAACGTTGAATTCGAATATTGCCAGTTATTTTATACCTTTTGTTTGAGAATCAGTAACAATTCTACTCAAATTCTTTCAGCCCTTAATCATTATTTTTAGGTTGCACTCTACTTCATTTATCCATTTTTTACTCGGTCTTCCTCTGTTTTTTCTATCCACTCAAAGATTTTTCTTGGTGTTCTGTTTTTATCCATCCTCATTACATGCCCTGCACAAGACAGTCTTTGACTTTTAATGAATTTTACAATGTCTGCTCTTTCTTTTAAGTTGTCTAGTTCAAAATTCATTCTTGATCGTCATGTTTCATCTTCGTTTTGCTCTGGTCCAAAAATTTGCCTCAAGTTCTTAAGAGTAGCTCATCCTTCGTGGTTAAGGTCCTCTGTTCACATCCGTATGTAAAAACAGGCCCGATGATACTTTTATATATTTTTAATTTAGACTTTCTGTTTAAGAGCTCTCGACTTAGTAGCTCTTTGTAGGCGAAATAACAACGGTTTCCACTGATAACTCCTGCCTGAATTTCGCTATAGATAGAATTCGATTAATTAATTTGGGATCCCAAATAAGAGAATTTTCCTACGTGCTCGAATTCATAGTTTTCACATTTAAAATTTTTTCTATTAATTCCTTTTTTCGTTACTTCCATGTATTTTGTCTTTTCTTCATTTATTCGGAGACCTTTTTGTTGCCCTATGAGACCATAGTTTTGTTAATAATCTCAGATTAAACACTTAATTGTTTGTTTTTATTATTCATCCGTAATTGTAACAATTGTTTTTCTTCTTCTTCTTCTTCCTTTTTGTAAGGCATCTGCCTTGTTCTCTCTAGTTTCTTAGAGTTGTAGCTGTGATGATAAATTCCAGCTTTCATACCAACGTATGGGTGGACGTCCAGGTGGTCTGCTGGATCTTGGGAGACCATTCCTTGCAATCTTCGACAATCTGTTGTCGTCCATCCGTTCAACATGATCTCTCCATTCGCGACGTCTGTTTCGGGACCATCTAAATATGTCTTGAACATCTCAGTTCTCGGATGTCTTCGTTTCTTTTGTGGTCCCTTAGTGTGTAGCCTGCTTTGGATCTTAGAGACCTCATCTTTGCTGTACAGATAATTCTTTTTGTTGTGGAGATTTCGGCTCTTGTTTCTACAGCGTAGGTCATAACAGGTCTCACACAGGTCTTATATATGCGGACTTTGCTTTCAATGGACATGTGCTTGTTTCGCCGTATTATATCTCTAAGGAATCCTGATATTAAAGCTGCTTTGGTTGTTTGAGCCCTTACTTCTCTTGGAGGTCTCTGCTGCTCGTGATGATGACGCCGAGATATTTAAATTTTTTTACTTGTAATAATTATTATTCCCAAAATTATGTTATGCTAAATGTGTATTTTCTGTTGTAAAACTAATTTGGTCATTAAAAAGTAACTTTTTAAAATTAAAATTAAAACTCTTGCAGATTTTTATTTCACCGGTAAGTCATAGAGTAACTAATTGACAAAATTCGTACACCAAAAATTCTACCAGCAATGGTTGTTATTTAAGGTTAAAATGTTGTCAACAAGACGGTACAATAATCCTGATTCCAATTGGCATAATTTTTGTTATGAATAAAAAAAGCATAGTCGCACGTCCCCATTACACGATTTCCCTATCATTTGTTGATAATAATAGCTTACTTTGTCTTGATAATAATTATGGTATGAGTTACTATTCATTCAATTGCGTATGCATCTACAAGGCGAATATGCAGGAAACTGCTCCACTTAAAAGTTCGATGATCCATGATATTTTTTATGACTACGCTCGGGAAATAATTAAAACTGCTTTTATGTTTCATTATTATTAAGGCTAGGAATACACTTTATTTAAGATTTTTCTAATTCATTTTTATTTTTTGATGATCAGGTTATAGTATAGGCGGAAAGCCGGTGACACTAAAAGTGCACTTGTATGGATTTTGAAATTTAGCATAGGAATTAATAGTATTTAATCATAAGTACAACAAAGGCCCGGTGTGCCAGAGTTTATCCTGGTAGCAATATTTTTTATAAATTTTTATTTTTCTATTATTCATAAGTAATTTGCACTTTTATGGAAATTAATTTCTTGTAGACCATCTCTCATCGTGGCAGAAAAGTCTGTCGCGCCGACTTTTAACATCTAAAGTTCATAAAATATTTCCCTTATCGCGGAATTACTTTTTTTTTAATCTCTTCCTTTTCAGTTCTTCTTTTAAAATATATCGGTGTGACCCTTTTTGCGACTATTTTTATAAAAAAAAAAAAAAGTGCTAGTCTCTATACACTTTTGTATGCCAGTGAATGTTGAGTTTGGCAAAAAAAGCACGAAAGTAAGATCAATGTTGCGAAAATTATTAGTCTGGGAAGTACAGCTGGAGTGACTTTGATGGATAAAGTAAAGAATAGTGTTGTTAAGGGAACGCTGTTGTGTAAAAGAAGATGTGATAACAAATGTAAATACCACGTAAAAATAACGGATAAAAGAAGATTTACGAAACAGATTTATAAGTCGAGTGTGATTGGGCAAGTAGGTAGAGGTCGAAAGTATTTCAATAAGATCAAAATTATTTTAAAATAAGGCCAGGTCGAGAGTATCAGCAATCGACGAGAATGTATGACCTAAAAGAAACAACTGGGTTGTATTCTTTTAATTTAAAATTTATTTAAAGAGTTGGAATTAATTATTAAAGAAAGTAGCTCAAATGTACTGAAAATTAATAGAGCCAAAACAAAGATCATGATAATAGTCAGACAAAATGAAAACCTGTCACAAGCCTACACCGTAGCTGTATTTGCAGTGTTGGAAATATTTGATTATCTAGGATTGGTAGTTACCAACAAAGGTGGATCGGAAGAAGAAGTTCGCAAACGACTAGCGATTGCCAGAACGTCTATAGCAACATTGGTGAAAATTTGGGAAGACCAAAAACACAAAACTTCGGCTGATACATAGCCTAGTCTTCTTCATTGCAACTTACGCCTGCGAAACTTTGACTATTTAGATCAACGCAGAATAGAAGCGTTTGAAATGTGGTGCTATAGAAAAATGCTGCAAATACCATGGAGGGCCCACCGCACAAACGACTCTATTATTCATACATATAGTCACGCCTTTTTCCCGTAGGGGTATTATTCTATTATTCAACAACTAAGTATAAAGACCAGGCTATTCCAGACAATAAACCAGCGCTATCTGGGATACCTAGGTCATGTGGCAAGGTGATATGACAATATAGAGCGACTCATAGTAGAAGGCAAAGTCCAAGGCCACCGCTCAAGAGGAAGATCGCCAACAAGATGAATAGACCGGACAAAAACCTTGACGGGATAAGGAATGCATGAAGCAATGAGATCTGTCCAAGAAAGAGAGCGTTGGCGCGAAGTCATTGCGAGCGTAACAAATTGATGTCACCACACCCTGCAGAAGGGTTATGGACTGAAGAAAAAAAAAATTATTAAAAATGATAAAATAATGAACGCAAAGTTTTATTAAATTAACTATTCAATATAGTCAATATTTTTAAAGATGTGTATAGTCGTTTAGCATTGCAAAACTATTACTTTTTCCGTGTTCATGATACGTACACAACCTATTTTTAATGTGACTTTCTTTCTTTGTTCACAGCAGTATGTTCCATGCATTTTAATAGCTAGCTGTTAAGTCCAGACTTCATCACAATATTACAATGGTTTGTTATTTTCTTTTCGCCGTCAATAATGGTACATGTTTCCGAGAGCTAATAAAACAGTTGAAACGTAATTCTGAATTAATCAGGCGAATTTATTTGTCTGGTTCTTTATTTCCGCATTGGAGTTAATACAATATAACAGGAGTGGATTTAAACAAAACCATAATAAATATTGTTACGATATTTCGTCTTGAGTTCGTTAATTTACAACACTCAGTACAAAAATTAAACAATTTATTCTAATCTTTTTGTATGAAATACAATAAACTCTTATTTAAAAATTACTTAGATATTCAATTTATAAGTCTTTATACTGCTTGAAACAAGGCGTTCCTCATGGTATTGTCCTTGGCCCAATAGTATATCTCTTGTACACATTAGATCTACCAACAACAATACCTACTACGGTAGCAACATATACACACGACACTGCTTTTTTGGCATCCCGCACCGATTCAACATCACCCCTAAGAAACTTACAAACAAATTTAAATATTATGCAGCATCGGTTAAAAATATGGCGCATTAAAGCTTATGAAACTAAGTCAATGCATGTAACGTTTACATTACGTGGAGAAACATGTCTTCCTATGAATAATAACAACTGTCAACTTTTGCAAGATGCCAAATATCTCGGCATGCACTTACCTGGAAAAAATATATACAGGCTGATTCTTTTGGAGTTCCAATTATTCGTTTTGGAGAAACTTGACATAATTAAAATCTAAAATTTAAAGTATATTGTTTTCGGATATGCCGAATTGATCTTAAATATTTAGAACCTCCAACTACTTCCGGTTATACCAGAAGTTGACTATAACTTGTTTATTTTAAATAAAACACCCTGTATATTTTTACGTATTTCGATAAAGCTACTCTTGGTGATTCTCGCAATAAAGGGTTTTGCTACCTTACACTGAGTGTTTTACAAGATATGACCATTTTAATCATGAAAAAGTGTAAATTAAAACATGTTTTTCTAGTATTGCGTATTTTTACTAAACTTGGTCATTTTGTTATTAAAATGATTATTATTGTACAGGGTGATTTAAAACAATTATTTAAAGATTTCTTAACTTTCTTAAGTGGATTACCCTGTATTTTATAACGTTGTTAGACAAAACTTTTACTGCTTTTTAAGTTTCGTTAACAACTTCCTATACCTAAATTAAACCGTTATTGGGATATTTACCTATTTAAAATACATACATACATACATAAAGTCACGCCTTTTTCCCATAGGGGTAGGCAGAGACCACTTCCTTCCACTTGCTACGGTTCGTACACACATCTTTTGCTTCCTCTACTTTCATCAGTGCTCTCATACATGCTCTTCGGTTGTTGGTACTCTTGAACTGGCCTTTCTTCAAAACAATGTTCTCCGAGGTCGACCTCTACCGATTTGCCCATTCACACTCGCCTTATAAATTTGTTTCGTCAAATCTTCCTTCATCCATCCTTTCTACGTGTCCAAACCATCTAGGCATTCCTTCATCTATCTTTGTGACCACATCTTCTTTTACACCACAGCGTTTTCTTATCTCACTATTCTTAACTTTATCCAACCGAGTCACTCCGGCTATACTTCTCAGACTACTCATCTCCGCAGCATTAATCCTATTTTCATGCTTCTTCTGCCAAACCCAACATTCACTACCATACATAAGTGTAGGAACCAACACACCTCTATGCACCGCCAGACGTGCCTTTTTTGACACTTTCAGGCTATTCATAAAGCTATGCAGTGCCCCATTCATTTTTTTTCCTGCCAACACCCTTCGCTCAATGTCACTGTCATACTTTCCATCTCTAGTAAATTTTGAACCCAAGTACACAAATTCATTAACTTGTTCCACTCTTTCTCCCTCAATCGAAATCCCACAGTTTGTCATGCTTTCTTCTCTTTCAAAAACCATTACTTTCGTTTTGCTCACATTTATTTTCATCCCTTTGATTTTCAGGGAATCATGCATAACATTAACCATCGCCTGCAACTCCTCTTCAGATAACGCTAATATGACTTGATCATCGGCGTAAAGAAGGCATTTGACGATCAAATCATTCATTTTTAATCCATACGCACTCTCTTTCAGATCTTTTAAACAATTGTCTATGTATAAGTTAAACAGCCATGGCGAAGCCACACATCCCTGTCTCACACCTTTTTCGATGTTAAACCAGTCCGTGCAAGCTCCGTTTATCCTGACACAAGCAGTGGAATCCTCGTAAAGTGATTTCAGTGCTCGTATTAAACTACCACTCACCCCATACATAGACAATGTAGACCACAATTCACTGCTCACCACTCTGTCATAGGCCTTTTCCAAGTCTATAAAAGCGCAATAGACTTCTAGCCAAGAATTTTTCGACTATACCTCGTAAGGAAAAGACCTGATCTATACATCTCCTTCCTATTTAAAATAAGCAAGTTATAGTTAGCTTCCGGTGTAACCGGGAGTAGTTGGAAACTCTAAATATTTTAGATCAATACGGCATACCCGAAAACCTTACACATCAAATTTCCAGTTTTTTATTACGTAAAGTTTCTCTAAAACGTCTAATTGGAACTCCAAAAGAATCAGCCTGAATGTCTCAATAACGGTTTTATTTAGGTAAAGGGAATTGTTAACAAAACTTAAAGAGCAGTAATAGTTCTACCTATCAACGTTATAAAATAAAGGGTGATCCATTTAAGAAAGTTGTGAAATCTTTAAATATGCGTTTTGAATCACCCCGTAAAATAATAATCATTTTATTAACAAAATGACCAAGTTTAGTGAAAATACACAAAACTAGAAAAACATAATACATAATTATGATACAGGGTGTCAAATCGGACACTTTTTCGTGATAAAAATGGTCATATCTTGTAAAACTCTTAGTGTAAAGTAGCAAAACCCTGTAATGTGAGTATCCCGAAGAGTAGCTTTATCGTATTACGTAATAATATTTAGGGTGTTATATTTAAAATAAGCAAGTTATAGTTAACTTCCGGTATCCAGTGTGCTCAAACCTCATATTTTCAAATTTTAAGTATGTTCTTCTTTAGGTGCCGTCTCCGCTTCGAAGGTTGGCAATCATTATAGTAATTCTTATTTTTGAGACCGCAGCTCTAAATAGTTCATAATTACTGCATCTAAACCAATCCCCAAGGTTCTTCAGCCATAAATTTCTTCTCCTTCCTATAAATCTCTTGCCTTGGATTTTTCCCTGCATAATTATTTGTAGCATTTAATATTTTTCTTTCCCCATGACATGTCGCATGTACAGCAGTTTTCTTCTTTTAGTGGTAGGAATCACTTCTCTCTGGTTATGCATACGTCTCATCACTTCCACGTTGGTTATTCTCTCTACCCATGAGATCCTCAATATTCTCCGGTATATCCACATCTCAAATGCCTCCAGTCTCCTCATGTAGGTTACCTTTAGTGTCCAGGCCTCCATCCCATAGTATAGTATAGACAGTACATAGCATCTCATTAGTCGTATTTTTAAATCAAGGTTTAAATCTCGGCAGCAGAAAAGCCTCTTCATTATTATTTAGTATGTTAAGTTTCTCTAATACGTCTAATTGGAACTCCAAAATAATTAGCCTGTATATACAAAACGCAAGCAGCTGAAATTGAAATTAAGCCATAACATGAATTGGCTCATCGGCCGCAAATCAAAATTGTCCATGGACAAGATTTTACTAAACAAGTCTGTTTTTAAACCCATCTGGACTTACGGGATTCAATTGTGGGGCACCGCCAGTATCTCCAATATAAAAAATCTGCAACGGTTCCAAAAAAAGGTATTGCGTGCCATCGTCAATGCGCCTCATTACGTCTCCTATTAGGTGATTCAGCACAATAGCCACCTAGAATCTGTCATCGTTTTAGTGCGAAATATTGGCCAGACCATTAAATGTACGCGATATCAAAAAAGTGCGTGGACTGAAACGACAACTGCCATCCGATCTGCCTACTGGACTCAGATAACTTTAAGTCCACAGTCTAACAAACACTAGATTTAGAATTTAGATTAATTTTAATGAAGATCACTCTTATTCTTCTTCTTATATTTCAAGAAGACCTTAAGGTCTTTAAATTGTCAAGGCTCAATTCGATTGGTTATCATTGAAGTGATACTTTACATGTAATCTTCTAATCATAACAAACGCTTATTGCCAAACACGCAGAATGCTAATTCTTCTCCTTTTTTGTCTTCTTTATCCTCAAGTGATCCAACTTTGGACGTAGGCTTCCCCCATTTCAATCTACCGTCGTCTATTTTGCGCCATTTGCTTCCTGTAAAGTACGCCAATCGTTTATATGTCATCTCCCCATCTTATTTGTGGCCTTCCTCTACATCTTTTACTAACCATGGTCTCCATTGCTGTATTTTATTATTCCATCTTTTGTCTTTCAGATGGGCATTTTGGTCGGGCAGCATGTTTGCCTGCGTCTTTCACTTTCGTTTTACTTCTAATCCATTCGTTTCTTTTTCTATCACAAGTTTGACTCGCAACATTGATCTTTTCATCGCTCTTTGTGTCTTTGTAATTTTATCCATATTTGCCTTGGTAAGAGAACATTTTGTGAGCCATAAGTGAGTATAGGTAGGATACATTGATCATAAACTCTTGTGTTCAGGTATTGTTGTGTTTTACCACTTTTCAGTAACCAGATCAGCTTTCCAAAACCTTCCCAAGCCAGCCATATTCGTCTTGTAATTTCCGAGTTTGATTTTCCTTGTTGCTAATAGGTGTTAAAAAATGAACATTAAATATTCTGCATAAAAAACTAAATATGAACGATTGGAATTAAATCACGGCTCTTGTAACCCAACCCATCTTTATTTTTTAGTCACTTAAATTCACTTTCTCCTCGATATACGTCCACGTGGGAGTTCCAATGCGACCCTGTCGACGATGCCCACTCATCGAATTGATTTCCCAATGTAATAAATCGCTTTTCTCTTTCCTGATTCACTTCAACACTCGTAAAAAGTGACAATTTGAAGGTTGTAAAAATGCCCCGTCGTAAAAATGTTCCTTTAAGGGGACCGGCACAAGAGGGTGAAAGAACCGTCGGTGGACCCCAGCAAAACCATTCATAGCATTAAATGAAATGCGGTAATTTTCATGTTATACACTTAAAGAAAACTGCAAGCAGCTTGCCGGAGAAAATTTATTGAATGCTGACTGTTGCCCGCGAATCCGCGTCTGCGTGGAATTTAGTTTTATCTTAATATCTTCAAATGAGGATAACTTTTTGACAGAATTTCTTTAAAGACCACAATAAGCGTTTTAAAAAAGGAACCGTGACATCTAGTAAATTTTCAAGAAACTAAATTTTAAAATGATGCCGGTCAGCGCATTCTAAAAATAAACAGCGTCACCTAAACTATAAAACGAAATAAAATCTAACGAATTTATTTTGTGTTTGTTTTCTTTTGAGCGTTGTTTTTTGTTCGTGTTATGACGTCTATAGAACTCGATGATAGCAATTATTTGGCGTTGTACAGGGAACAAATCCTGTATGTAAGACAAATAATAGAAAAAGCATATGAATTTAATGTAAAAACTTATTCTTGCTTTGTCGACTACAAAAAGGCCTTCGACTGTGTAAAATAGAAGAATTTGTGGCTTATATTGGAAAACATGGGAGTACCAAAACATTCATTACCGACAAGCATTAGAGAAGAATACATAAGTGGTCCTTTGAGTAATTCACATTGAAAGATGTCCAAATCTCTATCTTTGAGAAGAAGTACCAGGACAACGAAGGGAAAAATACCAACCAGGTATATAGTAGAAAGTGAAAACTTTGAAAAAGATATGTCAGAAAAAAGAAATCCTTTACTTCAGATACAGGATGAAAAAACTTTGACTTTAACCCATCCAAAACAAAGGAATATTCGAAAATACCAAACCAAGGGACTGTGCGTACTTCATCGACACATAGTACTGAAATAAGTACCATCAGACGAAAACAGTTAGAAATTGAGCTAAAAAAGGTAAGAAAACATCGAAAAAGAGGTGATCGAAAAAGAAGTGGCATTGAAAAAGGCGGACTTGGAGAAACAATGGCAATCAAGTAGGGGTTCTTTTATTGACAACAAACATGAACTTGAAGAAGACATCAAAACTGTTACTTCTAAGTCTTCATTCGTGCAAGAGTGTATATAATCAGAAAAGTTCTGCAAGGCTGGCGAGGGGGATTAACCATAGAAGGAAAAAGAGTTACTAACCTTAGATATGCAGATGACACCTTAATACAATCTCGTTTGGTAGAGGAACTCACGGAAATCATGAAAAATTTGGACAGGATCAGTAGAAAACAAATTATGATAATAGACCGCAACCCTACCAATGTTAGACAGATCGATGGTTTTAAAGTGATTAAGAAATTTAACTATTTAGGATCACTTATCACAAACAAAGACGGCTGTGACGAAAAAATTAAACGCAGACTGTCCATAGCACGTAACTCAACAATAAAACTAATTCGAATATGGAAAGACTCTGCAATATCTCAACGCGACCAACTGAAATTAATAAACTCCTTGATCTTTCCTATTGCCACATATGCCTCTGAGACCTGGACTTTAAAAATGGCCAATCGAAGAATAATAGATGCTTTTGAAATGTGGGCATACAGAAGAATGCTACGAATATCATATACAGAACACCGTACTAACGTGTCAATTCTTAAGAAACTAAAAACCAACACAAGGCTATCAACCATAATAAACCAATCATACCTACGGTATTTTGGACACATTTCAAGAAAAACGAATGGGCTGGAAAAACTTATCGATGGTAAATGACCAAGAGGAAGGTCTCCGACGCGCTGGGTGGATCAAACCAAAGAAATCATTGGTCACGGTCTGCAGAAAGCTTAAGACAGAGAAGAATGGAGAACTACGATCCGAGCAATTGAGACATGATGTCACCATACTCTCTCGAGAGTAAAAGGACGAGAGAGAAAGACTGAAAACCACATTAAATCCGTTAGTAATTTTAGATATGTAACCGGACAAACAAACAGACAGACAGACAAAAAATTAAAAATCCGTGTTTATGTTTTGGTAACGTGCGAATCCTGTCTTTTACAGACAGCATGTGAGATTAATCTTAAATCTGTTTTACAATCAACGAGCCACAGTAAAAATTGGACTGGAAAATTCTGAAGGTTATTATTATTTAATGCGTATTCGGAGCAAATTATATTAAAAGCATTGAAAAATGAGTGACCGGCGATATAAAAGTAAATGGAGTTCTGATTAACAACATCAGATATGCCGACGACACATTAATAATAGCCAATAGTTTGGAGAATTTAATAAGAGTAATGAATAAAATAGTAGGTTTAGTAAGATTTACGGACTTTACGTCAATATCAAAATAACCAAGTATACGACAATATGTAAGAACAACAACACAAATGAAATCTTATTGGTTGGAGGTCAGCAGATTAAAAAAATGAAAAGATACAATTACTTAGAAACGCTTATTACTGAAAACAATGACTACACCGTAGAAATAAAAACCAGAAATATGCTATATAATAATACTTATTATAAAAATAAATCAAATACTTATTAACCACTGTAGAAAACAATAACAATTTTAAATAAAACTATTAAATAGTTGAAGTAATATTTCATTTAAAAAATTTAAATCATTGTGGCATAAATAATGTAACAATGTAAATATTGATGGTTTAATATTGCCAAATAAAAAGAAAGTCCCAAAAGCTTATTTTGAAGGGTAATAAAGGCCGAGAGATTGAGATGGGCCGGACATGTGAAGAGACAAGACCAACGTGTCGTAAAACTGGTGTGGGTAGAGAACCCGGTAGGAAAGCGGCCGCTGGGAAGGCCGAGGATGCGGTGGAAAGATAATATTGCAGCGGACTTACGGACCCTAAATGTCCAACGACCAGAAGAACTTATGATGGACCGCAGCAAGTGGAGGCAAATTGTAATGTCAGCGAAGACCCACCCCGGGTTGTAAGCTACATAGAGAGACAATAGGCCTTGTTGGCCGCAGTTCATAGGACAACTGTCGTCAATACCGACCCCAACTACTTGCTAGCTATTGGCAACTGAATGCGCCAAGTCTCACCGGTTTGTATCGCCCAATCAGTCATCTCGATCATTCGTTTAAAGCTTTTAGGTAGTATACCGATTTTCGCAATAAATAAGATAAAGAGGAAGTAAGTAAAAAGGATTGTTAGATTGCTAAAACATTCCTTAAGCGAACCACGAAATTTCGATCAATCCCTGTAATAACCGTGTAATCCATATGGGATCAATAAAAAATAAACTAGTTTCGCCCTTTTAATTACGTCACGAGTATTAACTTCATTAAACGCACTATTTATGGCAATTTTCAGCCTTTTATTAACTGTAGCCAATTAAGGACCCCTCATAGACCATAATGGTACATATTTTATTACTAGTGCAATGTGAGTTCTCTTTTATGGCTTTCATTTGGCAGAAAATGAGAGAGTTCCGTCTACAGCGTAGTACAGGGTGGGGTGAAAGTTTGTCTATATTATACTTCGTGATAAATTAATTTTGTTTGTTTGATATATAAAATTTATAACAACCAGGAATATCTACAACCAAATTTATTTTTTTATTTTTATTTTATACGAACACGCAAAAAATCCGTTGCTACAATAAGATTAATCACAACAAAATAATAAAAGTCGTTTTACTAACACTAAGACTAAAATTAAAAAATTATGGACTACAAAATCTAACACAGGAACCTCGTCAACATTTTGGAAAAACGCTCAGACTCGTTCATTTTTGATTAAAGGAGGACACACTCTTATCTGGTATTTTCGACTCCACTACTTTTAACCCTAAGCGAATTTACCCCAAAATTTTTAAATGGCATTGGGGGTCAAATAAGATGTTTTTTGAAAGCTCTGACAATTCTCTTTACAATAGTCTTTAAATTTTACATTTCCACATACGTTACATCTGCCTCATCCAATCAATCTTTTTTAAAAAAACTTTACAGACAATATTTTAAATGCACCGGTATTTTATTTTAATAACTGTACCAACACAATAAATATTAATATTAATAATTAATATTAATATTAAGTTCTTTAAAGTATTATTTATTTAAATTCTTTTGTCGTAAAAAAAATATCGTCTGCTACACGGTCAGAATCTATTAAATTCTCTTGTCTTCCAGAGATTATAAATAAAACGACTCGTTCATATTCTAAAACGATGAGATTCTTTAAACGCTGTCACTGGTTTAGGGTCACAGAGTATTGAATTCGGGTCATAAAAATAATGAGCCAACATATCTAGCTCGGCCATGATTAATTCCCATTCGACTGTTTGTATTTTTTCCAGCTAAGAAACAAAAGCTTGTGTAAATGGTGCGTTTTATAGGTTCGCAATGACGGAGAAAAAGGCAAAAAGGAAAGAAAATGGCATAAGGTTTTATATAGTTTCTTTTCAAATATTTGTTGTGTTTATTATGTAATAAAAAAGAACTATAAAACTGTTCAAGAAACATCTTTATGTATACAAATATAGAAAAGCTTCATTTAATTTTAATATTAAATACATATTAAGAAGGGATTAACTTTTACAAACATGTCAGAGTAAATTTGCGGTGTAAAGCGGGAAGTAAAAAGCGAAAGGGGCGGAGACCAATGACGAACAAAAAACGCTTAGCGCTGTTTGCGTCTCACTCCAACTCACTGTTGCGTAAGTTTCGTAGTAAATTTGGCCTTGCCGGGTATGCGGCCGTCACCGTCTAGTCCATTGAAATGTTACATTTTTTAGGCCTTACCTTGCGTTTTTTAGAGGACGCAATTTTATTTTTTTGATGTGTAGGGGGGGTCAGTGTAAAGCTAAAACCAAGTTTGTGGGGTCGCCACCCTTGTCCCACGGCCGCCATCTTGAAAATAGGGGTTGAAATTGTTTTTACGATATATCTCTTAAACTATTTATTTGATAAAAAAAATTTATTAACATTTTTTATTGCAAACTAAATTCTCTACAACTTTGGTCCAGTAATTTTTTGTCGTAGAACTATAAATAAAAAAGTTATAAGCGAAAATCTTCAGAGATTCGAGAAAAAAATTTATATTTTTCGATATAACTTTTTTTTTTATCATTTTACGAAAAAATGATATCCGACCATTTTTGTAGATCGTTTTTGGAGGAACAACTTTTATTTGCATCATTTTTTCATTAAGTCAATAGCTAAGGTTTTACAGCGCTCCGAAGTGAGTACTATTTTTCAATATTCTTAACTATACCTATATTATACGTGTGTATTGTTTTTTTTTTTTATTTTGTTATTATAACTTTTTTAATTACAAATTTTGCAAAATTATTAATAATTAATTATTGACTCTTTTCCACACCAACCACGAGGTAGAGTCTAGAGGCGCGTTTTTTTTTACGTGTTATCCCCAATAGGCATAATCCACGGTGATTTTCTAAATTAGAACTACTCCGTCCTCAGTCGTTTCGATGGACCAGGCTGCGGCTCAGCATCTGATCGGCTTTCTGAATTAAATACCAGTGGGAGAACTGGAGAAGGAAAGGGTGTTAATGTCGGCAGTTCATCATCATGATTATAAAAAAAAAGTTATATCGAAAAATACATAAAAAAATTTTTCTCGAATTTCTGAAGATTTTCGCTTATAACTTTTTTATTTATAGTTCTACGACAAAAAATTACTGGACCAAAGTTGTAGAGAATTTAGTTTGCAATAAAAAATGTTAATAAATTTTTTTTATCAAATAAATAGTTTAAGAGATATATCGTAAAAACCATTTCAACCCCTATTTTCAAGATGGCTGCCGTGGGACAAGGGTGGCGACCCCACAAACTTGGTTTTAGCTTTACACTGACCCCCCCTACACAACAAAAAAATAAAATTGCGTCCTCTAAAAAACGCAACCCCAAATGTAACTTTTCAATGGACTAGTCGGCCGTCAGATATCCCAGAATAGGCCTCCTTCAGTATTATCAAAAAATGACCATAAGGATATTAAAAATAAAATGAGTATCCTTTTCATCATAATGAATATTTCGCATATGATAAATATGGATAGGGGTAGGTAGTTAATAAAAAAATAGATACATACAGAAAAAGAAACGCTGCAAAAATGCTGTTAAAGGAAAAACTTTATTGAACATTTTCATACATAACAAAATATTTAGAAATATTCTTCTTAGATAGGTATGAATGAATGAATGACATTTTTCAAGGTATTCAGTAATATTCAGTATGCTCATTGAACTTAAAAACTCGATAACTCACAGGATATATTTGAAAACAAAATATACACAAACTAATTGTACAGAAAAAACTCATATCAATCTCATATTTCCATATTTCTCTCGTATCTACTGTCAACTATTTCAGGCAGCAAATATTTTATAAAAAAATCTACTAATTTTGATTTCATCTTATTTTGCCAAAATGTATCATTACGATATATTTTTTCTATTTTTATACCTTTATATGTCTATACCGCGAAATAACAAAACTCAAAGCCAGTTACATGCAACTGGACTTAAACTTGGTAATACCAGTTATGGTTCTCATTGAACTCCCCATTTTTCCTTCAACATCACCTAATTAGTCTTATTCGAGAATGTAATGAATCCCTTTCGCAACTTTTATTGACATCATCACACGTGCTAAAATTTTTGGAATAGCTATTTTTTGGTTTTTATGAATGAAATTACGATTCATTCAACAAAGTTAAAGTAAAAGTGCTTATTTGGTGCGAGGGCGCTCGAATCAGTCATGAAAAATGCTCCGTAATTGTGTCTGCAGGAGTTCAGCAAAAATCATTTTTGACCTAGTAATTCTTGATGGATCGCGATAATTTTTTTTTTCAATAAAGACAACTCTATAATTGAGGCCTCTTTTGGAGTACTTTTTTAAAATACGATATATCTTGTGAGATAAAAAATAGTGAATATGGCCGAAATTTCGTACCTCTTCTAGTTTTTTTTTTTTTAAATTAAAAAAGTACTTCGAAAGATCCAACCTTTCTCGAGCAGAAAGTGAAAAAAAATCTCGATTTTTTTCAGCAAGGTCCGAGTAATATGATTTTTGCCATTCCTTGTTTCACAAAGTTTCACTATCAATCCCAAATAAGGTTAAACCTCTTTTACTGTATTAGTTCGATCAATAAGTCGTAAAATCTGAAATATTGAAAAACAAATAATTGCTCCACTATTATTAAAAAAAAATAAATTAATTCAATTAAAAAACAATCAATTATTCGATTATCAAAATGCTACTTTACAGGTTTGGTCGTAGCACAACCAAGTTAAGGTTTTTTATTTTAGTTTTACAGAATGTAAAATTGTTTTTCTTTTCATTAAGTTAAATGTAGTTATGAAAGATATTACTTAGGAAAGTGAATTATTTAAAATTCTATTACATATGTAAACAAGCTTTATTTATTTATTCTTCTATTCCACACTCCATACCGGTAGGGGTTGTTTCCCTAACACTGCGCCCCAGAAGACTTTTGTTTTTTTAAGTTTATACTCTGAAGGCGAAGGCCAAAAGCCTGCGGATCAAATCTTTGCTAGCCAAGTGTTAGATACATTTGGATCCACCAAGTATGCAAGGTCCATCGGTGGAGTCATAAACGAGGGTTACATGAACAGAAAGGAAGTGTGGCAGTCTTTAGTACGAGACTGAAGGGTAAAGAGGCACTTTAAAATAGATTAATAGTTTTGACTAAGTTCTACGATAAATGTATTTTTAAAATAAAATAGAATATTGTTATTTCTTGCACAAAGGTACCTACTCTTTCCTTGGACTAGAGAGTGCTTTACAATAAAAGATAATGTGAGTGTGGCTATAATGTATATAACTTTATAAAAATCAAAAAAGAACACTTCCTTTGGAAAATGTGTACGATATGATTGCAAAAGCTTGTGGAGTATCAGTACGGTCAAATGCGTTGTTAAAGAGGCAAATATAAAATTTCCTGGTAATCACTTTGGTCACCAGGAAAACCATACAGAAACATTTTACTACCAAGGAAGCAGTTTACAAATTTAAAAAGGATATCCCCTCAGGGATCAAATAAGAAGCCAGGATATTAGGGAAGAACTAGAAATACAGGATGTGGTAAGATGGGCTAAAACATGCAAGAGGTGGTGGAGAGACCATGTGGAAAGGATGCCAGTAGAAAGATGGGCAAAGTGGGCCATGTCGCAAAAACCAAACTCGCGAAGACCGGCAGGCAGACCACCTAAGAGATGGTACGAAAGCTGGAGCTCAGCGTCACAGAAAGAGCTCCGAAGGAGGCTAAACGCAACGGACTAAACAGGACCAGGTCCTATTATAAGAAGAAGAAGAAAAAGGAAATCATTAGAAAAATTATTTATTCGAGCTCAGTTTTGCCAAAAGAATGTCATGATAGACACAGTCGAAGGCCCATCGGGGGTCAATAAAGACCATTAATAAAGATTACTTTGGGAATCCTTGGCCTATAGACCGATGTTTTTTTTATCGAATTATGCATCGTTGCCACAATGTTGTAAGTTTACATAAATTGGATTTTTTCATTTTCACTACAATTTTTTAGCATTATAGAATTTTTGCAATTTATGGATGTCAATATTTTTTTTTTTTTTAGAAAAACATTGACATTAAATTTGCAATTTTCTCGAACTAAATTAAGCGATTTAACGCGATAGCAAAACTAACCAATCTAATACACTTCATTAATAATATATTTATCTTTTATACCACACCACGCAATTAACAAACGCTAAATCGGCATTTAACTATTTAACCAACAACACGCTGAGTTTCCTTATATAAAATAGTTTGAAATTACATACGGCAAATAATAAAAGGAATAAATATATTTCACAAGTGTAGCGTGAAACTAACTTTACGAGATAGCAGATTAAACACTATCCAGTATATTCTACTAATTAACCATTACAACTGCTAATTGCCAGTATCCTTTTTCAAGCTGTGTTTTTTATGTGCGGGGCGTATTTTTCAAAGATTGCAAAGATCGCATTGGTACGTATAGAAAATGGTTTGGTTAATTGCCGAAGGTACACTTACTATCACACGTTCGGTAGATTTATGCAACAATATTTTCATGGGTCGCGTATGCTTTTTTCTTTATGTTTTTCTTCTTCTTCTTTTACTCGTTCGAGATCATAGTGATCTGTTAATTGCGGGCTTGCCGTCGTAACATTTCCTGTGATATGGACTGCCAGATGTCTCTCCATCTTTTCGGTGGACTTCCGGGTGGGCAGTTGCCTGTTGGTGTTCCCTCTAGTGCTATGCGGGGTAGTCTATTCTCGGCCATCCTTTTGACATAGTTATACCATTCTCTTCTTTGTCTTTCCCATCTTACTATGTCCCGTACGCCGCATTGTTCTCTTATGTTCGTATTTCTTATACGGTCTCTTCTGGTTTTGCCAGCTATGGTTCTCAGCACTCTCATTTCTGCCACCCGTAGCATGCTTTTTTTTACTGCGACTATTAGAAGGGGGAGGGATTATAGAAAGGACATGATTGTGGAACCACTTTTTGAAAAGTTGCAGGTCATAGTTCTCTGGAAAAACTAATTTAGGAAGTTTGTTTCATTCCGTAGCAGCCCTGTAAAAGAAGGATTCTTGATGGAGATTGGTCCTTGTAGTGTCTTGAGAGTAAATGGGCGAGACTGATCAGCGTGACGTTGTTGATGTCTTCTTGCGCTTCTATTGCGTAGGTCATGACGGTTCTTACGCATGCTTTGTATATCCTAATCTTGCTGTCAATTCGCATGTATTGGTTGGCCCATACAATTTATCCCAGGCATCTTGATATTACTGCTGCTTTATTAACTTGGCCTACTAGGTCATTTGTTGGATCGTGGCCGCTGGACATATCCATGCTGAGGTATTTAAATTGCATCACCTGCTTTATGGGCTTATCTTCAATTACGAGCTTACATCTGGGTGGTTCTTAAGCGATGGTCATGCTTTTTGTTTTTTCGATGGATATGCTCTTGTTAAGTTGTTGACTTGCTTCGTAGAACTTAAAAAGCTGCCTCTGCAGGTCATTCTCAGTTTTCTCGAATATTGCGGCATCGTCGGCAAAGCATACCATGCTGATGCGCTTATTATGCATTCTGTATCCCATGTTTGTAAGGTTTATACGTTTCTATGTGTTACATAATTACATATAAACTTTACGAAGACCAAAATGATGACAAACACGGTGCCTAGCGAACCCATAAAGATTGGAAATGTGTGCGTCGGAATAGTAAACAAATATATGTATCTGGGCCACGAGATAAGAATTGACAGGAATAACCATACATGTGAGCTGTCCAGAAGAATCACCTTGTGCTGGGCGACATGCAGGAGGATGAGAGATGTGTTCAAAGAGAATACTCTGATAAGTCTGAAAAGGAAAGCTTTCAATCAGTGTATAATACCAGATTTGTCATATGGCGCAGAGACCCCAACACTTACTAATGTATCTATAAGAAAATTACAGGTAACTCAAAGAAAAATGGAAAGATCGATGCTTGGTCCGAGCCTAAGAAAACGAATATCGACGAACAATTATACAGGGTGTTTCAAAAAAAGGTTAAGTTTCTAGGATAGGTAAAAAACTAAAAACTAATTGGGGTTTGATTGGTAAAAAATTTTCGTAACGCCACCCGTATTCAAGATAAAGGGCGTTGAAGAAAAAAATGTATACACATTTATTACGATTTTGCCGAAACTACTGGAAACATTGTAATAAAATTTTATACGAATATGTTTTAGAAGCTAATACATCCCATGAATTTGTTTATATATCTGACCCTCATAGAGGGCGCTAGTTACACGGCTCGTACCAAGTAGTATTAAACATATTAATTAAAATTTTAAGTTAACTTAAACATCATTTAATTTCACACCAAAAAGGTACTCTTGGTAAAACTTGATACTGTGTACCGTTTTCGGAATATTTTGATTTGAAAATTATGAAGTAATAACCAAATTTTTTTTCTTCAACTCGCTTTATCCTGAATGCGGATTGCATTTAAATAGATATCGATATACTTTATTATTAACAAAATTTACAATTAACTGTAGCAACTTACAAACCGCATTAAATGAATGATTTAATTATTTGGATTCAATTGTTTTGGACTGATCATTAAGTTATAAATGTGGGTAAATAAGCATCTTAATCCTCTCCAGTAAAAGAAATATGCTGTTGGCAGTATGTCGTTAAAGGGGCAAGTACTACAGCATGCTTGTGTTAATTTATGATGATCTTGACCAGACGTCTTATATGCTTGTCCATAACATGTCAATGAAATAATGAAAAGATTATTAATGGGTTTCCTACGAGCCTTTAATAGTCAATTCTAAATTGTCGAAAGTAATAAATTTATATGGGTTAGCTTATAAAAGTTCTAGAATGTGTCAAATAAGAAAAAACGGTCTTAAAAAAAAGAGCAGAATTTTTTTACACATAAAAATCTTTCAAAAGTAAAAATAAAAGAAATATCTAAACGTACACAACAAATAAATAAATATCTAACAACCCCACTTGTCTTACGAAATATAAAACTTGTAGATATATAAATATTTTTAACCTTGCTGCAAGAATAAACATTCCTAACATTAAACATTAAAAGAGAAAGCTTCAATATCTAGGTCATATACTGAGAGGACCCAAATACGCACTTCTCCAGCTGATAGTTCAGGAAAAGATTGGTGGAAGAAGGAATATTGGAATACGTCGTGTGCCTTGGCTTAAGAATCTAAGGGACTGGTTTAATTGTAGCAATGTTGAACTCTTTCGAGCTGCAGTCAATAAGGTCCGGATAGCAAACCTCCGATAGGAGATGCACTAAGAAGAAGAAGAAGAACATTAAACGATTATCGTCTTTTTGTTACAAATACCAAAGAATGTGATGCAGCCTACCAGCACGGAAAATCTTAGCGACCATAAAACGTAAAAATGTAGGAACTAATTAATTTACGCCGTTAATAGCTATTTAGTAATAAAAAAATGTCAAAATCATACGTTCTCACATATTTCTTGAAGAGAATAAAATGTGTATTATTCTAGAAATGTCTAAATGCACGCCAATTAGCCGAGAATGATTTTGTTAACGGAAAACAATAATTGGCAGAGTCTTGCGTGATACTTTGTATCGCGAGATACACACGGTACCAGTGAAAGTCTAACAAATTTATCTAATCACGAATATTTTAACACGAAACAATCAACATCGGTTTATTTACCATTAGAAATGGTCCAAATTTAAAAATTAAATCGGGCCAATAAAAAAATAGTTAAATACTTACAATCAAAAATAAAATGCTGGTACACAAATAAATATTTAAACCACTATGGACTAATAATCTTTTATGGGGCTGTACTAGTAAGAGTAATTATGCTCCAAAACCGAGTACTAACAAATACAGTAAATGCCCCGTGGTATGTTCGCAATAAAGGCCAGCATCGAGAACTCCACATTAAAACAGTTAAAGAAGATTGCTAAGGGTCACGAAGAACGACTGCATAATCATATCAACAGCGAAGTGTTAGAACTTCTAGACAATTAAGACCAAGTCCAAAGGCTCAGACGCACCAAACCCTTTGAACTTGTGTGAAAAGTGATAGCTAAAGCTTAGTTCACTAAACCTTAGCCACAACAGAAAAGCGTGCATAAACAACAAGGCAGACTATTGGGAATACCTAGGACAGTAAAGCAGGAAATTAGGTCAAATACAAAAATTTGGTTGATCGCAAGATTAGGTGCATTGTTTTTTTTTTCAATAAAAAAAGGCCAATAAATAAATGTCCACCTCTTAGGTACGTTATAAGGAAGAGCACGTGGCATAAGCAAGGTGAAACAAATGACAGCTATTCAAATATATTAATACGATTTTTCACAAATTTCAAAAATCTTGTCCCAAGTTGGTTAAGGTTAATGCAAACAGTTTGCTCTTTTGGATTAAAAAATCTCGGATCGTTTCTTTAAATTAATATTTTCCACCCCTTTAAAAAACTGACTCACTAAAAGTCGTTAAGGTTTACGTCCACAAGCAATAAACTTGCAACATTTCTTGAGCAATCAAACTGCGTGTATGGTAACATTGGCTTGCAATATTTGCTGCAAATAAATGTCTGCAAGTGTTGGCTACAGAAATGTCTGCTTGTGATGTGAAAAATATGTCGGAGGTATCTACATTCAAAGGTGATGTTATTAAAAAAAAACAACAATGAAAAAAAAAAATCTAGGTACGAGATTGGATACTGAGATGTAAAGTTGAAATACCTACTTAAAGATTATTGGCAAAATTAAGACATCAACTACTTTTACATTTTTTTAACAATGTGGAATTTAGTTCAAATAAAACCCAATCATGCTTATTCTATTTAAGAAAACCAATCTCACAATGCCAAATATTATTACGCAGGTGTAACCTCACCGATGAAGTTATAAGCAATTTTTTTTGGGGAAATATATCAGCACGTTTTCGAGTAATAAAAAAAAATAATGTTCGTATCAATCAAACCCTCTGACGGCTAAACAAAGCATTTTCGTATATAAGTAACTTGGGCTAAATCGATTTATTTTTCGCTCAGGTATCTGCCATTATCTGTTGTCCACGTATTTTCCGGATAGATGGTATTACTTACTTTTTACATCCCAGAACTCAGTATAAAGTTCATAGTGAGTTATTAAAGAAAACACTGTTTCTTTTGCCCAATTCTTTTTATTTACAGTTTTTAAATTGCTGTTTATTTTTACTAAATATTTCTATACGACCCAGAAACGTTAATTACACTTTATGGCGTAAAAACTTCCTGAGACCAGGCTCCGAGAAAAAAATGACTTGCCAATTTACTTTCAGGCGGTGTACACAAGGATAGACATCAACTCTCGGAAAAAATGTCGCAAGTTTAATGCTAGTGGACGTAAGTAGGTATTTTCTTTTTTTTATAATTAATTTAAACACATTTTACTAGTGCAGAGATAGCTGACCTAAGCATTTTTGTTTCAATAGCGATGAGCTTCCAGCCAATATGTTTTAGAATACATATGTCAAAAATGTATTTATTTAGCTATTTAATAAAAAATTATATATATATATATATATATATATATATATATATATATATATATATATATATATATATATATATCTTTTAATAATATACCATATCACTCGTAGCTAAAGGCAGTTATTTTAATTGGAGTTAAAAGAAGCTACCTACTAATAAACTCTAATAGTCAAAAGACAGTAAATGCACCCAATTATGTAACCAGCAAACTTAGTTTAAGCGTCACTCTCTTTATTTTTTATAATAAATCGGCGCGACGTTCATGGTTAAATTTTTAACTAAATTAACATTATTCTTTCAACTTCTGTACCAGAAACAGTTCATCTCTTAATTATTTTCACATTCGTACACACATACATACATACATATAGTCACGCCTTTTTCCAGTAGCGGTAGGCAGAGAACACTACCTTCACTTACTACGGTTCTTACACACATCTTTTGCTTCCTCCACTTTCATCAGTGCTCTCATACATGCTCGTCGGTTGTTGGTACTCTTCACCTGGCCTTTCTTCAAAACCATGTTGATTTAATCGAGATATGTTCGCCGAGGTCGACCTCTACCGACTTGTCCATTCACATTTGCCTTATAAATTTGTTTTGTCAATCTTCCTTCACCCATCTGTGTCCAAACCATCTAAGCATTCCTTTATCTATCTTTGTAACCACATCTTCTTTTACACCACAGCGTTCCCTTATCTCACTATTCTTCAATTTATCCAACCGAGTCACTTCGGCTGTACTTCTCAGACCACTCATCTCCGCAGCATTAATCCTATTTTCATGCTTCTTCTACTAAACCCAACATTCACTACAATACATAAGTGTAGGAACCAAAACTTCTCTATGCACTGCCAGACGTGCCTTTTTGGACACTTTCCGGCTGTTCATAAAGCTATGCAGTGCCCCATTCATTTGTTTTCCTCCCATTCATTTGTTTTCCTGCCAAAACCCAAGTATACAAACTCATTTACTTGTTCCACTCTTCCTCCCTTAATCAGAACTTTACAGTTTATCATGCTTTCTTCTCTTTCAAAAACCATTACTTTTGTTTTGTTTACATATATTTTTATCCCATTGATTTTCAGGGCATCACGCATAACATTGACCATCGCCTGCAACTCCTCTTTAGATGACGCTAATATGACTTGATCATCGGCGTAAAGAAGGCATTTGAAGATCAAATCATTCATTTTCAATCCATACGCACTCTCTTTTAAATCTTTTAAACAGTCCGTGTAAGTTTCGTTTATCCTGACACAAGCAGTGGAATCACATTTGTGCACTCTCAAGTTTCATTTTGTTAAAAACCGCTACTTCCTCAGTGTAAAATTTCGTTATTTAAAAGTACCAGTAAAACCGCGACGATTGTGATAATTTTTATTTTGCTCAATATTCGAGGGAAAGCGATCGATCTTGAAAGCTCGCGGATTCGCCGAGAACATCACCTTTAAAGGTAAGTCCCTTATAGTAAAGACGTTGTATTTTTTGATGATTCGCCAACTACAAAATTTTTTTTCATACTGTCTCTTTCCAAGCCGTGGCGATTTCATTATTATTTTAATAGGTGTCTTTTACAGACTTTTTATTATACCTACCTAAAAACACTATATTTACATGCTTATCTAGCGCACCGAAAGTGGGCTTTTTCCGCACGGAAAATTTTACGGTGCACTAGTGTCATTAGCTGCCTACCTGCATGTCAAAATAAAATAATAAGTTATCGACAGTTCCCTAGAAATCGCAAATTTTTTGTTTATTTTCTTGGCAACGGGGTAAATAACGCTTGTTTTTTGACAATTTTATAATATTTCTAGTGATAATATCTTAACAATTTGTGGTTTTCAGGTAGATATAATAAAAAGTATTGTTCATTACACGTCCATAAATGCTTGCACGACTTTCCGTGTTCGGCTGCACCTCCCACGGAAACTTGTCGCGCGCGCAAGTGAAAAGCCTATTTTCTCGACTCCTAAGGAAATATACTATTATGTAATTTTTAATAAATTATTTTACAAGTACATAATTATTTAAATGATTTTATTTTGTTATAGGATAACTTTTGTTTTGCCATTAGTTTTTAGTCATAAGTCGTAAAAATAGCTAAAGTAGAGACAACTAGATATTTAAAATCTACTCAAATTTAGTTAACATCCGGTACATTGTGGTAATTAGTAACTTAATTGGGTCTAATTGCATATTTCGGTTTCCTAACGAGGATTTCAGGGAACACTGCTACATAACAATTTAATATTAGTAGAATTTTGACTTCTCCCCTATTCGCTTCTAATGATCATTTCATAACCATTATAGATGTTGTTAACGGCGATGTTCGTGTTACTCTTGATTGAATATTAATTGTAAAAAACAAATAAAACACTAAGGCGAAGATCTACGATAAATCTATGTTGATAAAAATAATAAATTCCGCTGTAATTTAATGTAATGTGCAAGTTACACGACAAAATACATTATTAATTTTCAAAGGTCTCGTTTAAAATGCATTTCGTTTGTTTTTTTTATCTTTTTTAAAATATTCCAAGTTTCCTATACCAACAGTCTCATAAATTTTATTTTGAATAGTATGTATGAATAGTTAGTGTTTTTGCTGACGATCAAGTGATCCTGGCTAACGACAAGGACGATTTAGTATATATGGCACGAAAATTGAAGAAAGAATATAAAACAGTGGGGTTTGGAACTTCTTCTTCTTCTTCCTACTTCATTAATAGGCTCATGCTTGTTTTACTTCGGTTTTTAGCCTTAATTGATTATCTGACCATCTTTTCCTCGGTCGTCCCATCGATCTTCTTCCATTTGGTGATTTGTCTCTTGCTATTCGTACTGTTCTATTTTCAGTCATTCTTTCTATGTGTTGATTCCATTCTATTTTTTTTCTTTTGGTCCACCTGTTTATTTCCTCTATACCACATCTCGCTCGTATTTCCTCACTTCTTACTCTGTCTCTTAGAGTTTTGTTTGCTATTTTTCGTAAGATTTTTATTTCTGCTGTTTCCAGTAAACTGGAACTTAATATGGAAAAAAACAAAATATCTTCTTCTTGGCACCGAACTATCAAATATCTAACTGGACACAGATGAAATAGAAGCGTGCAATAATTATAAATACCTGGGAGTCGAATTTGACACTACAGGAACAGATGACAGAGAGATCAAAAAAACGAATAACCCAGGCCAGAATATTAACTGCATGTTTGAATGGTATACTCTGGAGTGGCGAAATAAGAAAAAAACGAAAATACAATATCTTTAAAACCCTGATTAAAAGCTCTCTGTTGTACGGATCAGAAACATGAAAATTTACAAAAAATAATAAAAGAAAACTCGAAGCCACCGAGATAAATGTTTTTAGACAGTCCTTGGGAATATCCAGACGCGAAAGAATTCGAAACGAGGAAGTTCGAAGGAGAATGGGAGTAGATGGACTAATATCCGACATTGAACAGAGGCAACTTATATGATTTGGTCATGTCCAGCGGATGGATGAGGCCAGACTTCCCAAAAAAATAATGCAATGGATACCACCAATCCAAAGAAAGAAAGGAAGACACAAAAAGACCTGAAAATAGGGGATCACAAAAGCGATGAGCTCTCGAGAATATCAATGGAAAGATAAGAAGTCGTGAAAGTTAGGCATCGGACAATATATATAATGGGGCACTGCATAGCTTTATGAAACAGCCAGAAAGTGTCAAAAAAGGCACGTCTGGCTGTGCATAAAGGTGTGTTGGTTCCCGCACTTATGTAAAACTGTATCTAGGACAAAAATTTAAATTGATATTTTTCAAGAGTTAAAAAAATGTATTTGAACTACTAATGGTTTTAAATAAAAAAAGTCCATTTAAGACCTCTGTGATATCAATTTGATTGTTCTTTTGAATGATTTAAAGGACAAAACATGTTACCCGACCTTGACCAATTGAATTGCGGTAACATCTCATTATTATTATTATTATTTGCGAGTAGACCCCTTAGGATCACGCAAAGCAAAACGATTCGTTTGGGAGGTAGTTTTTCTAATCCTCCAGATTTCTCTCATCTTTTCTCCCATGTCTTTTTTCCTTTCTTGGGACCATTTTGTTCCGGTCTTCCTGGGCACTTCATTCTCTGGTACAACCTTCCATTGGTAAATCTTACGTCTGTATGTGCTTCTGTCCTGTATCTCTTCTTGGTCTATTTGTGCTTTCCGTAAATCAGCCTGTACCTGAGCTATCCATGGTGTCGTCGACTTGACCCCCTTGATGTAAGTTAAGATCTTGTTTGCGAGGCGAGTTGGAGGGAGTCTACTAATATGTCCGTAGAATCTCAATCGCCTCTTTCTTACATCGGCCGCTAGGTTGGACAGATTTTCGGTGGTTTTTCTGGAGTGTAATCTGTAGCCCTTATCTGTGTGTTTGGGTCCCAGCACTTTCCTTATGGTTTTCCGTTCTTCTTTTAGGATATACTCCATGTCTCTTTTGGTGGATAAAGACAGGGTCTCACTTGCGTACAGTATTTGGAGTTTAACAACTGTGTTGTAGTGTCTAATTTTGGTGTGTAATGACAAGCATTTCTTGTTGTAAATTTTGCAGGTTCTTCCGAAAGCCATTTTCAATTTCTGAAGTCGTATTTGCTGGGCCATCTTTTCTCCTCCGTTTGGTTCGAGGATCTCTCCTAGATATTTAAAGTGTGTAACTCTATTGATCCTGCCGTACTTGGTGTCAAGGCTCTGAATGTCTATCTTTGAGCAAAAGAACTCGGTTTTCTGGAAGGAGATTTGTAGTCCTACTTTTTCACCACACTCCTTAAGAACTTCTATTTGTTTGGTAGCAGTTGTCCCATTGTCTGCTAGTATTGCTATGTCATCTGCAAAGGCAAGACAAGAGATTTCTAGGTTATCCTTGACCCGTCCGAGTCGCATAGGTTTCCAATGTCCTTGGTTTCTCAGCTCCTTCTCCCATTCTCTGATGACTTTATCCAAAACTAGGTTAAAAAGAATTGGGGATAACCCGTCTCCTTGTCGTATGCCTGTTTTTATTTGGAAGGGTTCTGAGTTTTCTCCCATGAACTTGACTTTCGACGTCGTGTTTGTAAGTGTTAATTTGATAAGTCGTAAGGTCTTGGGGTCGAGTCCTAATTCTTCAAGGATTGTGAAAAGGGATTGTCGGTCGACGGAGTCGTAAGCTTTTTTTTAAGTCCACGAAGGTACAAACAACTGGCGCGTTCCTGATAGCCTTCTGTTTTAGTATTGTTTTCAGGTTGAAGATCTGTTCCGGGCATGAGCGGCCTGGCCGGAAACCTGCCTGATATTCTCCTATTTTGTGCTCGAGTTGCTCTTGTGTCCTTTGCAAGAGGCACGCTGCCAAGATTTTGTACGCAACCTGTAGAAGGGAGATCCCCCTGTAGTTGTTTACGTCTGTTTTGTTTCCTTTTTTGTAAACCGGGTGAATGAGGGCACACCTCCAATCTTCCGGTAATTTTTCTGTAACCCAGATATCCCTGATGATCTGTGTAAATTCTCGTAGTGAGCTTGGTCCCAAGTTTTTCAGAAGTTCTGCAATAATGCCGTCTTCTCCTGATGCCCTATTGTTTTTCAGTTTCTTTATGTGTTCGCAAATTTCGGATGCCTGTGGAGGCGGGGATTCAGGGTTGGTGGTGATGTTTTTTCTTTATCGAAGCGTGTACTCGGTTCAGGGCAGTTTAGCAAGTCTGAGAAGTACCGTGCCAGCTCCCTACAGTTTTCTTGGTTGGTCAGTGCTAATTTTCCGTCTTGTTTCTTGAAGCATAGGTTTTGTGGGGAGTATCCTTGAATCTCTCCCGCGAAGGTCCGATAGAAGTCCCTCGCGTTGTAGTTGCGGAAATTTTCTTCTATGGAATCGAGTTGTTCATTCATGTGTTTTCTCTTGTTTTGTCTGATAGTTTTGGCTGTCTGTTTCCGAGCTTCGTTGTATCGCTCAAGAGTTTCCGGGAATTTATTGCTGTTGTATTCCAAGAATTCGTTTCGTTTACTAATGGCGTTATCGCAGTCTGAGTTCCACCATGGGTGTTTGGTGTTTCTTTTCAAAGGGATTAGTTCCTGTGCCTTTTGTACGATCTTGGTGTGGAAGCTTTCCCATGTGTTCGCCTGCGTCTTCTCCCATTCTTCTTTAATATTGGATTCCTCGATCTTCTTCGTGTCGAACCTCTGTAAATGCGTTTTCTTGTGTTGTACATCTCATTATTTATAATGATCTTTTTTTTTGCTTGAAACACTGTTTAAAAGATTTGAAAGAGAGTGCATATAGATTAAGAATAAATCTATTGGAACCATCGATGTTTAAATTATAAATGATGGACGTTCAATATAAAACTTGTTAAAGAAATATGAGTAACTTACTATTTGAACGCTTCGTGGTTTAACCTTACACGCATTCATACTACACTAGTATCATTAATAACCATTAAAGCTGGCAATGTCAAAGTTATTTTAACACACATTTTAAAAGCCATTTCATAGTCATGGTGAAAAAATTAAAACTTATTTTTTGTGGGTATTAGTATATTCCTCGGTAATATACTAATTTAACAGATTCACGGTATATACCTAGTGATTTAGGTCTCAAATGGAAACCTCCACCAACATTCCAAAGTTTGGTCGTTTTTTGCTACCGTCGCTTACATCAGTTACAATAATTTATCAAGCGAAATAGAATTTATAGGTCGACAGGTGTTGCATGATAGACTGTTTAATTAATTGTAAAGTTTTGATTAATTCGCCGGTCTACGTGAAAATACTCCCGTTTATAATTTCTCTTCTTACCAAGAGACTGGTCGCGATATAACGAAATTCTTATACAGTCGAGTTTTATTGAGGTTAAAAGAAATCAAAATTTATAAAAGGATTATTTTATTGCTATTAATTTTTCAAAAAATTGGGGCAGCTTAAAAAGAAATTTTTTTTTTAAATCTACAATATTAAAATAAACCATTTTTTTTTTATTTTTTGCAATATATATTTAAACTTGTGAAAAATAATTTTTTCCAAAAATTGCACCAAAAAACCGGTGATACTATGGTTTTTATAATTAAATTTGCATGTTTTAAACTGGTTTAACATCAAAAAAGGTGTGAGACAGGGATGTGTGGCTTCGCCATGGCTGTTTGACTTATACATAGACGATTGTTTAAAAAATTTGAAAGAAACTGCGTATGGATTGAAAATGAATGATTTCATCGTCAAGTGACTTCTTTACACCGATGATCAAGTCATATTAGCGTCATCTGAAGAGGAGTTGCAGGAGATGGTTAATGTTATGCATGATGCACTAAAAATCAAAGGGATGAAAATAAATGTAAGCAAAACGAAAGTAATGGTCTTTGAAAGAGAACAAAGCATGACATGAAGTTTCGAGTGAAGTTTCGATTAAGGGAGAAAGAGTGGAACAAGTAAAAGAATTTGTATACTTGGATTCAAAGTTTACGAGAGACGGAAAGTATGACAGTGACATTGAGAGAAGGATGTTGCAGAAAAACAAATTAATGGGGCACTGCATAATTTATGAACAGCCAGAAAGTGTCAAAAAAGGCACGTCTAGCTGTGCATAGAGGTGTGTTGGTTCCTACACTTATGTATGGTAGTAAATGTTGGGTTTGGTAAAAGAGGCATGAAAATAGGATTCATGCTGCGAAGATGAGTAGTCTAAAAAGTATAGCCGGAGTTACTCGGTTGGATAAAGAAAGGATGGATGAAGAAAGATTGACGAAACAAATTTATGAGGCGAGTGTAAATGGACAAGTCGGTAGAGGTCGACCTCGGCGAACATATCTCAATAAGATCAACATTGTTTTGAAGAAAGGCCAGGTCAAGAGTACTTACAACCGAGGAGCATGTATGAGAGCACTGATGAAAGTGGAGGAAACAAAAAATGTGTTTAAGAACCGTAGCGAAATTGGCAGGAAGTGGTCTCTGCCTACCCCTACGGGAAAAAGGCGTGACTATATGTATGTACGTATGTTTTAAACTGTTAATTTTAGTTTTTTAAAAATGTAGAAAAACTAAGTATTCCGTGTATTTTGTTAAATAAATTAACTAAATAGATAAATAAATTCACCACATCGATGTGGAACTCATCTATAACATATAATTTTAAGATCTTTTATGTTTTTTATCCTTTTTAAAATATTCCAAATTTCCTATACAAATAGTTTTATAAATTATATTTTGAATAGTAAAGAAAAATTAATTAATTATATTTATAAAATTATTAGTTGCTAATAACTGCCATTGTAATCAGAGCTGGCAGAAAATTTAAAGGGGTCATACAGCAGTTTACTCTTTGATATTTTTCAAAAGTTAAAAAAAAGAATTTTAATTACTAATAGTTTTAAATAAAAAAAGACCACATAAAAAAATTTATCCTCTTATTTTAAAAACAAATGAACACTAAATCAGATGCCAACCTTAAAAGATCAACACTCCAGAATGATGGGTCAAGAGTTACTTGATTAATTAGAAAAACACAGTTGAGGTGAAGATTAAAACAATTAAAATACAGAGCAAAAAATGCTTTAAAAACTTTTAAAAAATGGACCAAAGGTATATTTTGCAGAAGCCTTTATTCTTCTTGTAAGCTAGAACAGCTAACCAAGAAATTTATCGTTGCTAGAGCAGATTTGCCTCTAAACTAAATGATAATAAATATATTCCATAGTGAAGAGACATAAAAAATATTAAAAAACGCCATCAGTGAAATTTGACACGTTTTATTCCAATCCTTTTGTGGAATAAAGGTAAACCAACAAGTAGATAGGACAAAAATAACAGAGCTATTGACTAAATACATGAGAAAGATAGAACCGGGATAAGATCCTATTAATTTAGACAGAAATTTAATCAGTCATCAACTCATTACTAACGACCTGCATATTGCCAACTCTTAACCTGGCAAAGAGCTTATGTTGGAGAACTGTTAATTATCATTATTATGAGATTTTTAAACCAGATCAAACCAGATCAATTTATTTTAAATAAAATAAAACTTTTTACAAAAACTACATCCAGAAATCTGTTATAAAATGGTTTCTGTAATAAAATTTGCATTATTTTGGCTTTTAATTTTTTTTTCTATTAACAAATTATAAATGTGAAAAAATTAAAATTAAAGTCAATACAATACAATAAAATACATTTTTTTTACGATAGAACAAAAACAAGCAAAAACATTCAGTGTTCGAAATCCACAGAATTCTCCAAAATGTAATCTTTCTTTAACGAAACTTAGCACTTTTTTTAAATTTCGCGCAATAATAAAAAGCGCGCCTAATTTACTTGGTATCCAGGCAATCTCTTTATCAGTCGGTAAAACTTTACAGCTTATGTCACCAAGAATTATTTTTACTCCATTCAGTTGAGCATGAATTATTTGAACTGGAATCTTTATGAAAGAAAGTTAAATTTAATGAAGAGGTCTTTATCTTATACAAATGTGTTATCCGTGCAGCAGAGATGAGGTCTCTAAGATCCATAGCAGGCTACACACAAAGGGATCACAAAAGAAACGAAGACATCCGAAAACTTTGCGATGTCCAAGACATAGTTAGATGGTCCCGAAACAGACGTCGCGAATGGAGAGATCATGTTGAACGGATGGACGACAACAGATTGCCGAAGATTGCAAGGGATGGTCTCCCAAGATCCAGCAGAGCACCTGGTCGTCCACCCATATATGGTATGAAAGCTGCAATTTATCATCCCAGCTACAACTCTAAGAAATTAGAGAACAAGGAAGATGCCTTACAAAAAGGAAGAAGAAGAAAATACAAATGTGTATCATTTTAAAGCAGCTACTGGCATACCGATATATCTCAGTACGAGGGCAGTTTGATAAGTCAGTGACTTTTTGAATTTCCCGCGCAGTTACTCCAAATGCAACAGTGCTGCCGTCAACTATAATCTATCAGTGGGCAACTTTCTAATTTTGAGCAAGCTACGTCCTGCAGTTGGTGTTTAATAGCCGTTCAAAGCAGACAACCTCGCGAATTTTTACGAAAATGGAAAAAAGTGAATTTCGTGTGCTGATTAAGCATTACTTTTTACGTAAAAAATCCATCACTGAAACTAAGGAAAGACTTGATAAATACTACGGGGACTCGGCACCATCAATTTCAATGGTTAAGAAGTGGTTTACAGAGTTCCGTAGTGGTCGTACCAGCACTAGTGACGCCGAACGTTCAGGTCGCCCAAAAGAAGTGATCACGCCGGAAATCGTCGATAAAATTCATGAAATGATATTGGATGATCGGAGAATGAAAGTGCGTGAGTTGGCTCATGCTGTAGGTATCTCAACTGAACGGGTACATCATATTTTACACGAATATTTGGACATGAAAAAACTCTCTGCGAGATGGGTGCCGCGATTGCTCACACTCGACCATAAGCGCAATCGTGTGACCACTTCAAAAGAGTGTTTAGCGATGTTCAGCCGTCATCCGGACGAATTTTTGCGCCGTTTTGTTACTGTGGATGAAACATGGATCCATCACAACACGCCAGAGACCAAGGAACAATCGAAACAGTGAGTTGCTCGGGGTGAACGTGGACCAAAAAAGGCGAAACAGAGTCTGTCAGCCAACAAGGTCATGGCCACAGTTTTTTGGGATGTACGCGGTGTCATTCACATCGATTACCTCAAGAAAGGTAAAACGATCACCGGCGAATATTATTCAAAGCTTTTGAACAGATTCGACGTTGATTTGAAGCAAAAACGGCCGCATTTGGCTAAGAAGAAGAAAGTACTGTTCCTTCAAGACAATGCACGTGTGCACACTTGTCTAGTCACGATGGCCAAAATCCACGAATTGGGATACGAACTGCTACCCCATCCAGCATATTCTCCAGATTATGCCCGCTGCAACTATTTTCTGTTTCCAAACCTAAAGAAATGGCTGGGCGGTAAGAGATTTGAGTCGAATGAAGAAGTCATTACCGAAACAAACGCGTATTTTGAGAGCTTTGAAAAACCTATTATTTGGAGAGAATAAAAAAATTAGAAAAACGCTGAACTAAATGTATCGAGCTATAAGGTGATCATGTAGAAAAATAAAATGTTTATTTGCGGAAAAAAATTTGTTTTATTCAAAAAGTCACTGACTTATCAAACCGCCCTCGTATCCCAAAGAGACATTGAGTTCATCAGTGTACGGACCAAAATAATAAGAATGAGCTCCGGATAAACCGAGATGGGTCTAAAATTTTTTTTACTATTTCAGGTATGCCATCGCCAGTTAATTTTTTGCATCTCTTATCAGTAAATTCATTTCACAATAATTACATAGTTACATAGTTAACCAGTGTAAGGACCAAAAGGGAAAGAAGAAACTTTGGCTAAACCGAGATGGGTCCAAGATTTTTCATATGTACTATGTAGGTCTGCCATCACCAGTTAATTTCTTCGCATCTCTTGTCAGTAAATACAGTCCACTATATTTGCATCCCATTCTTTACAGTGTAGTTATCAGTAAAACTTATCTTTTTGATTTTTGTTATATATCGCAAATAATTAACTAATTTTAATCTATTAGTACAGCAGTAAATATATTTTTGGTAAGAGATATTATTTTAACAATCTCTACATTCGCTATTTTTGTATCGTAGTTGTAATTGTAATTGTTCTTCGGATAGTGTGTGTGGTTAACATATATCTCTTAGATTGGCTAAACTTGTAGGGTTATATTTATGTACTTTGTAAAATCAAATTTGTTATTATTTGGGTATATATTATTCGATGCTAAGCACGCTCTTTTTTTATCATTAAACATAAAGAAGGAATACTTTACAAACCGTTTTTATTATTCAACTGTCTTACCTTTTACCAATATTAAAAAAATTTAATAAATCTATTTTTACTGTTTTGTATCTTTGTCCAAATATTCTACAATAACTTTGCATGATCGACTCGGAGATGATGCCAGTGTAACGTCCGTTAGATGCATTTAGAGATAGCGGCCAAGAGAGCTACTTTTCTAATTACATCACGTATAAATTGAAAAAAGAAATAGAAATTTGTATCGAGTTTATGTATGAAATGTATAGTGCTTAACGGTATGACTCTTCATATAAATGCTTCGGAAGTCAATTTCGCATGTATGTTGACGGTCGCTTCGGAAAAATAATTTTGAAATTATTATTCTGTTATATGTGATCGACATATTTAGTTATGATGCGACTTGCAGAATGAACTGAAAACCTTTTTCAAGTTAATAAATATAACAAAAATATAAAAGAATCAAGTGAACATCTGGAAAATTTATTTCCTGCAGGCAGTGAGTTTCAAAAAAGTCACGAACGACTGCATAGATGAGTGCTAATCTCTACACTTATGAATGGTCGTGAATGTTGGGTATGGCAGAAGAAGCATGAAAGTAGGATCAACGCTGCGGAAATGAGTAGTCTGAAAAGTATAGATGGATAAAGTGAGATAAGAAAACGCTGTGGTGTAGAAGAAGAAGGACTTCTTAGATGGTTTGGACACGTAGAGAGGATGGATTAGGCGGGTGTGAATGGACAAGTCGGTAGAGGTCGACCTAGGCGAATGTATCTCGATCAGGTCGAAATTGTCAAGGTCAGGTCAATAGTGCCAGCAACCGACGAGCACGTATGAAAGAGCTGATGAAAGTAGAAAAAGTGAAAGATGTGTCTAAGAACCGTAGCAAGTAAAAGGAAGTGGATTCTGCCTACAGTTAATTTTCCATAGAAATCACCACGCTTAATATTTTATTGCAAATCTGTTTAATTCGACTTAAAAAAATCCTGTCAATAAAAACGTCCATTTTTTACTAGCCCTTAGCTTGGCAATTAGGCTTCATGCGACAAAAATTGTTGTGTTCACGTTTATACCATTTAGAAGAACATTTAGGTGTGTGAGTGTGAATGGACAAGTCGGTAGAGGTCGACCTCGGAGAACATATTTCGATAAGATCAACATTGTTTTGAAGAAAGGCCAGGTCAAGAGTACCATCAACCGACGAGCATGTATAAGAGCACTGATGAAAGTAGAGGAAGCAAAAGATGTGTGTAAGAACCGTAGCAAGTGGTCTCTGCCTAACCCTATGGGAAAAAGGCGTGACTTTATGTATGTATGTTAGGTCCAATTTGAACAAATTTCAGAATCTCGCATTTTTTTTGAGTGTCAGCTTTATATGAAATGCCCCCATAGTTATGTGAATCGTGCGCATTGGAAAACATTGTTTAATTTTTTTGTTACGGCATTTTGGTTTGAAGGACCAAATGTTACGTTATCTTGGCTCGAATGTCGCGTACAGTGATATTTTAAATAAATTTTGAGGAAATAAAAAAGAAACGTAAGTTGAACATGCACTAACCAAAATGCTTTTCTTCTAACGTTCCAATTGTCTTGTAAAAGCGGCGTTAATTGACAGCACTAGCACTATAATATTGAATTAAATTGGAGGCGGCGACAATGATTATTACGGATTTGCGCGCGAATCATTTCGTACTTCTCGAATGAATGTGAGATGGCGCTATAGTAGTGCGTAGTTTAACTTGAATTAATAATAATAATAATTAATAAATAAAACAAGTTTCAGAAATTAAGCATTAGATAGAATTAATAAAATTGTAATGGCCATAATAAACAAATAATTTTGGTGAATGAAGACTAAACATTCTTTTTTAAAAGTCCAATGAGTGATAAGAATATTTTAACTTTATTACACATCCCATTAAAATTTCTGAAAGATTTTGTTAGTACATTTGTTTATGGTGTGGAAAAATAAAAACAAGGTGAATTTTCATTGTTCAAACGAGGTAGGTAAAATCTCAGTTGAGGTAATAACTCTGGACAATCAATAATGGGTTTTGGTTGGTTAAGTAAATATGCAAAAGTTGTACGATACTGCAACAATAGCAACGAAAATCTATTTAACAATAACAATAGGTTATTTCCAACACCTTGTTCGGGATTGGCGATTTAACCCAAGCGATATGCTCTCTGGTGGCGAAATTTGAACTTCAACCAAGCAGATAGATTTGTAAACAAATCGTGTGTTTTCCATGACCGTTGGTTTTAATTTGCATCGATTCAATAAAATTGTAATGTTTATTCATACTGCAAATTATGATGTAGTTTAGTCCAATAAAAAATGATTATTTTTTTTATATGTTCTGCTTCCCACGAAAAGGGATATCCTGTAATGTTCAGAGAACATCGTGGGAACCAAGGAAAAGAAGGTAGGAGTTGGTGTTCTTCTTAAATTTCTGGAGGTTGTATGCCTCGGGGAACACCTCCCTAGGCAATGAGTTCCAAAGCCTCGCAATTCGTTGGATGAATGAGTCTTTGGAAAGTGATGTTCTGCAGGTCTCCAAAGTGACCACGAAGGAGTGTGAAGACTGAACTTGACGGGTTAATCTTGAAGAGACTGCCAAAGGAGGAACGATTGTTGATATTTCAGAAGAGCATCGCCCATGAAAATATCTATAAAATAGAGAAAAATCGCCAACTTTTCTACGGTGTTCCAGGCAAGTGAGCGAGTTTGTAAGCGAGGCATCACCGACGAGACGAATTGCCCTTTTTTGGACAGAATCCAATAGCTTCAGGATATGTTTAGGTGCCGCACTCCAAATATGGGAACAGTATTCCAGTACAGGTCGGATCTGTGCCTTATAGATCATAAGCAGCTGACTGGAGGTGAAATAGCTCTTGGCACGAAACAAAAAACCAAGTTTTTGGGATGCACTTTTGGCAATGGACCTCACGTGATTTTCTCAGGAAAGGTTATTGCTGATAGTAATACCAAGTATCGATATGGATGACTTCAGTGGTATGGTTACTCCTGACAAAGTTATGTTAGGCACAGTGAGATCGGCTTTTCCAGAGAAAAGACATGCTTGTGTTTTGTTTGCATTTAATTCTACCAAGTTATTGGATCACCATTCGAGAATTGTTGCTAAGTCCATAGTTATATTGTAAACATTTCTTCCTCGTTCATTTCTGGTTTCACGGGCTGATATAGGGGCCCTGGAAGAGAAAGCGGTATGGAGGGTACTATCATCGGCAAAGCTGTGTACGGGACATGAAGTTGCTTTCAACAGGTCGTTGATGTGAAGTAAGAATAGTGTTGGTGCTAGAATGGATCCTTGCGGAACACCATCATTTATGAGTAGAGTGTCAGATGAAACTCCATCGACCACTACAGGGAGAGACCTGTTTAAGAGAAAACTAGCAAGCAGAGAACACAGCTGAGGGGGTAAGCCATAAGATGGAAGTTTGGCGAGGAGTCCCTGGTGCCAAATTCGATCGAACGCCTTGGAGATATCTAATGCCACAGCTAAAGTTTCTCCATACTTTTCAATAGATAGCTGCCATATATGTGAGACGTATGCGAGCAGGTCACCAGGTGATCTCTGATGGCGGAAGCCATATTGCCTATCATTGATAATTCCTAAGTCTTCCAGATATTTCATGAGCTCGATGTTGATGGCTTTTTCCATGACCTTTGAAATAAATATATAAAAAATACTTATTGTAGTGTCCCTGGATGTGAATTCAAAGTTTATACTTAATAGATCATATATTAAAGCAGGCTCTGAAAAACAAAGATAAAATAGTCACCCTGAAAAAAACGAAAAAACTTTAAAAACTTGAAAAATTAACTGAGCATACAGCGAAAAATAAAGAAAAGCTATGTTATTTAGAAGTGAGGTTAAGATTTATCTGCTTTGTATGTTTAAGAATGGCGCGAATCGCAAGTTTCAATCGCCAATAGATTCATCAATTCTGTATAAAGTGTACTTAAAAAAAAATAACCTCTAGCGGGACGCCTGGCAGATGTGAAACATCAAAACTATTTTGTTTAGAAAATTTGCATCAAAGATCAAAGTAAATAGATATGACATAATTAAAAGTGTAGGACATAACAATAACAAGGTATCTTATAAATACTGCATCTATTGTTGTTCTATATAATATCTCTTGGATTGTAAATTTGCAGTTGAAATTCTTCTTAAAGAAACGTAATCAATGGCATTGATTTAACTTTTGCAAAATTTACATTGAAGTCTCCAGCTGAAATCAACGTTTCACGTTTATTTTTTTTAAAAATCATTGAACCTCTGCGACCTCTTGTAAAAATATCGGACGGAAGACTGACGGACGCTACGCCAACAGCCGGTTTAACCCTCGCCCGCCGCTTTAGATGTCAAAATTTCTGTTAAAAATATTCGGGCTTATAAAAATATATATATTTAATGGTTGTTAGAACTGTCAAAAATTTTCTGTAGTTATATCACAAGAGAGTGAGAATAAATTAAAAATAAGTTAACAAATTTTAGTAAACTTGTTTCCAGGTGATAGACACGAGAGCCCGAAGGCTATTACCAAATGGCAACAAGTTTGAGAAAAGGCCTGGAGAATTATTATCTAATTTATCGAACTCTCGTGTGGTATTCCATAGATTATTTTTTGACGTTACAATAAAAATCACTTTTAAGAATTTTTATTTTTTATTTCAACAAATTTATTTCATTCGACTTAATAAAAACTGAATAAGGTATTTAAATTAGGATACATTGAGGTTTTGAACATGAAAAATACAATTATTACAAATGTTGTGCCCTTGGGTGGAGGATTTTCAACATTGTTTTGTTCTGATGTGTTGAAAGTTAATGATACTTTCCCACTCTCTCTCAGGTTATTAATTAAATTTGAATGATGTAGGTAAGGTTTCAATGAATTAGATGAGCTGTGTCCTGTGATTTTTATAATTTCCTCCTCATTGATACCTGCTTTGGCAAGGTGAGACACTGTAGTCGATCGTACGGAATGGTTGGTAATTTTAATTTTTTTAATATCGAGTCCAATCATCTCTGCAGATTTTTTTATCCACTTAGACATCATTTTCACTCCAATCGGCATATTTTTGTATCATCCTGAAAAATATGCCTTCTCCACCACGCCATGCCAATTCATATGAAGCAATATGATAGAATTTCTTCTGCAAGCCAGACGGTGTGTTTTATTTCTTATTTGCTCAAACTTGCAGAACTTTGTTTTTCTTTTCCGGACTCATTTTGTAATAACTTACGCTTGGTTTGAATTCGATATCATTGAATGGGTAAAATCTTCCATTAAATTTGTCGTAGTACATATCTTGCATTAATTTTGCGGTTTTATTCCACATTGTCTTGATCACTGATTCCTACCTAATCGTCTTATCCATTATGTTTCTTTATATTGAACCCATAGTTCTTTAAAATAACGGCTATAACGGCAATTTATAGCCCCTCTCGTCGCAAAATAATTGGAATTGTTTTCAAATCAACGCGCTACCTATTATGGTATTCTTACGTGCTTTTTAAATGATTATATTAGTTATTTCATCGACTGATGATTCACTAAAACGTTTGCGATTCATTTTACGAATTTCTTAAAAATTTATGAGGGGGCGTCCATAAACTATGTGAGATGTTTAAGGGGTGGAGGGGGTCGAGTCAAATCTCATCTAATCTTACGTTGGAGGGATAGGGCAAATATCACGCAATTTTTTTTCTGATTGAAACAAAAAAAATTATACTATTTTGGTCCATTTAATCCAGATTGTACATGCTTAAGATTTAATCTTAACCGTATATCGTAATGCGATTAAGATCATTCACTAATTTGTTCGAAAGAAAATAATTTCATTCATACTTCTCTATTGCCCAAGTGTACGTGATGATTTAGAGAAAAGATGCTGCAGTACATGCGGTATTTACTTTGCATCTATCACAAGAGCTGCAGAGCACAGGCGAGTAGCCCACATTGCACCAGCTATTAAGCAAGCGAGTATGTTCCGCAAAGTGCGACCCTCACGGATTGTCACAAGACGAGCTAATGAGTTACTGTGCGCAAGCGCCAACGGCTTAGAGTGGCTAGATCAGAACGAAGTTGAAGGAGCAGATGATTTTACTGAAAATCATATGGACATGTTGGTTCCAATAGTCTCTCTTGAGACCGCGCATGATTTTCCATGGACTGAATTAGAGTAGATATTCTTTTTTTTTAATCACAGTAGTCACGATTTAAGTATTCTATTGTTAAATTTTTATTACACTTATAACTCTCAGCAATATTTATTACTAGTCGTAAATAAAAGCACGTAGCAAATTTTTTTTTTCTTTTTACAATAACAATCCAACGCGTTTACGTAAGAAACCCACATTTTGAAAAATCTCACGTGAGATTGGGGGATGGGGGAGGGGGTTGAATAAAATCTCACGACATCTCACCGGGGGGGGGAGGAAGGTACAGAAAATTTAAAAAAACACCTCACGTAATTTATGGATGCCCCCTGACAGACGCGTTAGATCAAGAAAATACGTTGTCACGTGGTTGTCATTCAATAAAAACAATGTACATAAATAATTCTCCCTGATATAATGTAAGTAGATTATTCCCACTATAATAATGTTTTGATTGGCTAGAATGTATATAAATTACTAAAATTGAAAATTTCTATCGGTTTCGAAAAACGTCAAAAAATAATCAAAAAATAATAAATTGTTGTTTATATGGCTGATTTGCATTTTTATTGGGTTTTCATTTGATGACAAGGTAAGGGTTGCTATTTGACATTTTAAAGAAGGGGTGGGCTAACATCGAAAAAAGTGTGAGACAGGGATGTGTGGATTTAAAATGAATGATTTGATCGTCAAATGCCTTCTTTACGCCGATGATCAAGTCATCTGAAAAGGAGTTGCAGGCGATGGTCAATATTACGCATGATGCCCTGAAAATCAAAGGGATGAAAATAAATGTAAGCAAAATGAAAGTAATGGTTTTTGAAAGAGAAGAAAGCATGACAAACTGTTAAGTTTCGATTGAGGGAGAAAGAGTGGAACAAGTTAATGAATTTGTGTACTTGGTTTCAAATTTTACGAGAGATGGAAGGAATAACAGTGACATTGAGCGAAGGGTGTTGGCAAGAAAACAAATGAATGGGGCACTGCATAGCTTTATAAACAGTCAGAGAGTGTCTGGCTGTGCATAAAGGAATGCTTGGATGGTTTGAACACATAGAACGGATGGAGAAAGGAAGATTGACGAAACAAATTTATAATGCGAGTGTGAACGGACGGAAGTCGGTAGAGGTCGACCTCGGCGTACATATCTCGATCAGATCAACATTGTTTTGAGTACAACATTGTCAAGAGTACCAACAACCGACGAGCATGCATGAGAGCACTATATGTATGTATGTAGTGGATGTTAAGGGGGTGCCACTTGTAAACAGCAGAATAACATTTTTAAAACCTTCCGCTTGACTTAAATTCGACGTGTTTATTGTTTTTCTTACATTTACGCAAAATCAAAAGTTATTTGGACTGGTTGGTTTTGGAATGAAAGCGCTGTAAGTATATATTTTCGCTGGGGGAAGCTCCTCGCATTTCCGATTTCTTCGAAAACCGTATAAAAACATAGTTGCATAATTTCTCCATAAAAATTGCGAGCTAGCCTTTAATTAACCGCGTAGCAATATGTAGTCATTAACGCGCCGGCTACCTACGCCATTAATTCCCTGGTCCAATCAGATGATCGTTAGCGATGTCGCCGTACATATTCAGCTTTCTCTTATCGCATCGTGTACCAAAGTGCGATGTTGCCTATGCGACTTTGCAGCCCTCTACATTACCAAACGTTTAACCTTTGAATTGATTTTCTTAAAAGTACCTATCATTCAAAATAATCGAGCAATAACTATTAAAAATATCGATGGTAAAGTTGGCACATATTTGCACTCGAAATGGTATTTCCAACTAAATACTAATTAATCAAACATA
Organism: Agelastica alni; assembly: GCA_950111635.1. Taxonomy (NCBI): domain Eukaryota; kingdom Metazoa; phylum Arthropoda; class Insecta; order Coleoptera; family Chrysomelidae; genus Agelastica; species Agelastica alni. The sequence goes on along the minus strand of OX467717.1, from coordinate 17,844,791 downwards.
ACCAAAATAATACATCAATTTTAACGAGTTTTATTTAAAATAAATAAAAATATACCACGTGACAGATATTCTTAGGAAAAAAACGTACCGAGAACCGTAAAAGACGTCAGCTAAACCACAATACATCTACCCATATATTGGTTAACCAAAAGATGACACTGATGACAGAGAAAATAAAAACACCAACGGGTATCCTACAAGGAGACTCCTTAAACAAGCCCACAACTTTTCAATCTTATAATGGATGAAATAATAAACCAGGTTAAAAGCACAGAGTGACATCAAGGTGGAGGTAAGAAACCAAGCGGCAAAAGCAACACGAACCTCAGCTTACCTGAACGAGAGACGAACACAAGGCACACAGCTTCTTGGGAAGACCTGACAAGAAAATATCCCAACAACTGATGGGACTAAACAGGGGACAGCTAGGGATGGCAGTAGGTCTGATTACAGGGCACTGCCGGCTTAAGGGTCACATGGGCCTCGTAAAAGACGACAGCTGTCGCAGGTGTGATGAGGGGGCCACAGAAACATCAGAACATGTACTGTGCAATTGCAAGGGACTAGCCTGGCTGAGATATAAATTCTTGGAAGTGCAATGTTGCGAACCGGAAGAGGTTATGGAGATCCCCATGAGCGCATTTGCTCTCTACAAATAAAACAAATAAATAAAAGTATAAGGTAGTTGTAAAGTAGCACCAATAGCTGAAAAATTTAAAGAATCGCTACTGAGATGGTGTGAGCATATTATGGGAAGACCAGAAGGACAAGTTGTTAAGAAAGTACCACGAGTTCCAAGTGGTCTATATAGAAGAGGACGCCCACAAGCTACGTGACGGTCGAATATACCCCGAAAATAACAAACATATTAACTAGAATTACCATCACCGACAACCCAAAACAAAAACACCTGGAGATTGCGTGCAAGGAGAGAGAATAAAGGGAGGGACGGCAAAATGGACTCCAAGTTTAATTGCCTATGTCTAAATAAATACACCCTTAATGAATAGATTGAAAGAAGGTGTAGGTACCATGAAATATACACAAAAGATCTGATAGGTCGAGATGCTCGAGAGGCTGCATAGCCTTCACGACCCCCCCTACAATCTACCATAGAATGGACTGTACGATCCCCAGATATTACACCCAAAGATTTTGCAATTTGGGGTATACCAAAAATAAGGTTTATTTTGTCAAGATTTGTTATGTTGAGCATTTGAAAACATGGGCTCAATCAGATTTTAAAAACCTAAAAAATTTGTGAAAAAATTTGTAAATCAGTTTTTAAAAGATGCAATATTTGCTTAGAACGGCATAAAAAGCACTTTTCATATGTTCATTTAACTGTGTTAATTGTATATTTGTATTTTATACCACTGACATATAGCTCACCCTGTATAAAAAAATCTGTTTGAAAAAAACATATTAGTATAATTAATTTCACATTAAAAAAGCAAAACACAATTATTTTTATTCATTTTTCTCTTTTTAATAGTAAATTAAAAAAAAATAAAATTGGTGTTAAAAAGAACAGCTTCGAACTTTTTTTATTTTGTGAAATTTATCAAATAAAAATATAAATTATATCCAAATTGATAATAAATCAAAATTAACGATTATAATATTTAAGTTCAATTAGGAGACAAATTAATATTTGCAATATACGTATATAAATATTGGATAAAAATAAAAATTGTTATTCGTCCCAAAAAATATTTCAAAAAGGACGTCCATGTCGATAAATAAGGTTAATTTTAAATTAAATTTATAAATAAACTATTATTATTATAATAATACATAATCAACAATCACAAAGAACTAAAAAATATTTATCATAATTTGCATGATTCTGTAAATTGTTTACTACTATTGTTAAATTTAATTAAAATCTACCGAAATTACTTTGTAGTTTTATTCTTTTATTTCAGATCTAAAAAGAAAAAAATTCAGGGACTGATAAAAAAAACCGTTATTTTAATGTAATGGAAGGCAATAAATTAAAAATATTTTGGTGCTTTTTAAAAAAAATTTGGGCCAGTTGGATTTCTTTTTAAACATTTTAATAATTTTGGAAAAATATGTTATTTTAGACAGTTTTAAATTTCCAGCATGTAATAAAAATCGTGATATTGTTTCACATTATAAAAAAAAAATAACAAGCTGATAAAGTAAATCAATTTTTCACTATAATATTTTGGTAAAAACAACAAAAATGTTAATAGCGGTCTGCTAAAGATTTTTTAATTAATTCATAAAAAACTGCATGAACTTAAGTATTTTCATCTGCACAGCAAAGTCAACTACATAAAAACTAATTGAAAAATAGTAAAAACAAATTATTTCAAAAAGGTATTGTTGATCACAAGACTTTCAACTGCATATGCAAGTTAAAATATTTAAATTATTATATCTTTGTTTAAGCAATAATACTTTGGATTTTATTATTGACATTTTAACCTTAATTTTCCCGCGCTGTCATTCTGACGCCAAGTGTGATTGCATTTGCTATAACCTATGTGTTTACTAAGGGAAGTATACAATTTAGTGAAAATTTCGATATTTGAACGTTATTAAAGTCAATATTGTATATTGGAAGAAATTCAGATATGTTTCAACCCTTTTCCTCAATTTTTGTTTATCTGGCTGCTACTCCAAGTAGTCGATGCATCGTGGAGGATGAAGCTGTTCTTTCAGCAAACCACATTATTGTTTGTGATGTCAAAGAAAAAAAAGGTGATAAATGGATAGTCAGATCTTATTGCAGACCAGTGCTATTAAAAGTGATCGTTATGAAATCAATGGATGAAATGACTTCAATGATAATTATAAGTATTTATTTACTTTTGACTTCAATAAAAATAACCAACAAGAGAACTGTTTTCCTGTCTTCTTTCAATGAGTTTTTTATGTCTTTTCTTTTTCTCTTCCATCTTTAGACTTTTGTACTTTGTTATAATGCTGGACACAGTTAAGTTTTTACTTGGTATAGCAGTGTTTTTCAGATAAAGTTTTTGATAGCCCCCTGACAGATCAATAGGTAATTCTATTAACCACATAAAATAAAGAAAACAAAATACTTACAATCAATAGGAGTTATGAATTTTTTCTCAAAAAAATGTTTAGAATTAACTCTCATGTTTTTGGTACTTGCCTTTCCTATTTTCAGTTTGATCCCTCACAGTTTCTTTCTATCAACCATAGTCACCATTCGCGAATCTCTAATATGCTCAACTCTTTGACCCTCATTTGGGAAATAATGGAAAGTCAAATTGGGGTTTTTTTACACATAGAGTTACATCCAGGTACACAACAATTTACTCTGCTGGTCATTTTTACTATTTACAAATTATTAGTCACTATTATACAACTATAATCTTCGCACAAATGCGAGCTTCAGGGTATATAAATGCAAAGCAATCACACTTGTTCACGTGATATTGATGCGAGTTTATTTCGTTAGATGGCGTATTGTTTAGCATTGAAAGGCAATAAAAAAAAGAACGTGTGTACTATTATACAACTATAATCTTCGCACAAATGCGAGCTCTTCACGGTATATAAATGCAAAGCAATCACACTTGTTCACGTGATATTGATGCGAGTTTATTTCGTTAGATGGCGTATTGTTTAGCATTGAAAGACAATAAAAAAAGAACGTGTGTACATAGTACATGTGTCAGAAGTAAAACTTCTTTGGCAAGATTAATAAAAATCTGTAAGATTTTCAAAGCAATAGTCAGAGATAAAATTATAAATTATTGCTATTTACCAATATTTATTAACAGATTTTACAAAATCAATATTTCGTAGTATGTATGTAGAAATGGTGCTAACGTAATACAAAATAATAAAAATTTCAAATGCTTACCAAACATTATTTTCATCTAATGGGTTAATTGACACTTATTTGTAGCGAAAAAATTAACTAAAATAAACAGATAAATTTAAAAAATCACGGCACAAGAATGCTCTTCTCACTAATAAAATTCGTTTACAAATGACGCACTTACTGATTAGTTTTTAAAATATTTCCGGTCGGCATCCAATACATCACAAAAAAGTTAGCAAAAAAGTAATCGATAGGTAGAACATGTAAAACTACTAATTGAAAAATAGTTAAAACAAATTATTTAAAAGATAATGGCTGTATAGCATGGGTTCTTTAGCAATAACGATGGACTGTGTTTTTGTTGTTGCGATGTTCATGTTAAATTTGTATGCTGTTACTGTTGTCTTGTATAACAGGCGTTGTAGGTCGTCTTCATTCTCTGCTATGAGGATTGCATCGTCTGCATAGCATATCGCCCATCCTATATCCAGCGTTCATTTTTTTAATATTTTCAATGATTTGGTCCATAATAATGTTGAACAGAGTGGGACTAAGGCTGTTACCTTGTCGTATGCCCGTATTGATTTGCACTTCCTTAGACAGTCCATCGTTCGTTTTTATTCTTGTTCTACTTCTGCTGTTCAGTTCTTGTATAATTCTTTGGTATCGGTAATCGACGTTGTTCTGATCTAGAATCTCGATTACGTCATCCAGTCGGACCCTGTCGAAGGCCTTGGTTAAATCCACCGAACAGACAAACAGGGGCTTGTTAAATTCTATCGATTTTTCTATCATTTGGCGTAATATGAATATTGCGTCAACCGTTGGATCTATTGGACCTAAATCCTTGCTGTTCTTCGAATATTGGCACCTTTTTTATGAACCTATTAGCGATGATTTTAGTAAAGAGCTTAAGGACCGAGCTCAGTAGCGTTATGTTTCTAAAGTTATCGGGGTTACTTTTCTCTCCTTTTTTATGTATAGGTATAGATATACTTACTCTCCATGCGTCTGTTATGGTTCCGGATCTAATTATCTTTTTAAACAGTTGGGTGAGTTCTTTCTGTAGTTTTATTACCCCGTATTTGATGAGTTCATTATTAATATTATCGACGACAGGAGTTTTTCGGTTTTTCAACTTCTGTGTTGTCGCTTGAACTTCCTCTATTGTTATTTCATTTTCAATGTTATCGTGTCATCTCGTAGAATCTCTATTCTTGATGTGTTTCCATCGGGGGCATTATACATGTTTTCAAAGTATTTCTTCCATGTCTCCAATTTAATCTCTTTCACTTTTACCTCTTCAGTAATCTGTTTTTTCCTGTTTCGAAGCATGTTCCACACTTTTTTTTTGACCGCCGCATAGATCTCCCTCCATTTCAGCTGAGAATCTCTCCCAGTACTCTTTTTTTAGTTGTCTTATATCGTTGTTTGTTCGATTTCTAGTTATTTGATATCTCTCGTACTCATTCGGTGTTCTGTTGTTAATGTATTTGTTAGACTTTGTTTCCACAAAATAGTATAGATAAATGACAATAATTTTCTCGTCGGTAATTTTATTCCTATGTTAACAATTATTTTTTACTTTTAAGTTTGATTAACTCTAAAAGCGTGTTTTTTAGTTTTCTTAAACTATAATTTATTTTTCGCTTTTCAGTTCGATTTGTTTTACTTACTAAAAAAATTATGTATCAAATGGTAAAAGCACAAAAAGAATGCATCGGCCGGGAATCGAACCCGGGCCACCCGCATGGCAGACGATCATTCTACCACAGAACCACCGATGCGATGAACTGTGTTAATATTTGTTATGCGCGCATACGTAATGCACGTACAAGTCCTATCTCGCTTACTCTCATGCAAAGGATGTCTGAAGAAATTTATGAATCCTGGCGAAACTAATCAGGATAATCGGATATTTTGATCGAATTATTGCATTGTCGTCGGTCTTTGACAAGCTTGCAAAGAGTCAGTTACAAACATACGTACAAGCAAACAAACAAGATACATTTGAAACTAATATAAGCGTGTTAATAAGGAGCATTTATTTCTAAATAAAGTATTATACCACTCGTTCAAATCAATCCAGTCAGATTTGGAACTTCTTTTTTACTCTTTAAATTTTATTGAATAGCTAAACTGTCAAAGAAGCACCATTTATTAAAGAACCCCAAATATGTTTACATTTAGTACATGCACGACTTAAAAGGGTTAATAAGATAAATTGAAAATGTACTTCGGCAACCCTGCCGATGTTTGTTATCGCTACGGTACGTCTAACCCTCTCTGCGGGGCGCGAGATACGTTACGCCAAGGTCATAAATACCATCGGTCATAAGTCACGTGACCTGCGGAGAGTACAAGCCGGTGCCGAGGCCGTAGCTGCTGCTGCTAGTGGAGCTTGTCCCGGAAGATGTATGACGTCATAATTTAGTAGAGGACACGGGACAGTCGCAACACGGCCGATTACTAATGGCCCAGATAAGTCGCAGGCGGCTAGGGAGAGAAAGAGATTGAAGAATATCTGATTTAGGATTTAGCGCGGCGTCGTACAGGTTGTCCCAACATTATTAAGATATTTATTACAATTTTAACCAAGCTCGCTTAACTATAAATTTAATTTATTTCGACAGTATTGCTTATGTCTTCTGAAAATGCGATTTAAATTAACAGTGGTGTATTTTTTTTAATTTAAAGAAACCGCATCAACCGCGAAGGTTATTAGCAGGGATGGTACAATGATGGTAATCAATAAAAAGTACTGTTGCGATATTTAATCTTGGGTCGATGATTTTAAAAACTCAGTACAAAAACTAAACAATGTATTTTAATCTCTCTATACAATAAATTATTATTTTATAAATCACTTGGCTAATTACAAAACTTCACACATACTTTTTATCACATAACAATATCACCCTCTAAATTTGACTTTAAACTTAAACTACAACCTCGAAATCTTTTTCTTCTTCAGCCATTAGACGTTCACTGCTGAACATAAGCATCCTCCATCTTTGTCCAGGACGATCTGTTTTGGGCAGTGTGCATCCAGTTTTTCCCGGCTAGCAGCTGTAGATCATTCTGCCATCTCGCCTGGGGTGTAACAACACTCATTTTTGTCACTCTGGGTCTCTTCTTCTTCTTCTTCTTCTTACGTTAGGACTACGTCCTGTGTTTGCCTCAAAGGTTGCCCAAAAACAATTGGGACGATGAAGACCAGCTATCATACCATCTTTTTGGTGGGCGTCCAGTTGGGCGTGGTGTGTTGGGCCGCTTCTCTCTCACAATTTTTGCCAGCCGGTCGTTTGGCATTCTGCTAACATGGTCTCTCCATTCTCTTCTTCGGTTTCTTGCCCATCTTACTATGTCTTGGACTTCACATATTTCCCTTATCTCTTCGCTTCTTTTATGGTCAAGTAAGGTAAAGCCAGTTATCGATCTAAGAATTCGCATTTCCGTTGATCTAAGAAGTCGCTTTGTAGTCGTGTTCTCCGCTCTGGTCTCTATCGCGTATGTCATAATCGATCTTACACATGTCTTATATATTCTGACCTTACTTCTGGTACTCTCTCCAGATTATGTCTCTCAAGAATCCTGAGATTAGAGATGCCTTTGTTGTTTAAGCTTTTACTTTCTCCTTAATTTTTCTAGTGCTAGTTATATTAGCTCCTAAATATTTAAAGGACATCACTTGTTCTACACTCTGCTCATAGATTGCGAGTTTACATCTTCTCGGTTCTTTGGATATTGTTAGCGATTTGGTTTTCTTGACGGATATTTACATATTGAATTCTTCAGCTGTTTTTTGGAACTTGTGTAAGAGTCTCTGTAGGTTGTCCTCTGGGTCTCCACTGCATTATTTTCTTGGTCCATTTCACGTAATCTCGGGCAACATGACCTGCCCATCGCCACCTTAATCTTGCAATTCGTTCTAAGACATCCGATACTTTAGTGCGTTTGCGACCATAAGAGTAGTGGTCTCTAGGCCAAAAGTTTTAACGGGGAGAATGCACGCATCGTACACTTTTCTCTTGAAGCAGATTGGGACTTTACGGTCTCTTGTAATATGGTTTAGTTGGAATGTGGTTTAGTTTTCCAAAGGCAGCACAAGTCAAGCCAATTCGCATTGTGACTTCCGCTGTTTGCTTGTCCCTGCCCAATTTAATCTTATGCCCCAGATATATGTACTGTTTCACGGTTTCCAAGTGGTGGATTTTTTCGTAAGAGAGGATTTTGTTCTTCTGGAAGTTCATTTGTAGGCCAACATCTTCTGAAGCTTGCTTATGTTCGTTTATCATTTCCTCCAGTTCGTTCATTTCAAAAATGGCCTGACCAATCATCCAGTTTAAGGAAGTACATACATACATACATACATATAGTCACGCCTTTTTCCCATAGGGTTGGGCAGATACCACTTCTTTCCACTTCCGCTACGGTTTTTACACACATCTTATGCTTCCTCTACTTTCATCAGGTTTCTCATGCATGCTCGTGGGTTGTTGGTACTCTTGACCTGGCCTTTCTTCAAAACAATGTTAATCTGATCGAGATATGTTCGCCGAGGTCGACCTCTATCGACTTGTCCATTCACACTAGCCTTATAAATTTGTTTTGTCAATCTTCCTTCATTCATCCTTTTTAAGTGTCCAAACCATCTAAGCATTCCTTTATCTATATTTGTAACCACATCATCTTTTACACCACAGCTTTCTCTTATCTTACTATTTTTTACTTTATCCAACCGAGTCACTCCGGCTATACTTCTTAAACTACTCATCTCCGCAGCGTTAATCCCATTTTCATGCTTCTTCTGCCAAACCCAACATTCACTACCATACATAAGTGTAGGAACCAACACACCTCTATGCACAGCCATACGTGCCTTTTTTGAGACCTTCTGGTTGTTCATAAAGCTATGCAGTGCCCCATTCATCTGTTTTCCTGCCAACACCCTTCGCTCAATGTCACTGTCATATTTTCTATCGCTCGTAAACTTTGAACTCAAGTACACTTATATATTTACTTGTTCCATTCTTTCTTCCTCAATCTAAACTTCACAGTTTGTCCTGCTTTCTTCTCTTTCAAAAACCATTACTTTTGTTTTGCTTACATTTATTTTCATCACTTTGATTTTTAGGGCATCATGCATAACATTAACCATCGCCTGCAACTCCTCTTCAGATAACGCTAATATGACTTGATCATCGGCATAAAGAAGGCATTTGACGATCAAATCATTCATTTTCAATCCATACGCACTCTCTTTCAAATCTTTTAAACAATCGTCTATGTATAAGTTAAACAGCAATGGCGAAGCCACCCATCCCTGTTTCACACCTTTTTTTATGTTAAACCAGTCCGTGTAAGGTCCGTTTATCCTGACAATTAGTGGAATCCTCATAAAGTGATTTCAGTGCTCGTATTAAACTACCGCTCATCCCGTACATAGACAATGCCGACCACAATTTACTCCTTACCACTGTCATAGGCCTTTTCCAGGTCTATAAAAGCGCAATAGACCTTCTGACTTCTAGCCAAGAATTTTTCAACCATACCTCGTAATGAAAAGACCTGATCGATACATTTCCTTTCTCTTTTAAATCCTGCTTGCTTGCACATTAAGGAAGCATTAATCAAATTATACAAAAATTGGGATTCCAATAATTAGAATTATAATATTTTTAAATGATAAAAATATTTAAAAAATAAAGCGTACTGCTTTTGGTATATTATTTTTTTGGTTTCAACCATTTATAAAAATATCTGTAACAAACCCAAGCTAATGCTCTTCACGCAGACAATCTGTATAATGTTAGGTGACCGATATGTCATATGAAACTAATAAAATAATGCTATTAACTTATCGGTTTATAAATTGATGCGACCACTTTCTATTTTTTGTTTGGAAATGGAATACATTTCATAACTATTTACGACTTTATTTATGGTGTAGTACGATAATCACGCGATAGCGAACTTGATTGACATCTACATCTACTTTTTTTAAAAATTATTACACTTAAAATACAAAGATAGATAAAGGAATGCTTACATGGTTTGGACACGTGGAAAGGATGGATAAAAAAAAAATTGACGAAACAAATTTATAAGGCGAATGTAAATGGAAAAGTCGGTAGAGGTCGACATCGGAGAATATATCTTGATCAGATCAACATTGTTTTAAAGAAAGGCCAGGTCAAGAGCACCAACAACCGACGAGCATGTATGAGAGCACTGATGAAAGTAAAGGAAGCAAAAGATGTGTGCAAGAACCGTAGCAAGCGGACGGAAGTGGTCTCTGCCTACCCCTATGGGAAAAACGCGTGACTTTATGTATGTATGTAAAATAAATATACAAAGAAAGATCAATTGTTTGATTTATTAATGGTTGAAATATTGAGTTCGTCCATAAAAATCATTCTCTTTTAAGATATTATATTCTAAATGTTTTATTCTGAAAGTAAAAGTTTTCCTTTTTAAGTATCATTTGGTGGACACAATGTCACCCTTGAAAAAGATTATATTTTATTATTTCGGAGAAATATAGTTTAAAGTATTCGAACTACGAGTCATAAAAACCAGGTACAATTCGAGCTTTGTTTAAACTGCAATGACACTAAATGTTACACAACTGTAGTAATAAAGCTGCAAGCAGTTAGTTCTCTCCGATCCTTAATGGTGTTAAGACACACTTCCGAAAACTTTATTTCAATAAATAAAATATTCCAATAAATATATTCTTCATTCATTCCAAAATAATAAACCGTCACTTTTATCCATAATCCCAACATTAATATTAATAATTAAATATTAGTAAAACTTAAAAATTTCGAAATATTTATAAGTCCACTTGAAATCATATGGAAAACTTTTTTATTATTAATTTTAGGAAATAAATTATTTGGTGTCCCAAAAAACATTATATGAGGATAACGAAAATGACGTAAGAATTGGGAACGAAACTTTCAGGCCCTTTAAATGTGCAAAAGGTTTCCGATAGGGCTGTATATTATCGCCTATAGTCCGTTCATAATTTGTCGATAGCACAAAATGTGCGTCCAAGTCATAAAACGGCCGTAATAGTCGTAAAATCATAGGCGGAGGTTCCTGAGGTGTTTATTCATGTCCGTACACAATTTGTTGATAGCTCACTGCAAGTTTGACCCTCATTAGGTTTAGTACGTTTTTGATCGCATTTAATTTACGGCTCGTTGGTGTTTCGGCGTCTACGGCAGTAATTAACGTCTCTAATATTTATTTTGCGAATTTTGTGCAGTGCGTGAGTAACTTTTTTTCATATTCCTACAAACATATACGTACCTTTCGTTCCTGCTTGTTTTGTTTGATTGCTTGCGATGGCTTCGTCATCATCATCAACATCATCAAGTTTTACACCGGTACTGTTGCGTACAGTCAGTAAGTCTGTCTATTCACCAAGAGAGAAGACTATTGTTTTGAACGTTCACGATGCTCTGCTTTCTCAGAATCCCACAAACACTGTTCAGAACATAATCAAGAGTTGTGCCCACATGACGGGCGTAGGGGAGTCAACAATATATAGGTTCCTATCAGAAAGAAAAAAACAAGGTATAGCTAACCCAAATACAAACGAATACTTAAAGAGGGGGAGAAAACCTATTGAAATTGATGAATTTGCCAAAAATGGTATTCGAAGGAAAATTCACGAATTTTTTTACAAAAAAGAAATACCCAACTTAAACAAAATTTTACAAGAAGTTAGAGACGACCCGGATTTGCTATGTGGCTAGAAAAAATACGTCATATAAAATACAAGCTGTACGTGAATTGTTATATGAGTCTTTACAACATATTACAGAACAAAATTGGCGAGATGCAGTAAGACATGTAATAGAAGAAGAACAAAAAATGTGGGATCTTGACAATATAATTGATGCGACTGTAGAGACACAACCGCTAATTATTAACCTGCAAGACGACTCGGATTCCGAAGATGATCCTGTTTATTTTGAATTTGAATAGTTTTGTAAGTAATCGTAGTTTATATCATTTAAAAATAGGTATTAATTAAATAAATGTATCTTTTACAAATTGCAAGTAACTTTTTATTTTTAAATAAAATAAAGAAATTTTATTAAAATAAAAATACAATTTACAGTAACTACAGTTTAAGAATATTAATATATTTATTTATTTAAAGTAACGTAATGTTTTAATCATATACTCTACGACACTGGTCAGTCATTTCCACTCAAAATACCTACATAATCGGATTAAAAGTTCTATAGCTGTATTGTATTTATTCAGATACAAGGTGGGTTAGTCGAAAACATCTTAAACTGCCAGTTTTAGGTTGGTTTTTGTTATTATATCATACTACCTGTCCTCTCTGTATTTCAGTTCTCTAATGAGGGTCAAACTTGCAGTGAGCTATCAACAAATTGTGTACGGACTATAGGCTATTTAATATCTACGGCGAAATCATTATGCGCAGAACAACAGAAAACTGGCATGAAGGAATTTCCATCGGAGGCAAGAGAATTAACAACCTCAGGTACGATGACGATACCACGCTAATAGCAGGCGACGAACAGGAAATGGTACAATTATTACAACGATTAAGAGAAAAAAGCCGAACGCTGGGATTAGACATAAATCTAAACAAAACCAAGATAATAATAGTAGACAGAGGAAACAAGCTAGAACAGTTACAAGATGGAAACAACTTAGCAGACATCGAAAGAACCGACACCCTAATATATTTAGGAGCCTTGATAAATAACTAGGGAAACTAAAATTAGACGAACAGCGATGACCAATCTAAAAATAATATGGAAAGACAGACAAATATCGCGAAACATAAAGGTAAAACTTGTACAAACACTAATATTCGCAATATTCATGTATGGTGTAGAAAGATGGACGATCAAAGAAGCAGACAGGAAAAAAATGGACTCCTTTGAGCTCTGGTGCTGGAGAAGACTACTGTGCATCCCTTGGACAGCACGGAGGACAAATGTATCAGTTATTTAAGAAATAGGCATAAAAGATCGAATGTCAACAATATGCCGACGACGAATTCTCCGATACTATGGGCATATAAACAGAAGACAGGAAGACAACATGGAAAAATTGATGATACAAGGAAAAATAGAAGGCCAGAGGACAAGGGGTCGCTCTCCCACCAGATGGGTAGACCAGGTAAAGAAAATTACGGGAAGACCCTTACAAACAACCAATAGAGACACAGAAGATAGAACACTTTGGAAGCAGATCATTAACAACACAAATTGAAAATCATGGAATCACGACCTATTAGCTTTGAGAGTACGACTAACAGAGAGAGAGAGAGAGATTTAATTGAAAAATTTGTTTTTAACGTGTGTATGTATTTATCGAATTTGATCAACTTTTATGAAAACACTTTTCGATTTTGTCAAAAATAAAAGTATTTTGCAGAACTTTTTAACTTTTTTTCTAAAATTAATAAGTTTTTCACAAAAATCCAAATTAAGTAGACACGCCGTATATACTTTTAATTTAAAAATTTAATTTATTAAAATAATTGCCAAGTATTTAAACCTTCATAAAAAAATTGCAATTTAAAAATTATTTTAAGTTAAAAATTTATACTGGGTGGCCAACCGAAAACAAAACGGGGCCATTTGCAGGAACCCCGTCAACATTTTAGAAAAACGCTCGGACCCGTCGTTTTTTAATTAAAGGGGGACAGGATGGATGGAGGAAGATTGACGAAACAAATTTAAAAAGCGAGTGTGAATGGACGGAAGTCCGTAGAGGTCGACCTCGGCGAACATCGATCTCGATCAGATCAACATTGTTTTAAAGAAAGGCCAGGTCAAGAGTACTAACAACCGACGAGCATGTATGAGAGCAGAGATGAAATTAGAGGAAGCAAGCGATGTGTGTAAGAACCGTAGCGGAATTGGAAGGAAGTGGTCTCTGCCTACCCCTACGGAAAAAAGGCGTGACTATATGTATGTATAAAAATAAGTTTTTGGTATAAAGACAATTATTTTATAACTAATGTTAAAATTAAAAAAACGTTAAGTGAAATTAAACACGTCGTTGTACGTAAAATAACATCAACCAAAATTGTCTATATAAGCCAATTCCAATGCTTATGCGGTATAAAGCCAAACGAACACGTAGATATGGCAATTTCTGAAACAGAGCTATTGACTAAACACACGGGAGAGATAGAACTCGGATAAGATCTTATTAATTCAGATAGAAATTTAATCAGCCATCAGCTCATTACTAACGACCTGCATATTGCCAACTCTGAACCTGGCGAGGAGCTATTATTGTGGAACTGTTAATTATCGTTATTGCCATAGAATTACGATCGATTATACGGGTTTTCCTGGACTGGGCAATATTAGGAATATTTAACTCTGTAATATTGGCTATATGGTTATTGCAAGTCGTTTGAAACGTTCAATAAAAAATACAGCGGTGATTTAATCTCAAAAAAAATCAATATGCTAGTGTACTAGGTATACGGGGACTCAAAAATATAAATAATAAATTATGTATTTATAATTGATTAGAATAAATTGAAAATTAATTGTTTCCAATATTTATTATTTCAATATGAAACAGAGGGCAGGGATTTTTAGTTTTGCAACATTAGTGATACAATCCAGCAACAAATTTTGAGTTATATAACATTGAAAATATTATTCATGAATTCTTGTTTACATTCTGGTCTAGTAGTAAGTACACTTTCCATATGAATTTTAAAAAGCACGAGAAGAAATGACATAATACAAAGTTAATGTCCGAGGAAATTTCAAATTATTTAAAATTTAAGCACAAAAATAAAATTGTAGGTTATAAGGTATTAATTTTCAGTAGTAATAACCCAAGGACATTGATAATTGTCGAAACAATTTTATAACAGATTTCGGAAGCTTGTTGCTTGGAAACAGACCGACGCCGTAGGCGGAGGTCTGTTGCCTATAAGCAACAAGCTTGAGATAGATGTTATAAAATTTTTGAGCATTCATCAATGTTCGAGGGTTATTCGGATAGAATTTTTTTTGCTGATTATGGAAATAAAATATTTTCTTACATCACAAAAGTCCATGAACGCTTTCCACACAAAATTTTTATTGTGAACAGTATTCTTCGGTATATTCGATGCTATAATTTCATCAATATTATCTTGAGTATCACAACCAAATCGTGACATATTGAAATATTTGAATTGTCAAAATCGAATTGAAAGGAAATGTAGGTATGTATCCATAGCAACATGACATGATTTAGTGAAAAGAACCCATGGGCTCTTTTCAGTATAATTTTGTTTTGATTGGTTGTGTTCGATCAGATGACCACAAATTGACTGATTTTATTGGATATCAACTTGAGCAAAAAAATTTCTACAAAATTTAATAATGTTTTTATGTCATACTAGTTCATTATTGTGTTTTTATTTCTTAGTTACCAACTATCTAATATACTTTATGCCCGTGCGGGCATAAAGTTCACTTTATGGCCCGCGCGGGCATAAAGAGAAATACTTTTTTGTTTAACTTATTTAATAACCTTTATTAATGAAATTACAAACGGAATATAGTAATATATGTAAATATTTGATGAACATTATTTTGACGAATTAACATAAAATTGGCAGTTCTGAAATGATCCGGTGATAGTTAAGTTGCCTGCAGCAAACGATTCATGTTTCATAGTTTGAGTTTCAAATTTCTGTACCAAAACGCCAGACCCGGAAGGTACACCTGCCAGCATTCTTGAAACTTCATTTTTTGAAGATAAACTATCCTCTAAATATCCTTCAGCAACCGACATACTCTTCCATCCACCATGGCGCTTCAACGTGGTCATACTGGCTCCAGCCTCTACAAGAAGAGTTGCTTACGTTCGACGCATACAATGACCTGTATATTTCTCAGGATTACTCAAACCCAGATATTCCGCTATAATGGACGGGATTTTTCCAAACGTGTTTTTTCCTACTGGCTGTACAGTACATCGACCTTGTCTATAGGTCAGAAAAAGCCTTTTTTCTGAGCAACCACGTGGCCGTAGTGACATATAGTCTCTTATTAGCTTTAAACTGTTCATTTCACCCTCATCTATAATGGTAAAAATACGTTTTTTATCGGTCTTTGTCTCTGGTACATTTACCACAAAAACCGATTTTCTATCTTCTACATGAGTAACTAACATGTTCACAAGTTTTTGCCGTCGACATCCACCAAATATTCCAAATATTAATGCAACTTAGTTCATTAAAAACGTCTCGTTCGGTGCCATATGAATAAATTTTAAAACATCCTTTCTAGACAGAATTTTAGACTTCTTTGGTTTGTAGCCTTTCGAAGTTTGCTTCAAATATTCCATTAACTTATAGTAATTAGCAATGTTAATATTCTTATTTACTATTAAAGTCTTCTTTACCATGGAATATTTGGACCACAAGGAACTCGGAGAAATTTTTTTAGCGAGATCGCCGAAGTATCCAAGCAACACTGTTTCATTAACATTTTTTACGTAGTTTTCTTGCATCCAATTTAATAATTTTTCGTATTCCATGTTGTAAGCTTCATTAGACTTTTGGCAACAGATTTTCAGTTGCTTTCTTTGCTTTTTTAATAATTTCGTCAGGAATTCCAAAATATTCGTACATGTTGACTTTTAACTTTGACACATATAAAAATTATTGTGATTTTGTGACATTTACGTTTGTCAACATTCACCTAGCAACGATGGTGTCTACTATGATAAAATGGCAATGTTATTAATTCAAACCGGATTTTTTAAAATACTGCTTTGTATTGAGATTCGATTGCAATAACGAACTAGTATGACATAAAGTTATGTATGTACCGCGGGCATAAATAGATGTGTATACTCTCGGGCGACTTACAAACCCTCAGGCCAGAGGCCCTCGGGTTTGTAAAATATCGCCTTCAGGGCATAAAGATCTATTTATACCCTTGGTACATAAATAACTATTTGTTGTCAAATAAAAACTTTTTTTATTAAAAACAGCTTTTGAGTAGCTAAAACCTTCATTTTCTTTGCATTTTAATCCTTACATTGTCATTAGTTTGACTAGGTACCGTTGTTATCTTTTAAAAAAAAATTGTTTACACTAATTTTAAAATTCATATTTATTTTAAAAACCATTTAAAGCATTAATAAATAATTTATTAAATTTTAAAATATATCGTCTTCCAAAAGAATTCAAACATATAAAAACAGTCAACATACCACCTTGGACCTCCTGATAAAAGTTTGGGCCGGGAACACTGCATACAGACTAAAGTGTTAGGGTGAGTGGAGAAGCAACGGGATTGATCACACCAAGATTGAGGCCCTCCACAAACACCTCTTCACAATAAAATCGGACAACATTTTAAAAAAGACTTTGATAGGTATATAAATCTATCATCACACTGCATGACCAGTTAAAACATAAAAACAAAACCGATTTAATTCCAAAAGCTCCATTAATTAGTTCTAATGAATTTTTCTTGTTAATTTTAGTATTTACAGCACGTTTTTTTGCAGGGTTTTATGCACACTAGTCGGTAATTTTATATCTCGCCATCACTTAGGTAAATACATTTTGGTTGATTTTGTTAAATTCACACATTAATAGGTAAAGGGATGAAACACAAATGGGTACATCATTAATATGTGATTTAATGAAAGATAGGTTAGCTTGACGTTCTTTAACACAATAAATTTTATTTTATTCGCGAAAAATTACCTATATAAGTTTCCGCAAATCACTTGCGAAAAACTCCCTCAATAATAGAATGGTTCGCTTGACGTCCTTCATAATTTATACGTATATAGCATATATTTAATACTCCTATATTGCTAAGAAAACGCTGTGGTGTAAAAGAAGATGTGGTCACAAAGATAGATAAAGGAATGCTTAGATGGTTTGGACACGTAGAAAGGATGGATGAAGGAAGATTGACGAAATAAATTTATAAGGCCAGTGTGAATGGGCAAATCGGTAGAGGTCGACCTCGGAGAACATATCTCGATCAGATCGACATTGTTTTGAAGAAAGGCCAGGTCAAAAGTACCAACAGCCGAAGAGAGGAAGCAAAAGATGTGTGTACGAACCGTAGCGGAAGTGGAAGGAAGTGGTCTCTGCTTACCCCTATGGGAAAAAAGCGTGACTTTATGTATGTTTGTATATTGCTAGTAGGGTATCTGGAAAAAAATGACAACCCAACGGTGCAGACATACATACATCGAGTATGAATAAGTGAGATAAAAGAATGCAGTTGCTGTCTCTCTTGGTGGGCAACACTTCCACTTACGGGCACTAGCAATATAGGAGTATTTAATATATGGTATACAGTTACACAGATGGACTTATATAATATATATATATATATATATAAATATATTTTAGCTTTGCTTTAGGATTATCCCTATTATTTTTCTTTTTAAACCACCACTGTATTAAAGCGAACAAAACAAAACAAAAATCATACAAATCGGTCAAGCTACTTTTGAGTTTTAGCGAGACTAACGCACGGCAATTCATTTTTGTAAATATAGATTCGACAACCAACTGACACTTTTTTGGATTTTTAAAATCTAAATACGTGATAATCTCAATACATTATTTCTGAAATAAAACTGTTTTGCATTCCAACAAAACAGATATTGTGTGTGTGTAAAATAGCACAGTAAAGACTGCAAGGCCGTTATCGTGCCGCTTTACAAGGGAAAAGGTTCGCAGCAGGACTGTAAGAACTACCGAGGTATTAGTTTACTCAGCATAGTCGGCAAACTGTATGCAAAGATATTGATCAAAAGAGTAACGAATGAAACTGAGAAGATGATATGGGATGTGCAAGCAGGATTTAGAAGAGGAAGGAGATCAGTATGGATCAGGTCTTTTCCTTACGAGGTATAGTCGAAAAATTCTTGGCTAGAAGTCAGAAGGTCTATTGCGCTTTTATAGACTTGGAAAAGGCCTATGACAGAGTGGTGAGGAGTTAATTGTGGTCTACATTGTCTATGTATGGGGTGAGTGGTAGTTTACTACGAGCACTGAAATCACTTTACGAGGATTCCACTGCTTGTGTCAGGATAAACGGAGCTTGCACGGACTGGTTTAACATCGAAAAAGGTGTGAGACAGGGATGTGTGGCTTCGCCATGCCTGTTTGACTTATACATAGACAATTGTTTAAAAGATCTGAAAGAGAGTGCGTATGGATTAAAAATTAATGATTTGATCGTCAAATGCCTTCTTTACGCCGATGATCAAGTCATATTAGCGTTATCTGAAGAGGATTTGCAGGCGATGGTTAATGTTATGCATGATTCACTGAAAATCAAAGTGATGAAAATAAATGTGAGCAAAACGAAAGTAATGGTTTTTGAAAGAGAAGAAAGCATGACAAACTGTGGGGTTTCGATTGAGGGAGAAAGAGTGGAACAAGTTAATGAATTTGTGTACTTGGGTACAAAATTTACTAGAGACGGAAAGTATGACAGTGACATTGAGCGAAGGGTGTTGGCAGGAAAACAAATGAATGGGGCACAGCATAGCTTTATGAATAGCCAGAAAGTGTCAAAAAAGGCACGTCTGGCGGTGCATAGAGGTGTGTTGGTTCCTACACTTATGTATGGTAGTAAATGTTGGGTTTGGCAAAAGAGGCATGAAAATAGGATTAATGCTGCGGAGATGAGTAGTCTGAGAAGTATAGCCGGAGTGACTCGGTTGGATAAAGTTATTAAAAATAGTGAGATAAGAAAACGCTGTGGTGTAAAAGAAGATGTGGTCACAAAGATAGATAAAGGAATGCTTAGATGGTTTGGACACGTAGAAAGGATGGATGAAGGAAGATTTGACGAAACAAATTTATAAGGCGAGTGTGAATGGGCAAATCGGTAGAGGTCGACTGCTCGGAGAACATCGATCTCGATCAGATCAACATTGTTTTGAAGAAAGGCCAGCTGTCAAGAGTACCAACAACCGAAGAGCATGTATGAGAGCACTGATGAAAGTAGAGGAAGCAAAAGATGTGTGTACGAACCGTAGCGGAAGTGGAAAAAAGTGGTTTCTGCCTACCCCTATGGGAAAAAGGCGTGACTCTATGTATGTATGTATGTAAGACTTTTATGTAGCTTTCAAAATAAATTTCTGAACGCACCCATTAATATTTGTCAATGGTGATAGACACTTAACAACCTTTCGGCTGGAAATGTATTTCTGATTCGACAACCAATTGACATTATTTTGCATTTTTAAAATCTAAATACGCGATAAACCGAATGTTGTGGATATATTATGTTGTAGATTCGAAACCCGTATTTAATACCATATTATACATCTATAATTTGAGGGGACCCGAGTTAACCGTACTGTAACGGGTAACAATATGCAGATGCTTGTTAAGTAAGAGAAGGAACTATTAGATTTATCCATCCGAAGTATTGCCCCTCATTAGCCAAAGGCAGGTCTACCTCGACTGGACACATCAACAGCTCCGGACTCCTACCAAGTATACATGAAGTACTACGCGAAAAGCGCCAGCCACGACATCTATACTTTTTAACAAACACCACCCGGTGAATAGCTTCTGCGATATATATATATATATATAGATTGACGCTTTAAGGGCAGAATGTAAGACGTCTGGTCAGGATCATAATAAATTAACACACGCACGTATTTTTTCATCTGTAGGAGGTCAACGCAAAATTGCATTAATTAAAAAATTACAATATAAATAAATTCTCTTTGACGTAAGCTTTTATAATAAAAGCACATTATTCTCCTAATAGTTAATTCGCAGGATTTTATAAATAGATTTTTAAAGTTTCGGTTACCCCCTGCGTTTATAATTACAAACAATAACAGTGTGGATTATAACGCTCTTACAAAAACTATACATAAACTCTTGACAAAATTAACGCACCATTTTAATTAATCTAAATATATTCAATATCAACACAAAATAAAACTAAGTAACATTGAAATAATAATAAACACCTACAAATAAGTTCAACGTGACCTTAATTTGCCTTATCGTTTCTTTAAAGATTTGCTTTTGCTGGAAATGCATACATGAGCTAGCATAACTTCCAATTAAAAAAAGAAAAAAAAATCAGTAAAACAGGATAAATGCATCTGGGTCAACACTTATGCTTGATATCAAATTTTGAACAAAAGCTTGCTGAATATTCTTCCATTCTTCAATAATGGCCTCCATGAGTTGGTTGTGATTAGTAACAGGAGGACTACGACTTCGAATCTTTTTTTTGAGATAGTCCCATAGATGCTCTATAGGATTCATGAAAGGACTGTTAGGTGGCCACTCTAATAAAGAAATATTAACAATATTTAGATAGCCAATAACCTGTCTAGCCACATGGGGACGAGCGGTGTCTTGCGTTAATAAAACATTAGGTGAAACAAAGGAATAAAAGTCATTTGTTTAGTCCGTTACGACGAACCGATGTTTTTTTGTGTGTATTTCGATTCGAAGGAACAATTTTTGTTTTACCAATCCGTTTCGGCAGATTAGATTTTGCGTGATTTGATTTTATAGTAAAGTAAATGCATATATTGCAACTACGTATATTTACACTATCTACAATACACTTAATTTGTTGATATATACCCGAAAGCTATGTAGTATGGTGTTAAATGCTCGGAAGCTAAACGTAATGTTAAAGGATTCGGAAACTGAATGTTTAGTGCTCGAAAGATGATGTGTACTGATGAACGTTTAGAAACTGAATGAATAAGTGTTAAATGCTTGGAAAATGAATTTTTACGTAATGCCAGATGTGTTGTAGGCAACACTAAAAGAATTTTTCTAAAACTATAAACGTTTACCCTGATAAAAGGTGCAAAATGGCCTGTACCACATCTGTTTTTAAGAGTAAAATTCAACAGTCATAAAACATAGCTGCGGTGCCGAAATGGGTCTTTTAGAGGTGCAATAAAATATTATAAACATAAAATTCCAAACAGCATTACATGTTTGAAAATAATGTTGTCTAAGTAATATTGGGCATTTTTGGATCTCGTACGTATCTTTGTACGAGCTTCGAAGCAAATTTTTCCCCAAAACATTTTAGTGCCACCACCAAAAGGTACTTTAGGAGCTATATTGCAGCTGACAAATCTTTTTCCTTGCCTTCGTCAGTCACGCTCACGACTATCAGGAGCTTTAGGCTAACTCTAGTCTCATCGAAGAACAGAACCCGTTTCCAATCATTGATGGTCCAATTTTGATGAAATCTTGCAAAATTCAATCTCTAAATATTTCGAACATCTGCCGGTTCATTTTTTAGCAAATTGCTGGTAACTCTTCTCTCTTTGAGAGCACGTTGTCTCAAAAAACGATCATCAACTTGATTAGTGCAACGTTTTCGCCATTGCGCTGGTGTTCGATAGTACGAGCCTGTTTGATTATGTCGTCTCACCATGCGATTGATGTTGGAATGATGTCTTCCTAACAAACCAACATATCGCATTGAATATCCTTCATTCAGGAGAGTCAACTCTCGCACTGCCTCCATCGACAAATTTCTTTGGCTGTTCATTTTTCTTATTTGATTTACTCGCAAATGAACTTCCAAAAATGCATGTTATAAAAACAATCACAATAAACAGCTTGTTTCTTACAGACAATTTGCTGTATGAAACTTTTAACACAGTTTTAGTTTAAAACGAAGTTTAATACGAATTATTGTCAAAACAAGACTATGTGATACTAAAGTTAGCTGTCACTGTCAAACAAGGTGCATGGCCTACTTGTACAGTAAGTTATCAAGAAAATATGAGTGTTGCATTAATTTTGTCCAGGAGTTTAGTTGACATCCAATAAAATGGTGGCCAACACACGTAGTTAGCATTTTGCTTCCCAACTAACACGTGTGCGAAAACGGGGGCGGTTAATTTACATTTTAAATGGGCCGCATTATGGGAGTTAAATATTAGTGTGACAGCTATTGAAATTGATTGTGTTATTTGTAGCAGTTGTTAATATTAATGGATGGAATATTTGCGTCGAATACTTCGGGTATTGAACTATTATTGTCAACGTTTAATTGGTTAAATGAATACAAGCTGAGTTGCAACATAAATTGTTTATGAGAATGTTACTTTTTTATTATTTTACATGTATAAAAATGACGTCGAGAAAATATAATAAAGACAACATAAAAAGTTTTAATTTGTTTTGAAATCGATTAAATTTGGTATGCAGGTATCGTTTTGTTACGAAAAATTTATGATAAACGGCTGAAAAAGAAATATTTGAAAAAAAAATTATTAACAAGCATGTACAACTTACGCAGTACTTCATCATCTACTTTGAGATCAAGATAACTTTACAAACATAAATTAAAACATACGAGGAACATTTAATAAAATTTTTAATAAAAATTTTATAATCTTCCACATGGTCCCATGCATCATACGCGGCTGAAACCTGGTCGATCAGGCAAGCGGACAGAAAGAAAATAGATGCATTTGAAATGTGGGTTTACCGACGAATGCTCCGAATATCATGGACGCAGCACCGCACCAATGTATCGATCCTAGAAGAACTGAAAATCGAGGACAGGTTGTCCAAGAGAATTAACCGGAACAAAGTACGGTATTTCCGGCACGTCTCCAGAAGACCGGATGCTTTAGAAAAGCTGGTGGTTCAAGGCAAAGCCGACGGACGAAGGTCACGAGGAAGATCTCCAGGCCACAGAACTAGCCCAGAACAGAGAGGAGAGGAAAATTGCTATAAAAATGGTAGAAGCATAGTGCCACCAAACCCTTGTGAGGGTAATAGGACCGAGGAGAGAGACATGGTCCCATATTTTGCCATTACTTCTCTAGGTATGATTAGATCGATAAAATCTTGACCAATTAGGATTTTGGGTTTTGCATCAACAAATAAGGACAGATTGATCTGTCTCAAATGATCCCATTTTTTCTTCAAATTTGTGACATTAACTGACTGCACAGGAAGAGATAAATTTTTAACTGTTCTTACATTGTCTATAATATATTCAGTGTTTTTATTCTCGCCTCGAATTTTAATAGATATCCTTCTAGAATTTTCTTCCTGACTAGTCATAGAATTCGTCCATCGAATCCTCAGTCGTATAGCAGGTCAAGTTGTTTCAATTATTTTGGCTATACTCGCGTTCATCCTGGTCACCGAGGAAGCTTCTTTAAATACTGCGAAAATTTTCAATTTTTCGTCCAGTCCACTTATTTTCTACTGAAGCAATTCTCAGTACTTCATTTCTTCTGTTACCATTATTACAATAATTGGTTTGTTTTTTCTCGATTCTAGTAATATCTTTATGCAACAGAGAATTGTGTTTGAATAAACAACCATTGATTCCACAATTCTTCTTCTGACGGCATAGTTTTGTGTGATGTGAAGAAGTTAAACAGCTAAAGCAGACTTCATTTTTCCTGACCCAATCCTAACAATTACGGCCATCTTTCTGACAGAATTTGCATTTAAAAACAATTTTTTCATTATGTAAGGACGTGGTGCAGACGTATTTTTTCTTTCGTTCTTGTTCTTGGTCAGAACTACTGGCGTACATAGCAGCCTCACTAATTTCTTCTAACCATTCAGAAAACTCCATAATACTAAAAGGGTTTTTTCTTCTTGATTATTTTTTATCGACTATCCGCTTACTCCATTCAATTTTCAAAGTTGATGTGCGTTATTTAATAATTGGGGATTGCACAAATACTCTTGACCTTTTAAACTATCAATGGTAACTGCTAAATTTTGCACTTTATTTGAGATATCTAGGATGTTTTCTAATCTGTCCTCTTTTAAGATAGGAGACCTATCGTGTGGGCCACGGACGGCCCGCACTGCGACTATTAGAAGGGGAAGGAATTATAGAAACGAAATTATTGTGGACACGCTTTTTAAAAAGTTGCAGGTCATAGTTCTCTGGAAAAACTGATTTTTAAAGCTTATTCCATTCCGTAGCAGCCCTGTAAAAGAAGGATTCTTGATGAAGATTGGTCCTTGTAGTGTCAAGCTTGAGAGTAAATGTGTGAGACTGATCAGCGTGCCGAGTTCTTCGGCCGAATGTGGCCAATGGTGGTACAAGAGTTTTTATTTCTCAGGAGCATCTGCCATGGAAATATCTGTAGATCAATGACTGGTCTGCAACTCTTCTTCTATGTTCTAGAGGGTGAAGGGTATCTGTGAGAGTTGAGCTGTTTATCAAGCGAATGGCTCTTTTCTGAATGGAATCTAGAAGATGAAGAGAATGCCTTGGTGCTGAACCCCAAATGTGCGAGCAATACTCCAGTAGAGGTCGGATTTGAGCCTTGTACGTCGTCAACAGTTGATCAGGAGGAAAAAAACTTTCTGGCTTTCCACAGAAAACCTAGCCTCTGGCTTGCCGACTTTGCGATGTTAGCAACATGGTCATGCCAAGACATATTATTGGACAAATAATTCTCTCCGATCTACCAAATCTCTTTTCTTGAGTCTCACACAACAAAATCCAGGGATAATCTAACTAAAAATTTTTAGTCTAATACCACAAGTGATTGAATTTTCGCGATAAGTCTGTCGATTAATTTCATAATGAAAATGAGTTGCTTGAAAACACCACGAGTCCACAAGAAGAGTGGTGTTTTCTTCAAACAACTCAGTCGAGTTTAAATTAAAAGACAGACTTTTGAGATAAATTTAATCACGAGTGGAATTTTATTAGATTATTTAACAAACGAAGTGAAAGGAAAAACCCGAAATTCGGCAGAATTAGAGGAAATTAACAAAAAGTTAAGATGTTGATCAGAGAAATAAAAACTTTTGCGCTTCCTTTGTAGCCATAGCGTAAAATTTTCGAACTGAACCCCGTACAAAAATCACCGGAAAACATAAATAACAAGACAACATGTAAATAACTACAAAAAATAATTAGGTTCAAATCTGTAAATCAGCAGGACCGCAATCTGAAAATGGTCGTTCCGATTGCGAGCAGTGCAAGATTTCTTTCATCTCCTCTGATAATCCGGGTACTCGGTAGGTATAAAAGTCATACATGGTCACAATATGATTTACAACCGCATCCGAAGAATTTAATGTGGCAGCGGCACCTTTGATAAATGCCATTAAAATTAGGAAAATTAGGAAAACGACCAACCGCTGTAGGTAATAATATAAAACTAATAAAGGATGATTATAATTTAGGAGTATTTTTAAAAACCTTCAGGGTCGGTAGAAAAATTAGTGATAATGAATATACATGCAGTAGTTGAAGAATTTCTTAGACACTAAGTGAAAAATCATTTAAAAATGGAAGTGCATATTGTCTGTCATGGATTATCTCAAATTTCTCCAGATATTTGATAAGTTCTGTGTTAATCGCTTTTTCCATAACTTTGGATATGACTAAGAGCAATGCAATAGGGCGATAATTCGCAGGAATATTCTTCTTTCCTTTTTTCGAAATCGGTTGGACTTTAGCGTTTTCCCACATGGACGGAAATACTCCTTTGCTGTATGATAACCTGAAGAGTCTACAGAGAACTGGGGTGAGCTCTTGAGCACAGGTCTTCAGGACAATTGTCGGAATTCCATCTGGTCCTACTGCCTTATTAGAGTCAAGATTTCGTAGGATTTTCCTGATAGTGCGATGGCGGATAGCGACCTTAGGCATTAATGCGTTTATTCTAGGTATCGTTGGGGGTTGTTTCCCATAGGTATCAAGGGTTGAGTTAGAGCTGAACATTTCGGCCAGCAGATCCGCTTTTTCTTTGGAAGATACGGCTGTCGTGCCGTCGGACCTCTCGAGTGGTGGTAAAGAAGAAGTTGTGAAATTCTTATTGATGGCTTTAGCCAAAGACCAGAAGGTCTTTGATCCAGGAGGGGCATTGACAAGCTTGTTGCATATTCTCGTGTCGTAGGATTCTTTGGCAAGATCGATCGTTCTTTTGCAAGCGTTCCTCGCATAAACAAAGACTTCTCGGTTGTTGCTGGAGTAACCAGATTTTCAGAAGGACTATCAATTGCCACTTATAACCGCAAAATTCTTGTTCCTGTAGTTAACCATCTTGAGTGAATTAATTTTCCTGGATTACGATTTGCTAGGCTAGTATAGCATTCTCTCAAATTGACCGCTCAACAAATATCTAAGAGATATTGCTGATCTGTACTTAAATCATTGCTTGTAACAAACGATAAGTCGCATTTAATTATTTTAAATCTTACCGGTGGTAGATCTTCCCATTTCTGTAAAGCTTTTCCAACAAGCCCAGCAAAATCTCGTGGACCACTTGTTGTTCCATCAAAACGGTCGAGGTGATGCCTCAGTGGAAGTTCGTTAGCGTGCAGAAGGCAAATAAACCATTGCAGTGGTGTTTTCATTTGCACTTCCAGAAGTTGTATTAGACCACCTTTTTGACCGGTATTCGTCACAGCCAACTGCAACTGTTTTTTGTAAATCTATTAAGTTCTCGGCAAAAAAGTGTTCAAAACCATATTTTTTTTGGCACTTTGTTTTTTATTATCGAGTTGGGGCAGTACTCGCTGTTAATATTTTTTTCTCAAATTTTGCCAGAACATTCTTATTGTCACAGAGCACCAACTTTGCAGCAAGGAAATAAGATTAACAAATATTGTTTTTTTTTTTAGTATACAACCAATCCACTGTATTATACAGGATGTTCCAACGAAAACTTGACCCTCCTAAAAACTCATAAACCAAGAGTTTATTTAAAATTTCGTCAAAATTTATTGAGAAGCAGACGACGCATTTTTATACAAAATTCATACCCAAAAATGCAAACCCTCATTTTTTTTAAGTGCAGTAGAGTGACACATCGTTAATTTTCTCGTCAGTAATTTTATTTCTATGTTAAGAATTATTTTTAACTTTTTAGTTTGATTAACTCTAAACGCGTGTTTTTTAGTTTTTTTAAACTATAATTTATTTTTCGCTTTTTAAGTCGATTTGTTTTACTCACTAAAAAAATTATGTATTAATTGGTAAAAGCACAAGAAGAATGCATCGGCCAGGAATCTAAACCGGGCCGCCCGCGTAGCAGGCGAACATTCTACTACTAAATCACCGATGCATTTCGTTACGTGACGATTCCTACTAAATCGCACTATCCGTAATCCGCGTTTAGCAACTTCGTTCCAAAATCATCAATTTTTATAAAAATATCGTTACCTTGCGGCAGATTTTAAAATCATAATCATAAATCATAATAATTCTAACCGTTTTGTTTCAAATAACATGCGGGGAAATTGTTGAATGTTAATAAAAAAATAATTAAAATGTTTCATTAGCCATCAGTGATTAATAACAACTTCACTATCTTTAAAGCTAAAATGTTACATTAGATCGTACTCCGTCGGGTAGCTATTAGATTCAGATAACCCGTCGCGTTATGTTTATGGTAGTTCCCTGTTCCGCCACAACGTTTCGAACATTTCTCTTCGTTTAATTAGCAACGTTCACCCGAGGAATTTCTATCAGCGATTCTCCTCTATTTGGTGTAGCAGTTAATGCTGCCGGGCCTTAATTGTTATCGGGAATTAAGACTGTTTACTACTTTCTATTACACTCTCTAGACTCAGTGCGTTTCCGTATTTGATATTTTTAAATTGAAGATGAGATAGATTACAATTGGCACGCGAATAAAAAAGTTCTAAAAATGGAGATTACAACAAGTTGTATTGAGAAAGTTTTTTTTGTCAAATATTCACTTTATTGGACATTTTATTATATTATAGTACCAACAACCGACGAGCATGTATGAGAGCACTGATGAAAGTAGAGGAAACAAAAGATGTGTGCAAGAACCGTAGCAAGTGGAAGGAAGTGGTCTCTGTCTACCCCTATGAAAAAAAAGAGTGACTTTATGTATGTATATATATATATATATATATATATATATATATATATATATATAATCATAAATCTTAATATACCCGAAGGTGTTAAGGTGTTTTGTTCAAACAAGGTTTGCCCTTAAGTATTTTAGTTGTTTCTATATACAAATTTCACCCAGCTTCTTTTATTTTGTGCAATTTCTTTTCCTTTTTTCCATCATTCCATTTCCTTCTAGGCCTGCCTCTAGATCTTGTCTCGAGTTGTCCATTCTTACCATATGTCCAAACCACTTCAGTTGCTAACGTTCTATACTGTTTATGATCGGCTCGACCTCCAATTCCTTTCTAATAACCTCACTTCTCACTCTTTTTTTGTGATGCCCTTTATGCCTCTTAGAAATTTCATTTCTATGGCTTGTATTTTGCTCTTCTGTTGTTCCGTGAGTATCCAGCTTTCGCAACCATAGATTGGGATCGGTTTGAATATAGTTTTGAAGACGATCAGTTTTGTCCTCTCGACACTTCTTTTTTCCTTATAAGCGTGTTACTTAATGAATAGTACAACTTGGTTGCGCTTTCTATCCTGCTGTTAATTTCCGCTTCGTTCTTCCCGTCTCTGTTTATCAAGACACCTAGATACTTGAAGTTATCCGTTTGCTCTACTTCTTTATCGCTTAAACTAACAACAGTTTGAACTTCGTTTCTACCTATCACCATTATTTTTGTTTTATTCACATTAATTTTCAGGTTGTATTTCTTCAGTGCTTCGTACCATAGATCTAAATTGTTTTGTAGGTCCTTTTGATTCTTGGCACATATCATTAGATCGTCTGCGAAGGCACATTTACTTATATAGGTTGGTTCCAGATTTCTGTAGCCCACCAGAAGTTTCTTTGCTTTTGTTTTGACTTCCTTCATTGCATCGTCTAGTATAAGGTTGAATAAGGTGGTGCTTAGTACTCCTCCCTGTCTTAAACCTTCCCTAGTTAGAAACTGTTCAGACTCGGCATTATTTGTTCTTATGTAGTTTCTGGTGCATTGGTATAAGCTGGCTATGACTTTATGTATGTATGTTGTCACGTGCCTATTTTTTCCTTCCACAGTTCTATAGTTTTGCATTCATTGTTGCATACCGTACTCTGTGGTAACTCGAATATATCATTCGTTGTGGATAATGTTGCATAACTTGTAGGGGTAGGATTCGATAGTTGGTTTGCAATTGCTGTGTGGATGGGACTGGATATCCCCACGGACGAGGCGATATTGAGTTGACGTTTATTCCGCGCCATTTTTCTTGATTTCCGATATAGGAGCGTCAGTCGTTTGGGGAGCTTCATCGAAGTCGGAGGTGTGGGTGAAAGTTGTTGGGGACGGTGTGTTATTAGCACGTGTGCGGAACCTCTATGGGATTTCTTTCATATCTGGCTGTATTTGGGCCATCTTAATTGGATTTTGAAGAAAAACCATTTGATTTTCAACTTGACCATTTTGTCTTGCCTTTGTTGTGGATATTTTTGGGGTTTTGGTGTCGAGTTGAATAGCCGTTATCGGGATTTATTCAAGGGAAGCCATTGTTCATTAGCCGGTGCCCCCCATAATCTAACCAGCCCCCGGAGTAGCTCAGGAGTAGCACAGGAGTAGGCCACAGGAGTAGGCCACAGGAGTACATGTGAATTCGCATATCCAAAGGTTATCAGTGATTTATTTTTAAATATATAACGCCGTGTCTCATTCGACACCACGTGTAAGTTTTGCTTTAGTTATAAATATAGTACTTTGTGAATTCGTATACCCAAAGGTTATAAGTGATTTATTTTTAAATATATAACGCAGTGACTCATGCTAACACCACTATTACGTTCTGTTTTAGTTTATTAATATAGTACATTGTTGGAAACTATTTATTGCATTAGATAATACGCCAAAACTAAACTTGGATTAAAATAACTTTCTCAATAATTCTTTATGTCCAAGTAAAAATGTATTTTCTTCCTACTTCCTTATTTGTAAATATCCTACAAACTTGATATTTTAAAGGACAACCATTGTAAAGATATTTTTAATCGAACTCGATTGTTTTGGCAGTGAAAATCTTTATGTAAACGGTTAACTAGTTAATTTTCTTTGCCTTTATGTAAATGTTTGAATTAGTGTTATTAATGAGTTAATTTATATGTCTTACTTTTTGTTGTAACTTGGTAAAGTCTGTTACTCTTACTGCTGTTCTGGTCATTTTATAAAGTTGTAAATTTTACATTTTTGGTTTGTTTTTGCAAGGAAATTTTACCATAGCTGTTAACTTTGACTATATTTGTTATGATGTTGCTATTGAACTGTGTACCTTAATTATCTATTGTGTGAGTAAAGTATTCAACATATTTTTGCTATAATTTTATTTATTTGGTTCACCATAATCATACTTGTTTATCTTGTAGCTCTGCTAGTGCCTATAAGATTTAGAGGTTTCCGGCTTATACCGTTTAAGTCGGTGGCGCAGCTCACTTTTAAATTTTTTTTTCTACTCTCTACGGCTGAGCTCGGGCATAATTTGCCAGTAGAGAAACCGCTAGCAGAGTACTCTTTAGAGAACGAAAAAGACGTGGCAATGTATGTTTATTATATTACAATCTGGTCAAAATAGACCAATGAGCAATTTTATTCTAACCTGAATAATTCATTTAATAGTCACCTTTAGACAGAATCCCTAAAAACGTAACAAAATTTTGTTTTTTAACTAACCGTAGAGATTACCATCTGAACATATTTTTTAGAAGTGAAAGGGGGTTTTACCAACAAATTAAGAATGATTTTGGAATTCACATGTCATATATAAAATTTTGGGCAACTACGAACGAACTGGCTTTCCTAAGAAATAGAACAATACTCAGTAGTGTTCCTTAGGTTCGGGCAGATAGGGTTACACTTAACTTAACATGTAAAAATGCACTATGATCTGCTTTTAACACTTTCATTTCACCAACTTAAATGGTTTGGTCCTTTTAAGTCTTCTTTTTATTACTATGTCTAGCAGCTGGATAGCTTTGACGTTCACATGTTGATTAAGTCTCTCTTCGTGTATTGAGAAAGTGAGTAAATTAAAAAAATACGTTGTATTTTTACCGCTTTTAAAAATTATTACATTCAATTTTACTGTAGTTCCCACCTTACCTTTTTGGTGGGTGTGACAATCGGTATAGTAAGTAAAATAATCGAGAATGACTTATTGGGCAATATAAACCGGTAAGACTCGAATAATTAAGTTGTCCTAAGCCAACGAGTAAATAGTTAAATTGTTAAACCAATCAAGGTGTATCCTACGCAGATCTTAACCGGATTATTAAAATCTTTAAACATATTAGTAACATTATAATTGTAGGGAAACAATTAAATTGTTGATCTTTTATGGTTTACGTAGAGAAAACAAAAAAGCTAAATTTTGTTGGGGATTTAAAACCATTTACCGTCGTCGCTATCCTCATTCGGATTGTAAATTATAACAGGATTAACTGCTTCGATGCGGTTTTCACGAACCCACCATTCCTCTTTTAAATTTTCACATTTTGCAAAACATTTTTCCCAAATTTCAGGAGTGGCAGTATTAAGTGCTCGTTGCCAGGTTTTCAAAACAGTCTTATCACTGTAACCGTTAGATCCAATGTGATTGTCATAAGTTTTGCATATTCCCCAAATATACTCAATGGGAATAAATTGACAATGATAACGAGAAGCCACATTCGAAACGGCTTCCCTCTCTTATTATCTTTCGCATTCCAAATTTCAAGCAATACATAGCAGAGCGCTTCGCATATCTTCAGCCGAGGTATAACCTCTAGCGTTCAGAGCGATACTTTAAAAAACACCACGTGGTAGAATGCACATAACTATAATCAAGTAAAATACAACAAAAGCTGGTAATCAGTGAAATCATTCTAAAGATACAGGAGGCTTTAAAACTGTAAGCTCCATGTATTAAAGTTAACAATATATTATCGATGACACGTGTTCGTTTCATTTACTGTGAAAATAGCAATTCACGGCGATAAAAGGCAGTAAACCCGTTAGCCCACAGTATTAAAAAGACAGATCGAGCCAGCTATTACTGAGTTATCGAAGGATTTAACACCTACGCAATAAAACGACGCCGTCCACGAGCTAGGAAGTCAGCAGGCAATAGAGGTTCCGGCGGTGAAGCTGCCCACACCTCGGAGCACATTATACACCTACCACGCCCATTACATTCCTGGGGTCGGCGCCGGCGCGCAACCTGCATGCACAATAATTTGTCTTTTTCCTTCACCGTCGGTGTGTTTTATGGACAGGGTAGCAGCAGCAAAAATAAATAATTGTTAAATCACATGCCCACATTGCATCAAGAGTTTTTAATACCAACAATAAAAATTAGCGATATTACAAAACGTCGTGGCGACACGGTCGTGTACACGTGTTGTAATATTTAAATGACAAAATTGTACGACAGCATGTTTCAAACGACTTGGTTATTTTAAATGTTACGATTCGAGGGAGCTTAACGATCGTCCCGATTGCAAGTGATTTCCTATTTTCATTAAAAGACCTTTTGAGGCTTTGATTACGCAGGAAAATGTGAAAACTTTTATGGCTTGCAATAATTATACGTCATTACAATGCTTTTGAGCTTTTGAGCCTAAACGAAATTTTATAATAATAACAATAAGCGAATTTTAGTATTAAGATAATAAAAGCATATTAGAAATAAATGAGTAAATTAATTTATTTTTTACGGACTGAAGCCCACACAAATGAAGTAACCAAAACTGTACAATTAAACAAAACAAAAATTTGTTATTATCATAAAGTACTCCAAAGTAGTTTAATAGAAAAAGTAAAAACTTAAAACTATGAAATAACATAGATTTTCAAGTTGATTGCAGTAGCTTTTAAAAAATAATTAATTAAAATTATTAAATAATAAATAATCTAATAAAATCTGAAGGCCACTTTTTGACAGATAGATAAAAGAAGAAGTTATGACGTCACCGTAGCTTCTAAACCCTTTAATTACGTGGAAGTTCAATGTGTGTATACTGTGCATTGTTTAAATTGTGTATTAATTAAATTATTATTTTGTTGTAGGATCACTGTGTAGTACAATGATGAGTACCAAATACGTTAATATTTTTATATACAGAGTTGGCCGTAGAGAACAGTCCACAATGATACTTTTTGATATACAAAAAGCCTTCGATAAAGTATGGCACGAAGCTCTTTTATATAAACTAAACAGGATGAATTTTCCTATAATTCAAATAAAAATGATAAACTCATTAGTAAAAAACGGAAAATTTAACGTAAAAATTAACGAAAAACAGTCTACGGATAGATTTATAGAAGCCGGCGTACCGCAAGGTTCAACGTTATCGCCAACCCATTATAATCTTAACATAGCAGATACACCGAAAACAACAAAAACAGAACTAGCTATGTACGCAGACGTCACTGCGGCCTTTAGCACACATAAAAATCTTAGATTACTACATATAAATATGCAAATGCAAATAAATGAAATAAAAAAGTGGACAAAAACTTGGAAAATCAAGTTAAACGCCGAAAAAACACAAGCTATTCTCTTTTCTTGAAAAAGAAAACCGAATATGCCTTAATTAAAGGTTCAAAAGAAAGATACTATTTACACAAATACAGTCAAATACTTAGGTATAGATTTAGACAGAAAACTTTCATGGCATTCTCACATAAACACGCAAATTACGCGTTGTAACAAAACGTCTGGCAGACTCCGTAATCTTCTGTACTACAGAAGTAAATTAAATCTCAAAAACAAAGTTCTTATTTACAAACAAATTATACGTCCTCAACTCCTTTACGGCTGCATTTCCTTTTGTCAAGCAGCAAAATCTACAAAATATAAACTTCAAAAATTCAAAAACAAAATTCTAAAACGTATAACCAATGCCCCCTGGTATATCCGAAAGATCTAAAAAACGAAACGATTACCGAATACATTAAAAATCGACACAAAATATTTTTCGAAAAAGCCGCTTCACATCCAAACGCGCTTATAAAATCGAATTTCGACTATATACCAGGTCGTCAAATTGGCAGACACAAAAATCCAAAAAGTAGAATTTTTTAATGTTCATCAACCCTCTCCCCCACCTAAATAAAACTCCCCAGTTTTCAAACTAAAAACATTACACACACAACATTTTTACTTTCTACACTACACAAGGGGTAAGATTGTCTCCTACCAAGAGAAAATAGCCCAAAAAATCACACTCAAAGAGTTTTTTAGTGGGTAACGTTGAACGAGCGTTCAATGAGTCTCAGAGCAGTCAAAGCGCTGAGTGTCTATAAAAGATTTTCCTCTTGTAAAAAAAAAAAAAGAGAGCAGGCAGTTTTCATAGGAATTTAAAGAAATGCTAAAACACGTTCTTCTTCATCTTATTCGTCAGCCCGTGCTCACCCATTGTCGGATATAGGCCTCTTCCAGGTTTTTTCATGTCCCGCAATCTCTCACTAATCTCAACAATTGTCTCCCTGCCACCGTTCTTACATCATCTTGGTCTCCAGAGTGCCGTTCTCTGGGTGTCCATCTATCTGAGTCCCGTCTCGCCACATGTCCGATCCATTGCCACTTCTGGCTTGCTACCCTTTTCACAACATTCGTCACTTTGGTTCTATCACGTATCTGTTCATTTCGTATTTTGTCCCTTAAGGCGACTTACAACATTATTCTCTCCATGGCTCACTGTGCAACTCTTAGGTGCTCAGCTGCTCTTCGGGTTATTGCCATAGTTTCGAAGCCGTAGTTGAGAACCGGCAGAATACAGTTGTCGTAGGCTTTCTTTAAAGTTTTATGGGTACCTTTTTATCTTTAAAAATAAAGCTCATGTTTCCAAATGCCACCCATGCCAAATGGATCCCGCGTTTAATTTCCGCAGTTTGGTTTTACTTTGCCCAGCTTAATTTTATGTCCTAAGTATATGTAATGATCTACATTCTCTATGGTAACGTTGTTTATGGTAATGTTACATTCATTTTTGCTCATTATTTTGGTCTTGTTTAAGTTCATTTTCAGGCCTATTTTCTTGAATTGCTCGTTTTGATCATTCAGCATGTTGTTCAGTTCTTGAATGTTGAATTTCATTAAGACTATATCATCTGCAAATCTGAGGTGATGCTCCATCGATGTTTAAGCCAAGCTTCTTAAAAACATTCTCCAGTGCTAGGGTAAATAGCTTGGGAGAGATGATATCCCCTGTCGTACTCCTTTGCTAAGTGATATTTTGTCTGTTTTAAGATCGTCTATTTTTACGTGAAAGGTTGCCTTATCATAAATACTCTAAATGAGGGTAGAGTATCTCGAATCGATTCTCGCGTCTTCCATTGCTCTTAAAAAAGACCAGGTTCAACGCTGTCAAAGGCTTTCTGGTAGTCCACAAACGCCAGATATAAAACACGTTAAGATACTTATATCTGTCATTTTTACTGTTATACTGTCATATTGAAAAATATGATAGATAATAGTCTCGATCCGTTTTGCAATAATTAAATACATATACCAATTTAAAAGTAATTAAAAAATACCTAAATTGATTTACTAACATCAAAGTAAAACTAACTGTTTTAGTATCAAGTTACTAATTTTTTACAAAAAACGTTTTAATTTACTTTTTATGTGACAAAAAAATTGACACATTATCAAAACATAGGCGTAACGTTTTATTTTTATGAGGGGTGTTGCACTTTAAATTAATTAAGACTTTTTTGCAAAGATGGTGTAAATATAAAAAAATATCATGGATGATCATATGCCTGAATACTCCATCTAAATGCCTTTCTTATGATGTGCCACACATGGTACATTCTCTATTTTAAATTAAGGGGTTGGTAAAGTAAAATAGGGTAGGTTGACAAATGACAGATATCTGCATCGTAAAAATATCCCCCTTGGAACAAAAATGGATGTGTTTTAGCATTTCCTTAAATTCTAATAAACACTGCCAAATATCGAGGTGAACTGTCTTTTGTGGCCCACTTCGTATTACATTAATAACAAAAACAAAGTATATATTTTGACCACTGCTGACACCTTTTACATCGAAAACACCCATCTGTCGGTGACGTAGACTTCATTAAAGCTGACGTTATTATGGTTACGTTTGACGTCACCAAGGTGTCGCTAAACCATAAGTTTTTTTCCTACCACAAATAGCTTAGCGCGCCTAAAGACGTTTTTACATTAAAAAAATTTCTAATCAGAAAAAAAAAACAATTTCGTCGAACATTTTATGTGCTGATGATATAATTTAAAACTTGTCTTGCTGCATTTTTCAACTTATTAGATATTGTTCGCTAATTTTAATCCAATATGATATGTTTTAATTTCCTGATTATCTCTATAAACTCTAACACGAATACTTTGAAGAAATAGCAAACAAATTGCTGAAAGTTTTACTATTGATTAGAAATATTTATTAACAACGAGTTGCATATAATTGTCACGCCTCACAGGTTGTGCTAGTTAGTTGCATTCTACTTGTAGTACTCAGAAAGTTCCGTTCATTAAATGTTTGCGACTGTATCTTAAACAACTATTTATTAAAAATTTACATGGAAGACTCTTTTTCAGTTAACTGTTTTTTAAGTTAACATTTTTAACTGGTTCTCATCGCTACTTTGAAACTTCTTCAGAATTAAAAATCGCCATAAAGTACACTTTAATTAACCTTTATTTTGACACACAGATACAGACACAGACACACAGACATACAGACACAGACACACAGACACACATACACATACACATAAACAAACACATACACATACACATACACAGACACACTACGGCGCATGTAGAGCCTTGGCTTCTTTGACAACCGCCTTCCATCTGTCTCTATTTTCAGCTGTTCTGGTCCAGTTCTGTACTTTCAGCTCTTTCAGAACTTCTAGCACATTATCTTGACCGAGGCTGTCCTCTAGGTCGTCTGCCCTCTGTTGTATTTATAAACACAGCTCTGACTGTTCTTGTGTTTGGCATTCTCCAGACGTGGCCCACCCATCTAATACGTTGCCTTTTAATCCAACCAACAATGTGTTGTTCTTGTAATAATTTATTTAATTCAAAGTTCATCCGCATTCTCCATCCATTTTCCGCTTCGTCATTTACAGGTCCATATATTTTCCTTAAAACCTTTGTTTCAAATCGATTTAGTAACTCCTCATTTCTTTGTGTAAGGGTCCACGACTCGATTTCATAACAAACAACAGGTTTTATTACAGTTTTGTGTAAGCGAAGCTTGCAGAATCTCGATACTGCTCTTGATTTCAGTATTTATTTATTTACACTGCTCTGCAGAAAAAAAAGATTTCCAATTACAGAACAGGAACAAAGTAAACATTTGCACAATGGTACTAACAATAAAAAAGCTTAAGAGTAATACACAATTTACAAAATCAGACTAACATTAGTAGAAAGCTTAAGACTAACACAACATTATAACTGCTGATAATAATAGCTCTTAATTTGCCTCACATTACAATAGAATATATCAAGCTGGTCACTTATAAGGTTATAGTTGCTACACATAGTATGAACAGGAGAGTTTTTAAGTATATTTGTTCGTGGTGTGGTAGTGTAGAATGAGTCGGTGTATCGAGATGCCTGACGGGGAATTTTTAAGTTTATCTGATGTAGTAAGCATTGACATTTAATTTCATTGTTAATTATTTTGTGTAGCATAATGACACTAGAACATTATCGTCTTCTATCCAGAGTGAAAAAGCTATGTCTTGACAGTAAACTCTCGTGTGCCGTGCCAATTAGTGGATAAGTCCGATCTACTTTAAAACTTAGGTATTTGAGAAAGCGTCTTTGGATTGCCTCCAGTTTATAAATATGCACTTGATAATATGGGTTCCAGATAACCGATGCATATTCTAGCTTTGATCTCACAGAAGCATAGTAGAGAGTTTTAAGTGTTAAATGGTTAAAGTCGCGGCCTACTCTAATTATAAATCCATACATACGGTTTGCTGACGTAGTTATATTGTCTATGTGGTTTTGGCTCTCGGTCTAAAGTAACTCCAAGATCCTTAAAATTACATGGTCTGTCTAGAGAATAATTGTCTATCTTATAGTCAAATATAATTGGATCAGATCTCAATGTATATGACATTACGCAACATTTGGTAGGATTTAACGCTAAATTATTACGACTGCACCATTGGCTTATTTGATTAAGATTTTTGCGATAGTTTCTCACATTCAGTCATATTAATGATAGGAGAGAAAATTTTTAGATCATCAGCATACAGTAAAAAATTAAGCTTAATTATGTCACCAATGTCATTGATAAAGATATTAAACAGTAGTGGACCGAGGTTAGATCCTTGCGGTACACCTGATTTGGCGAGGTATTTGTTAGACTTAAATCCATTTAACTGCACATACTGTGTGCGGTCGGACAGATATGATTTGAATAACGCAAGTAGGTTACTCGATAAGCCGAAATTCGAGAGTTTTTGCAGCATTAGATTATGGTTAAGTCTGTCAAATGCTTTGGTCATATCCATGTAAATAACATCTGTCTGAATTCTGTTATCTATATTTTCCGCTATGTGTTGTGCAATAACGGTAAGATTTGTTGTTGTTGATCGGCCTCTTACGAAACCGTGCTGCTGGTCTAGAATATAAGTGTTGACGTGTTGATACACCTTGCACCAATATTTCAAATACCTTGCAAAAATTGCATATAATTGAAATCGGCCTGTAATTTTTTATATCAGTTCGCGTTCCTTTTTTATGTATGCTGTCAAGCGCAAACATACACCTGTTACCAGCTATTATTCGCTGCTTTATTTCACTAGACAAGTCATTATTGTGGTTAATTGTAGTGCCTTAATATTTAAAAGTATTCGTTTTACGTAGTTGGCGATTCTGTACCTCCAAGGTTTTATTCTCACTTTGGGGGCCTCCACGCCAGGTCCTTATTAGTGGAAAACTGTCTAACTTTTATCTTCATTTTCACATGGAGAACAGTGCAATGTCTGGACTGTTAAGAGGACGCTGAAGCAGTTTCAGTGTTGTAGTGTATAAATATTCGGTGGAGGTTTTTGCGCGGTGAGCTGGAGCGTTGTCATGATAAACGAACTAGGTCAAAATTTGGTCGAAAGTTCCTCAGAGAGTCGACGACTTAAGGTAGGCATTGTTCAGTGTACCACTTAGCTGTGACTGTCTTTTGCCTTGCCGTTCTCTCAGCGTCCTCCAGACTGAAATTTTTCCTTTGAAATTCTCTATACCACCTAGACATATTCGTACGATCTGGACAATCATCACCTAGTGCAAGAGACATTTCTTATAAGTACTGGTCTATGTTTAAACCACCGCAAAACCACCCGAATATCATTTCGTGACCAAGATGCCATAGCACGCACTTTATACTATCACTGCTAACAAACAACTCAGACAAACACTCAGATTTCCGCGCCACGTGGTTGCGTTATACTGCAAAACTTTCCTAGTTCTCTTTGTATATTACAAAGATTAAAAGAAAGTGCTATTATGAATAGAACAGAACTTAACTTAAAATATCGACAAATCGTTAATGTTATGGTATAATCATGTTGAAAAGGTCTCCTTGATGTATTCATCTAGTTAATACTTATTTAAAATAATTTTTCCATTTTAGTTACTTTAAAATAAATCAACAAATTGTACACAATTTGATTAATATGACAATTCCTATTAAAATTTGACGTCAATCTTGTTTATTGAAGCCGTTACCAAGTAACCGTTATGAGCACGGCGTCCGATAAAGACCTGATTATGCACGCTTTTGCGTTTATTATGAATGGTTAATGAAGAATCTTCTTCTTCTTTTTAATAACATGTCCTTCTAAAACGTTGGTCACCAACAAGGCTATTCTTACTCTGTCGACGGCAAGTCTGAACAGAAAGCTTGAGTTGAGTTTATACCAGTCACGTAGATTCTTGGGTCACGATGCTTTGCTGCAACCCGGCTTTCTTTTACAATAAATTTGGTAATTTGATGTTCTGCAGTAATCGGTATTTTTCGCCTCTCATAACATGCCCGAAATATTGCAGTTTCCTTATTTTTATGGTGGTAAGAATTTCGGTGGATTTATTTAGACGTTGGAGTATTACCAAGTTGAATACTTTTTCCGTCCATATAACTTTTAATATTTTCCTGTAAGCCCACATCTCAAAGGCTTCAAGTCGTCTTTCTTCGTACTTGTTTATAGTCCAGGCTTCCATACCGTACAGCAGGGTGAAGAAGACATAACATCTGAGAAGTTGAATTCTTAAAGTTTACTTTAGATCTCCACAGCACAAGACCCTACTCATGTTTTTAAATGCTGCTCGAGCCTGCTCAATCCTTGATTTCACTTCAGTTTGACTATCCGCTTTTAGTTATTATGCTGCCTAGACATTTTATTTGGTTTACTTGCTTCAATAGTTCACCCCCAACTGTAATGTTAGCTATGATATTAGGTTGCTTGCTAATTACTAATACTTTGGTCTTTTTGCATTTAATCCGAGTCCAGCCATTGCGCATTTTTCGTTGACTGCATCCAGTATCCGTTGTAAATCTTTCTGACTGGACGCCAACAGTACCGTATCGTCTTCGTAGCGAAGGTTGTTTAAGATTTTGCCATTTATAATAATGTGGGCTTGTATATCAGTTAGTGCTTCCCTAAATATTCTTTCAGAGTATACATTAAATAGCAAGGTCGATAAGATGCAACCTTACCTTACTCCACGTTTGATCTTTACTTCCGTTGTATCATCACCATCTATTCTAATCACCGAAGTTTGGTTCCAATATTAAATTTCAATTATTCTAATATCCCTTTCGTCCAGTCCTATATGGTCTAAAGCAGTGGTCGCCAACCTGTCGATCGCGAGCTACCGGTAGCTCGAGGAGGCAATTCTGGTAGCTCTCACAACGATTTTAATTTAAAAAATACAAACTGCAAAAATCAGAGAAGCTTCCGAAAATTCCACAAAAAAATCCAATTGTCATAATATTAAACATAAACAGCGGCAACGTTGCGGTAAGCGATCTGCCGCTGACGCCATCAAGCTAGAATCGGCTAGAACCGACCAGCCGGACCAGCGCGTTAGTGTTCGAGAACGATCTGGATTGCTTTGAACGGGATAAATACGCACGGCGCGGCGACATTGCGCTTAGTTTAAAACTGAACGCGTAACCAACGTCCAGCGGTTGGGTTGGTAGAGAACAACAAACAATAATATTATGGCAAGCAGTTCTAAGAAGGTAAAGACATACCACTTTCATTCGGAATGGGAAGAACAATACTTTTTTACAGAAGTTAAAGTTAAAAATGTGTGTTTGTTATGTAATACTTCGGTCTCCGTTGCTAAAAAAGAAAATATTGAGAGACATCATAAAACTGTACATTCTAATTTTGAAAAATCATTCCCACTACATTCTGCCGCCAGAAAGGAGAACAATCAAGACAACAATCAATATTTTTAAGAACAGTCGACAAAAATAAGGCTGCAACTGAAGCATCGTACCGTGTGTCCCAGATAATTGCACAAAAAAAGAAACCTTATGAAGACGGGGAAATGATAAAACAGGCGTTTTTAGAAGCTGCTGATTCGTTATTTGCCAACTTTAGAAATAAAGACGCCAAAATTTGTCGCGTCTTTTTTTGGTTCTCTAAAGAGTACTCTGCTAGTGGTCTCTCTACTGGCAAATTATGCCCGAGCTCAGCCGTAGAGGGTAGAAGAAAAAAAATCTAAAAGTGAGCCGCGCCACCGACTTAAAACGGTACAAGCCGGAAACCACTAGGTCTTGTAGGCACCAGCAGAGCCACGCGAAAAACAACAAACAATTATGGTGAACTAGATAAATAAAACTATATTTACAATTACTGCAATATATTAATTAAGTAAAAATGATGTTCTGATTTTTTACAATAAATTCTGTATTTTCGTAAAGTGGTTTAAACGAATTTAATACACTTTCTTAAAATAATATTTAAATTAATTATAACAATCTTCCAGACAGTAATAAAAACCTAATGAGGTACAAAAGAGAATTAAAATAACAAAAAAAAAACAACAACAAGAAAATGTTCACAATATTTAAAATTTCGAAAATAATTGGTTTTATATAAAATTCCTGATAGCAAAAGATTAACACAACAAAAAAAGGAAATACCAAATAAATGGACTTGCTACAAAAATAATATTTTAAAACCCTTACAATATCCGCATAAATTATATTCAGTGATATATAAATTCAGATTCAGCTTGGAGCCGGTACAAATTTAACGAAAAATAATTTGGTTACTTTTAAACTATTGAAAACTTTATTGGGACGTCACTGGGAGCAGGTACAAATTAAATGAGAATAACTTGTTACTTTTAAATTAGTGAAAACACTTAGATCGAACACATAACTGATAAGTTGATAAAATTAAATTCCATACCATGTAACCAATTGAAAACCTCACTGAGACGTCACGGTAACATCGATGATCCAAGAACCGAAAAACCAAATAGTATTATCAATAATTTTTGCTAAAATTACCAGGCAAGTCTTTATAACGCTGAAATTTATCGTCGATGTGGATGGAACGGCACGTGGTACTTCACGATGGCTTCACTTCATCAAATCCCACAAGTGGTGATCTTAACTCGACACCAATATCCAAAAATATTCACCACATAGGCACGACAGAATGGTCAAGTTAAGAATTAAATGGTTTATCTTCCTAATCCAATAAAGATGGCCCCAAATTCAGCCAGATATGGAAGAAGAAACCGTAGAAGTTCCGCTCCCGTGTTAATATTCAACCGTTCCAAAAACTCTCAACCGACTTCCACCACTGCCACCAAACGAAAAAAAAGACCCCTTCCTCGCTCTCAGAGCTATAAAGAGCTATAAAGAGAGAGCTATAAAATCTATGCAACTTTCTGCTAATACAGTGATGAGACGTGTAGAAGTAATGAGCAATGATATTTTTTTACAGCTAAGAACTGACTTAGATAACTGTGTTTATTTTTCACTTCAACTGGATGAATCAACAGATGTCGTTGACAGTGCCCAGATGGCCGCGTTCGTCAGGATGGCTTTTAGTGATTTTACGATTAAAGAAGATCTTTTGAAGTTTATTCCACTGAAAGGACACACTACTGGACAGGAGTTGTTTTCTCAGTTAAAAAATATTATTTCTTCCGAGAAAATTCCAATATCGAAAATGGTAGGCTTGACAACCGATGGCGCTCCAGCTATGGTGGGTTGTGATAAGGGTCTGGTGGCGTTATGTCGTAAAGATGAAACTTTTCAAGAATTTCTCTGTTACCACTGCATTATCCATCAGCAAGCATTATGTGGAAATTTCCTGAAACTAAACAACGTTATGAAACTGGTGGTAAAAATTGTGAACAAGATTAGAGCTCAAGCGTTACAAAGAAGATTATTCAAAACCTTGGCCGATGAAGTTGACTGTCAATACGGGGACCTACTCCTTCACTCTGAAGTCCGATAGTTAAGTAGATGACGGGTAAATACATGTAATGATAAATTAACTGTGTATTATCTCATTTACGTTGCGTTACGTGGCTTCCGTGTGGGTAGCTCGCTGTTTATTTTAAAATTAACAAAGTAGCTCAACACATTGAAGAGGTTGGCGACCACTGGTCTAAAGTAAGCATGATGCATTAAGCACGATATTGTAGATTTAGTACAAAAAATTTAGTGTTTGGAATTGTCGTTAAACGAATAATATTTTTATTGACCAATAAAATTGTCGTTTTTATGCTACTTATGCGGATTATTTTTTTATAACCTTTTAATATCTTTTATATCTGGAACACAATAAAGTTCATTTCCCTCGTCAACCGTAATGCTTCCTATAAATTTCTATATTGGCAAACGCTAATGTTCGCACAATTACCTACTAAACAACACATATCTGGGTTTATAGCCACAATATAAGTTCATTAATTGTATTTAATGCTAGTTGGATACTTTTAAAACTGATCTAAAGCATATTATGCTTCCATCACGCATACTCTTGCACACACGCCTTCCTTTTGTCTTGTTATTTCACAACAATTCTTGTATTTAATACATTCTATTCGTAAAAAGAAAAGGAAATCGTGCTGAGAGAAATATCTCAAACATTTTCGAACATTTAAACTTTTTTATATGCAAATATATTTATATTGTTGTT
The DNA here is from genome assembly GCA_950111635.1 of Agelastica alni. Lineage (NCBI taxonomy): Eukaryota > Metazoa > Arthropoda > Insecta > Coleoptera > Chrysomelidae > Agelastica > Agelastica alni. Next base: position 17,799,879 of record OX467717.1, on the reverse strand, counting down.
GAATATTTTAAAGGCTTTATTACATACGTGACTGAAATTTACTGAAAAAGGTTAAGAATCAAAGCATAAATTATTCGCGAAAAATGCTGCAAATAATATAAATGTTATAATAATAAATAGTAGGTAGTCGACATACATAACGATTATAAATAAACTACTATATTTACGGTAATGGAATAATTTAACAAATTAATTATTTTAATATTTCATTGAAAACACTGTTTTAAGTGGCCTTTAAGAATGTTGAATGCGTTCCTATACATTTTTATAGCATTCTTTCCACTGAATGTGAGATCTGTTTTTAAAGATCTTTAGTAGATTCTTAAGTGTTGAAAATCGTGCTTTACACATTTTTGTTTCACAAAAATAACTTCAAATAAGTTATTGGTTTAATATTAATTTTGTGTTTTTTCTAAATTCATTAATGACTTCTGACAAAGAAATGTTTGTCTATAGCATTCTTTTCTCTAAATGTAAGATTTGTTTTTAAGAATCAATATTAATTCCGTGGTTTTTCTACATTTATTAATGACTTCTAACAAAAAAATGTTTTTCTATAGCTTATAGCTTTAGCAATATACGACAGTATCTGATTAGTCACCGAGGCATCGACCAACGGCCGCACTGTGTTAAAAGGTCTTTTTCTTCTTCCTTCTTTAATGTAAGCAATTTGCTTGTTTTTCTGGGTATCTTCTGTCGTTCAATTATTAATTAGAAAGGTTGTCGCTCCATCTCTTGCGGGGCCTTCCAACGCTTCGGCGCCCTAAGGGCGACTTGTCTCTAGTTATTTTGACCATTCTGTCGTCATTCATCCGGTCTATGTGTTCGTTCCACTCCCTCTTTCTTCCCAGTATCCATTCATTTACATTGTCTATTTTACATGTTCTTCTAATGTCCTTGCTTCTCTCCCTGTCAAAAGTGTTTTTCCAGCGATCCTGCGCACAGTTTTCATTTCGGTGGTTTCTAATATTCTCTTTGTGTTCGGTGTATCTGGTCTAGTTTCCGCTGTGTCCGCGGTCATCCGACCTATATTAATATATATAGGTCGGATGACTTGGTCTCGATTCCGATATATTTGTTTCGGAGGATTGTATCGTTCAGGTAAGATGAGGTTCGTGCTGCTTTTGCCGCTTGGTTTCTTACCTCCGCCTCGATGTTACCGTATCCTGATATTTCTATGCCTAGGTAATTAAATTTCGTCTCCTGTTGTATAATTTTATCATCCACAACCAGTTTGCATCTGATAGGTGTTTTTGAGGTGGTCATGAATTTCGTCTTTGCAGAAGATATTTTCATTTTGAGACTTTTTGCCGTTGTGCTGAATTTGAATAGTAATCTCTGTAGGTCATCTTCGTTTTCTACATTCAGAACAGCATCATCGGCATAGCATAGGATTTTGACGTCTTTGTTTCCCATTTTATACCCTTTCAGGTTACGAGTGCTTTTTGTTATTTCGTCCATAACTATGTTGAACAATAAGGGGCTAAGGGAATCTCCTTGTCAAATACCACTATTTACAGAAATTTCTTCGGTAGTTGTGCCATTAATTTTGGCTTGTATTTTGTTTCTCTGGTAAATATTTTCGATGGTTTTTATGATGTTGTATGGGATTTGCCTGTTGTATAGAAGGTGTACCACGTCGTCCAGTTGTATTTGGTCAAACGCTTTTTCCAGGTTTATAAAACACATAAAGGCTGGTTTGTTATACTCGATGAAATCTCGTGACCAGTTTTTAATAACCTGGTATGAAGGGGCAAAGTCACCCAATATTTCTACCTTATAGTTCTTATAAATTTCTTGCGGCGATAATCCCTTTTTACAAAGGTACTTTATCGCACCTTTTATTTTAATTTTGTCCATTTTTATAAAAACACGCACACCTTAATGGAAAAAATTATTATTTAACAAACACGAACTAATGCGCTGATGTTAATTGGCACACACTAATGTCATACAATAAGCTTTTATCTGACACTTTATTTGCATTTGTTATTCAACGACAACTATGTTAGGTTAGGTTTCCTCGTTTCCTCGTTAGATTTATTCGTTATGTAAAAAATATAATTGATGAGTTTTTTTTATTTTTGTAATACTTTCATCATTTTTGTTTTTAAGAAAATAGTCGCAAAAAGGGTAGACCTATCGTGTGGCCCGCGGACGGCCAGCACTGCGACTATTAGAAGGGAAAGGGATTATAGAAAGAAAATGATTGTGGACACGCTTTATAAAAAGTTGCAGGTCATAGTTCTCTGGAAAAACTGATTTTGGAAGCTTATTCCATTCCGTAGCAGCCCTGTAAAAGAAGAATTCTTGATGAAGATTGGTCCTTGTAGTGTCAATCTTGAGAGTAAATGGGTGAGACTGATCAGCGTGCCGAGTTCTTCCGCCGAATGTGGCCAATGGTGGTACAAGAGTTTTTATTTCTCTGGAGCATCTGCCATGGAAATATCTGTAGAGCAATGACTGGTCTGCAACTCTTCTTCTATGTTCTAGAGGGTGAAGAGTATCTGTGAGAGTTGAGCTGTTTATCAAGCGAATGGCTCTTTTCTGAATGGAATCTAGAAGACGAAGAGAATGCCTTGGTGCTGAACCCCAAATGTGCGAGCAATACTCCAGTAGAGGTCGGATTTGAGCCTTGTACGTCGTCAACAGTTGATCAGGAGTAAAAAACTTTCTGGCTTTCCACAGAAAACCTAGCCTCTGGCTTGCCGACATTGCGATGTTAGCAACATGGTCATGCCAAGACATATTATTGGACACCGTGACTCCCAAAATCAAGATGGAGGGACTTGGTTCAAGGGTATTTCCGGACATTGTGATGGGATGATTTGAGGAATTCACTTTCTTGGAAAACGTGGTACTTTGTGTTTTTTGGGCGTTGAACTGAACAAGATTGTTGGTTCCCCACTCGACGATTGCTTCAAGATCTCTATTGATGGAATCAACCTGTTCCTGCCTAAGTCTATTTGTATCATTCACCGAAAGTGATCGATAGGATGTGAAAGTTGAGACAAGTGTGCTATCGTCTGCGAAACTGTAAATGGGGTTCGTGGTGGTTTTCAAGAGGTCGTTGATGTGTAAAAGAAATAAGGTGGGGGACAGGATGGAACCCTGGAGGACCCCGGCATTGGTTTTAAACGCATCAGAAGAAATACCGTCAACTGCCACATGTAAGGAGCGATCTTGCATGAATCTCAAGAGCCATTGGCGCAGTTTGGTTGGGAGACCGTAGGCAGATAATTTACTTAACAATGCCTGGTGCCAAACGCGGTCAAAGGCTTTAGATATATCCAAGGCTATTGCACGGGATTCACCAAACTTTCGTAGATTATATTCTGAATATATTTTTTTCAGGGAAGTGATATTGAATTTTATTTTCTTGTTAAATGTTTTTTACTCTCCCACAAGCGGCTCACATGTCATTTAATCAAGATAAATGGCGAGATGCAATCAAGAGAGACATCCAAAACATTGAACCTCGTTAATATGGGTCACAACACATCTGCAAAGATGTTATGAATAGGAAGAAAAAGAAAAGAAAATAAAACCTTGCCGTTAATGTTAACATAGGGTTTATTATTAATTTTTTAAAATATTACAGCGACCGACTTTTCTTAGGAGCTATTCTACGGGATTTTTTTGGATCTTTTTTAAATTTTTTTTTGGAGCTTTTCTTCTGGATTTCCGTTGAAGCCTTTCTTAGGATTTTTTTTGGAGTTTTCTTCAAGACTTTTATTTAGTTTTCTCAAGAGGTCTTTCTCCTAACTTTCTCTGAAGGTTTTGGACCTGGAGAACTTTTCTCTTACTTGAAAAAGGAAGATCAAAATTAGCCCGGTCTTTAATGATTACGTGGTTTTTTTTCAAGAAACTTAAGTTTTATTTTAGTTAAACATTTTTTTTCTTTTTTCCCATTTTATTTTTTATTAATTTATTTAAAGATTTTGTTAGCTTTTGTTAGTTTTTTAATTGTTTTTAGCAAAAAAAAAGCGGTAGCAGTATTGAAGCCGCTGGAACACGTTGCTCGTTCAAAAGCACTAAATTAAATAGTACAATTAGATTTATTCGAGGTTTTATTTGCTATTTCTTTTGGTGATTTTAGGAAAAATCACATGGCGCCCTAAAGTGGTTTTAGTTTACTTTTAACTATTTACTTTTATGAATTGAATTATTATCACTGAATTATCATTATTTTGCATAATACAAAAAAGGAAGTTCATTGAAAATTACAATTTTTTCGATAAATTAACATTTATTTGCTCTTTGCGTCACAAGCCGAACGCTCAAGCAGATCGAGCCTCTCTATTGCTTGTTCCGCGCTCGCGCTTGCTCGCTCGGCTCAGGCGAAACGTGACAATGAGTCATGCTTTTTCGTGCGTGCAGCCGGCGTTCATCGATCGATTTATAAGACGTTATCACGTCAAAAAATAAGAAGATCCGCGAGCTGACCAGTCTATTCCATCGAATTTAATCCTATTGAGGAATCAAAAACACAAAACCCTGAGTTGGAGTTTTTAGTTTTCTTAGAATATTAACTTTTTTTTTTAAAAAGAAAAATCGACTATTTTCTAAAAAGTAGTTCATTACACATTGTTTTAAACATAATTTTTCTTGAACCATAAAAGTAATGTTTTAAAATTTTCACAATTCTATAATGTGACCCAGATGTGTGATGAAGGAATGCGGTAGCTGAATATTACAAGCAGTAAACAAAAACAACTGTTTCTGTTCCCTTTTATTCTCCTTGCAAACCTCCAATCAGAAATTTTGAAAAATTTCAAATTAACTTCTGCTACAAAATTATACGTTAACATTGCTGTATGCGCTCGTATTAAAAAATTATTAGCAACGTATTATTATTTAAATTTACTAGAATGGAACGAAATTGCATTACTGCTAAACATAATAAATTGGTTGACGAATTTAAAAAAAGAATGAAAAAAAATTCATTAAAATATTAATATTGTTTACTTTTTGCTAATGACACCGTCATATTTGCCGACACTGCACAGGGTGTTTCGTTTTCATAAAGCGCCGAGAATTTTTGTTTAGCTAGGTGAAATATTATCATATTATTTCTTAAATACAGGGTGTTTTATTTGAAAATTTAAAATTTATTTGTGCCCAGTACCTTAAAACTATTCAAAGTATCATATTTGGTGGGAAGTGCAAGAACTATACACCCTACTAAATTATGTTAAATGAACGTTTCTGGCTACAACCAGAGGCGTACGACAGAGGCAAGTGACTCGTTGATCCCTCCCAAATTCTACGCCACTGGCGAAATTGTAATTTTATCACAATTTTTAGATTCTCCAATACTTTTTACGTGAATATTGTACTTTTTCTCTCCATGGCGATAAAGTTATTAGTTTTAGAGATATTTCGGGTTAAACAAGAATCTGCACCATTATTTTTATTTAAACGTGTTTTAATTTTGTCGTTGTTTTGGGTCATTTAATTGCATTTATTACGCGAACAAAACTGCAATCTTTATTATTTTATTTTATTCATTGAAATTTTTTCAACGAATAGATGCACGAATAGATTTACAATATTAAAATCCTATAAATAAATGCGATTTGAATCATTTTTACATTTTATTTGGATACATTGTAAGTTCCGCTCATTTTATTGTCAATCAGACAAACATATTATTTAAAACTAGAAGATTGTTAAGCGAAAGAATAAATTAACTTATTGAGGTAAACGGGGGTCACATTAAACATTTGTTATTAAATTGTTCTAAATTTTGATTACGGGCTTTTCAATATTTTGTTCTTAATAAAATTGTTCTTTCATTTACAATATAACATTTTCAAAACCACAATTTGTTTGATGTTTGATGATCTATTCATTGAAAAAATTATGTTTTTTTGTTAATAAAGATTGAAGTTTCATTCGCGTAATAAATGCAATCAAATGACCCAAAACAACGACATAATTAATTGTGCAGCTTCATGTTTAACACGAAATATCTCGAAAAATAATAACTTTATCGCAATGGAGAAGAAGTATAACTTAGAAAGTATTGGAGAATCGAAAAATTGTGATAGAATTACACTTTCGCCAGTGGCGTAGAAGACCAGTCACTTGCCTCTGTCGTACGCCTCTGGTAGTAGCCAGAAACGTTCATTTAATATAATTTAGTAGGTTTTATAGTACTTACACAACAAATATGACAATAATACTTTGAATACTTTTAAAGTACTGAGCACACATAATTTTTAGATTTTAAAATAAAACACCCTGTAACTCAGACAGAAGACACATTTTATTTAGGTGATTTGGGTTGAATCTTTTTATTTTGTGTTCAGGATCCTATAGTTGAAATATTTTCAATTAGTAATAAAACACCCTGTATAAACAGGCTGACCAACTACTCGACATGTGCGATTTAAGGATAAAAGAGACCCCGTGTTAGCAAAAACGAAGCAATATTATCAATCTTCTTCTTGAAATGTAAAATTTAAAGACTATTGTAGAAAGAATTGTCAGAGCTTTGGAAAGACATCTTATTCGACTCCCAATGTCATTTAAAAATTTCTTACCCTTACTTGGGGTCGAAAGTAGTGGAGTCAAAAAATACCGTAAAAGAGTGTCACGTGCCTATTTTTTCCCATCTACCGTTTCATTATTAATTGTGTCTCTGATAGTCTGGTGTTCGTAAATAGTTTTGCATACCGTATTTTGTTCGTTGTAAATAGTGTTGCATACTAGTAGGGATAGGATTTAATTATTAATGGCTGTGACGTGTTTGTTAATTGGGGTGGGAGTCTTTGTATTAGATTTCGCCTTGATTTTTAGCCTCGATTGTCGTGTGTTGTCAGCTATATTATTGTTTGGTTTGCTTCTCTGTGTGGATGGGCTGGCTATCAACACGGACTAGCGCGATTATGAGTTAGGGACATATATTTGCAAAGGTTGGCTGACGTGGATCCCGTGTCATTTTTCTGATATCCGGCCTGGGAGTGAGGAGTGGAAAAGATTCGCTTGGTGTCAGTTGTGGAGGTCGGGTGAGAGTTTTGGAACGATTTGATATTAACACGTGAGCAGAACTTCTACGGTTTTTTCTTTCATATCTGGCTGTATTTGGGCCATCTTAATTGGATTTTGAAGAAAAACCATTTAATTTTTAACTTGACCATTCTGTCGTGCCTTTGTGGTGGATATTTTGGTTATTGGGGTTGAGATAAAATAACCGCGTGCGGGATTTGATGGAGTGAAGCCATTGTTAAGTAGCAGGTGCTGTTTCATAATTCAAACCGGCCAGGAGTAGGCCACAGGATTCGTGAATTCGTGTATCCAAAGGTTACAAGTGATTTATTTTAGTATATTTAAACGACGTGACTTATTTTTGACACCACGATTAAGTTTTGTTTTAATTTATTAATATGGTACACTGTTGAAAACTATTTATTGCATTGGATAATATGCCAAGGCTGAACTTTGATTAAAATAATATTCTCAATAGTTCTTTGTGTCCAAGTAAAAACGTTTATTCATACTTATTTGTAAATAAGATCGATTGTTTTAACAGTGTAAATCTTTATGTATGAAGTATTGGTAAAAAGTTGACTTGTATATGTTTTTTTTTGTAACCTGATAAGGTTTGTCATTCTTACCTTGGTTTTAATTATTTTAATGGAATCGTAAAATTTGGATTCAATATATTTTTGCTATGATTTTATTTATCTAGTTCACCATAATTGTTTGTTGTTTATCGTGTGGTTCTGTTGGTGCCTACAAGACCTAGGGGATTCCGACTTGTACCGTCTAAGTCGGTGGCGCGGCTCACTTTTATATTTTTTTCTTCTACCCTCTACGGCTGAGCTCGGGCATAATTTGCCAGTAGAGAGACCACTGGCAGAGTACTCTTTAGAGAACTAAAAATACGTGGCAAAAGTGTCCCCTTTAATCAAAAATCGACGGGTCTGAGCGTTTTTCTTCAGTTTTGATAAGGTTCAAACGGCTCTGTTTCGTTTTGATGAGGTACAAACGGCTCTGTTTCGTTTTTGGTTGGCCACACTGTATAAGAGCACTAATAAAAGTAAAAGAAGCAAAAGACGTGTGTAAAAACCGTGGGAAGTAAAAAAGGCTCTGCCTACTCCTACGGGAAAATGGCTTAACTGTATTTACGAATAGAAAGTGTTTACTGCTTTCAGTCCTAGAATGTGATATGTGCAATAAAAACCTTTGCTACTACTATGTAGCGCTACCTATCGTCATAGTTAGGCAAACATTTGCTACTATTATAGTTTCAAAACGAATTTATACAAGTACACGTGAATGTACCTACTTAAAATTGATTGAACTTGGTTGCAAAAGATGTCTTTTTGTTTGTTACATCTCTCGATTTAGTCATCGTTGCGAGATAAAATGTTCAGTATCACGTCGTCCATTTTTACAGACTGGTGAAGCGAAAGTTTGGTTTTTCCGAAACCTCATCCATCATTTAAGACAGGAAAATTCTGCTCCAAATGAAAAAATATAATCAATTATTTCGGAGTGATTCAGCAAAAATGAATTTCTTTGTTCGTTAAATACCTTCAATTTTTTCCATACTCTTTTTAACAAATCGTGTTGGAATCATCCGTTTTTTTAAAAATTATATTCATTGAAGCCACCGCAAATATGACCCTCGGACATAAAATTATTTTAATTGGCTGAAAATCATCGACAACGAAATTATTTAACTTCAAATAGAAATTGGTGAGAATTAACGACTAATTCAATCGTGGTCAAATTAAATTTAAAGATTAAAAGACAGTATTAAATTAACAATTATTTTTTTAATTTATTTAATTTCAATGCAATAGGAAAAGTTTTAGGAAACAAATTTTGGCCAGGTCTGTAAATATGTTGTTTCGATAAACATTTGAGTCACACTATTTCCATTATCAATTTTATTTCTTTGTGTGACGAAGAAAATTACAAATTTAATCATTATTATTAATAATTAAATTTCAATTTTGCTCTAGTGCATATTAAAAAAATAGAAAACGAATTAAAGCAATGTCTGTATATGTAACTAGGTCCTTTAATTTAAAATTTACATGCGGACATATACGTAGGGGTAGGCAGAAACCAATTCTTTCCCCTTGCTAAGTACGAGTTCTTACACACGTCTTTCGATTCTTTTAATTTCATCAGTGATTTCATACATACTCGTCGGTTGCTCTTACAATGGACCTGGCCTTTCTTCAAAGCGATTTCGATCTAATCGAGATACTTTCGCCGAGGTCGACCTTAACCGACTTGCCAATTCACAATTATATTCTTTATACACCAGGTTAGGTTAGGTTAGGTTTTATTTGAGTGGGCGTGGTCGCCCCTCCACCGCGACCCTTAGTAGGTCTATTGTGGCTCACCCCTAGAGGCTACAGTTCACCGTACAATCCAGCCCTTCTTACGAAGTTCATGGTTGTATAGGGTGAGATTTTTTTTAAATCGGTAGGTTCTAGGTTAGTGTAACCAAATATGTTGAACCTTATTCTTCCCAGGCCGGGGCATGAACATAGTATATGTTCAGCAGTTTCGTCTTCCACGCAGCAGAACCGACAGTCCGTTTGTTGGTTCAGATCTATCTTTCTGAGGTGGTATCTCAGACGACAGTGTCCCGTAAGCAGTCCTGTTAGAATACGCAGGTCATTTCTGCTCCATTCTAGGATCTGCTTAGTTGTGTTTCTCGAGGGTTGTAACGGTAAAAACGCCTTCGAGTGGGTTAGCCCTGGTAAGTCGGACCAGTACGTGAGTATTTTCCTCTCCGCCCAGTCCGAAATAATTGTTTTGGCGGCACTTGTGGTGACTCCAAAAACCGGTTCTGGTCCAGTGAAAGCAGATTCGGCCCCCTGTTTTGCAAGGGTGTCGGCTTTTTCGTTTCCTTCCACCCCCTGGTGCCCAGGTACCCACAGTAGGGTCACCCTGTTGTTCGCACCAAGGTACTCTAAGGATTCGATGCAATTCCATACAAGTTTAGAATTTATCTTGTTGGAGCTCAGTGCTTTTAAAGCGGCCTGGCTGTCTGATATTATATTTATGTTTTTGTTTGCTAGAGGTCTGTTGGTCAACTCTCTTGCACACAATTCGATAGCGAATATTTCAGCCTGAAAGATTGTGGCATACCTGCCAAGACTGGTAGATATTTCAATCCTTGGTTTCCTGCTGAAAACACCGGCCCCAACTCCATCTGGGGTTTTTGAGCCGTCTGTGTACATTACGTATTCAGTCTCTGGGAAGAGGATTTGTCCCCTCATCCATTCGTCTCTCTCCGGAAAGAGGACTTTGAACGACTTTCCTACGTGTATTTTTGTGGCTAGCAAGTCAGGAACCATCCCGAGAATTTGGTGGTTTTTTGTTTCACTCAGTATCCCGGAGTGATCTCCGAGTTGCTCTCCATTTATTTGCTTTTCCAAAGACAGGAATCTATAGGAAGCTATCCTGGCCTCCCTCTCTAAGAGAATATCTAGGGGAGGGAGATGTAGGAGGTGTTCCATCGCTGCCGTTGGTGTGCTGGACATAGCTCCAGTTATGGCCAGGCATGCTAGCCGCTGAAGGCCAGCAAGCTTTGCTCTAGCTGTCTGTTGTAACCCTTTGGTCCACCAGACTACTGAACCATACGTGACCATAGATATTATCATTGTTTGATAAATCCAGTAAATCTGTTTGGGGTTCATTCCCCAAGATTTGCCACATACTCTTCTGAGATTCCAGAGAGAAAACCTGGCTTTGTTTATTGTTTTTTCCAAGTGGGCGTTCCAGGTGAGTCTTTTATCCAGAACTACACCCAGGTATTTTACTTCCATCGCAAATGGAATGCTCTCTCCGTATAGGACAGGCTGCCGAAGCTTATCTAGCTTTTTCCTTTTCGTAAAAGGAATAATTACAGTTTTTCGGGGGTTTACAGACATCTGTACACCAGGAAAAATACAAATATAATTATTAAAATTAAGTTTTTATTTTTTTTGGTATGAAACATCTAATGGCGCGCTTGGAGGAGGGGGGTTTAACAACGTCTGTTGGAGCCGCGATGCCGTGATGCGAAAGCTTCGGGCAGCCTCGTAATTATTCAACTCGCTCCGTAACTAAGGCTCCGCCTAAGTTACAGGTGACACTTTCGTTGCTTATTTTAGTTATTATCGGCCTATTGTAATTTTGATACCATCAGAAACATCATCGAGTGTTAATATTACATAAATAACTGATGGTACTGAGTTGTAAACTTTATTAACTTCCCAGTGCGAAGTTACAGTAATAGGTCCGATATTGCTAATACCGATTTTTTACATATCTTTACATTTCAAGGTTCCCAAAGTCAAATACAATATTTTTTAAGTGGACGTCTGTATGTGTATGTAGGAATGTGCGTTCGGAATTATTTTTCGTCTCGATTATCTCGAGAACAAAAAAATGATATCGACGTGGAACCAATTGCATTCGACGCATAATTACGAAACTTAGAACTGATTAGATTTTTAGCAAAATCGGTTTAGCTGTTTTTTATGAAGAATCAAAAAACTGAAAATAATGGTAAACTACCTGAATTTTGCAATTTATAAATTATACTATTTTTAATACAGACTTTTAAGATCTTTTAATTAATATGATTATTGCATGTTAGGAATATTTGTAAAAAATATATGATAACAATATTTCATAAAAAGAGATAGTTATAGAAAATAAAAATAGAAATTGGAAAATTTCAAACTTGTGTCAGTATTGAGAGAATAGTATTGAAGACGCTATAACAGTGAACAATTATTGTTAGTAATAATCAAGCTTTGTTTGTAACAATTAAATATTGTTACTAACAAATGATTATTGATCATAATTATTAAAAAAATTTTTTTTAACTGTTATAAACAATTGAAAATAGCTGAAAATAGCCTATATTTCTATCAGGATGCCTTTAATTAAAAACTCGAATGTTTTTCGAGCCCACCTGTTGTGATGACTGTAACTAAATATTATTTCTATTCGTTCATGCAGAGAATACACCATTTTAAAATACCTCAAGATACAGGTACAAATAATGGCTAATTTAACGTCACGAATAACTAACTAAATATACTATTAATATTTTTGAAACAAAGAAACAAAATGACAAAAATTGTCAATGTCAAAAAATGTGACATGTATTCAAAAGTAAGTTAATTAATCCCCAATAAGAAATCTACATCCATCAGTAGCGTAGGTCGTTTACAAAATTTGTTAACGGCGAAATAAATCGATAGAATAAATTATGCAGTGGATGTGTTTAAATACTTAAGCAATTACAAAAATATTTTTAAACGTATTCCACTCAAAAACTTTATTTATCGTGAAGCGTATTCAAACTATCTCTCGATAACAAAAATGCGTCTACTTATTGTCGTCCCTTGATCAAGACTGCCGCCAGCCTCTTTCTTGTCCCTTTCCCCAGATATCTGGCCTCCAGATGCGTTCGTGCTCTCGTCGACTACAGGGGCGAATCCAAATATATCTTACAAATTAATTATTTTTATTTTACTTTATAGAATAGTACTTTTTATAATAATAAAACTAATAAAAAAAAATGTGTTTAAATTAACTACTACAATATTTGCTTAAATTTTTTCTTAAATATTTTATTAAAATTAATAGTGTTAATTGTAAATTATTAAAGTTTGTTTTTTAAAAACAATTAATAAAGTCTACTACATTTGGATAATACATTTAACGGCCAGTACCCAACCTATTTAACTTAAATAAAACATTTCTAACTACTTAAACCGTATCGATTTAGGATAACAGCGTTTGATATCTGGTTCTGTGGTATTTATTTTCTCCTAGGAGTGAAAATGGAATTTGCCTTGTTTATCCGTTCGGGCTTTAAGATACCATTGTGGTTTTATATACCATTCGGATGTTCTTTGCTATACAGAGGCGTTCGAAATGAATAAAATCTCTAATAATCCATGTTTTATTGAATCATTGTTCATGTTTTATTCTTTATTGTCCCATGTGAATTTTTTTCTTCTCCATTTTTGTAAGGCATCTGCCTTGTTCTCTAATTTTTTAGAGTTGTAGCTGGGATGATAAATTCCAGCTTTTATACCAACGTATGGGTGGACGTCCAGGTGGTCTAATGAATCTTGGGAGACCATCCCTTGCAAATTTCGACAATCTGTTGTCGTCCATCCGTTCAACATGATCTCTCCATTCGCGACGTTTGTTTTGAGACCCTCTAACTATGTCTTGAACATCGCAAAGTTCTCGGATGTCTTGTTTTTTTTTGTGGTCCCTTAGTGTGTAGCCTGCTATGGATCTTAGAGACTTCATTTCTGCAGTTGTGGAGTTCTCGGCTCTTGTTTCTACAGCGTAGGTCATAACAGGTCTCACACAGGTCTCATTTTGTTTATCCATCCTAAACCTCATCGGTGGTATCTCTTGGCTTTAATTGTACTTTCTTGGTCTACAATTATTCATCCAAATCCTAAAGTCTTGCAGTCCTGATCCATTTTGAATCTTTTGTTGGTTATAAAGCACACCTTGCATCACACGTTTCATATTTTTTTAAACTTTCAATTTATTAGCCATTTTTGACTTAACATAAATAGTTTTTCTCTATATGTAGGTAAAAGTAAAATTCAAATAACTTTTATTTAGAAAAAACGAATAACAAACTGCTAGATTGTTGTAAAAATAGTTGTTTTTAGTTTTTTTTTGTCAACTTTATAATAAAATTTATAGATCAACTATCAATTTTTGTTTTTAAATTTTTTTTACTTTGAACGTTTTTGTTTCTACTTATACTTTAAGTTTTTATTTTACACTATGAAATTGTAAATTGTGTGTTTTTATCTAAGGCTTACCCTGTACTATGTTTATCTCGTCACTCTAAGACTGTAAGTAGTGTTATGATTCCGTACATTATGTGTAAACGTACTGACCCTTTTTCAATGTTAAATTACTTAATTCAATTTTACTTAATACGATATTATGTCATGTTCTTCCTATTGCTTACATCATATTCAGAATAATAATGCGATATTACCACTGAATGACAGTTGTATACTTTTAAAGTTAGAGAATCGGCACAGAATACTTATTAATCAATATATACAAGGTGATTCATTAAGAATGTCCAATTTGTAGATTCTAGACCTCAAAATGATGATTTTGCGCAACATATCTCATACAAATATTGCTAGTTTCCGAAATACTGGGTGTTTAAATTTTAAATATGGATTTTCGCAATAATTTTTTGTGTTTACAATTTCTATATAAAAATTGTCCATTTTATGTCTGTCTCAAGATATCGTGCCCACAAAATTTTCCAACACACACAGACAAAATTCAAAACAACCGTCACCTGAAAATGATGCCATTCGACGCGTGTGGCCATGAAACGTGCAGCGCACATGATTTTGGCGATTTTTATTTTTGGAGGTAAACCAATACTTTTCCTTTTTCACCCTTCGGTTCGGAAAAGTAAAAATGTATTTTAAATGTATATATTTTAAAAATTTTGGTATAATAATGTCCAATATTAGTTTTTAATTCTTTTAATTGTATATATTCTTGACTAAGGGGATCGTTTCCGTATAAAAATATTTATGTGAAAACTTAATGACGAGGCTGTTGGCGTGGTGACCGTCAGTCTTCCGTCCGACCTAAAATATCTTGGCAAATCTTGGCTGTAGTAGCTGAAAAATGAGATTTTAGGAAAAAATTAAAAAAATTACTGATGAAAAAATGGCAGTTGTTATTGGTTATTGTTTTCGTTTGTAATTGTCAAGCAGTCACAAAATTACAGTAGGTACTTCAGCACTCACATTTAAAATATTAAATAAAAGTCTTATGAAAATGTAGCATATCTATATTAAGTGATATTCAGAAGTAATATTTAGTTTTTTTAGTCAATTATGCGCGTTTTTTGTGGAAAATAGTTTTAATATTTTTAATCTGCTAGGTGTATCGCATGGGCTCGGTTTTATTTTGTTTTAATATTTTTTAAGAGTAATAAAACTTGCCACACCACTGTTTAAGATTAAAATCAAAGAATTGTATAAACCAATCTCAATCCTACACATACCTACTGTTTAAAATTATTAAGCATATACTGTCAGCAGGAGAGAATGCGCGTCGGACGAGGCAAACAACTGAGAGGGTGAATTACGCGTATCTAATCAAAAATTCATTTTTGTTATTGTACAAATTCCAATTTATGCCAATGATTCTTCTTCTTTCGGTGCCGTGTCTGTCTTTCGGCTTGGGCTATCTCCATAACAATTTGATTGAATTGGTCTCTATCTATCTTTCGCTGCTCGGAATAGCTGCTCTACTCCCAGACCTTTCCAGTTTCTAATGTTTCGTATCCATGATATCTTTTTGCGACCTAATGTTTATAATTTATTTATCGGCTCTGCTTGTTTGTTTGCTTTTCTCGTTCGGCAGAGAATAACCTTTGTGACCTAAATCGACCAAGTCTAGAAGCATTTAAGAAATTCAAAGATCCTGCTATAGAGGCGAAGGCAACAGTATTTAACGTTGGCCGGGAAGCAAAAGAAGACAGTTTTTATTTGACGAGCATTTTTACGGTTTATATATTGTGGTATCATACATACATACATATAGTCACGTCTTTTTCCCGTAGTGGTATGCAAAAACCACTTCCTTTTACTTGCTACGGTTCTTACACACATCTTTTGCTTCCTTTACTTTCATCAGTGCTCTCATACATGCTCGTCGGTTGTTGGTATTCTTGACCTGGCCTTTCTTCAAAACAATGTTGATCTGATCGAGATATGTTCGCCTAGGTCGACCTCTACATACTTGTCAATTCACACTCGCCTTGTTTCGTCAATCTTCCTTTATCCACCTTTTTTACGTGTCCAAACCATTTAGGCATTTTTTATTTATCTTTGTAACCACATCTTAATTTACATTACAGCGTTCTCTTATCTCCGCAGCATTATTCTATTTTCATGCATAACATGCATAACATGCAATCATTTATTTTTAAGTCATACGCACTCTCTTTCAAATGTTTTACACAATCGTCTATGTATAAGTTAAATTAAAATGGCAAAGCCACACATTCCTATTTCACACCTTTTTAGATGTTAAACCAGTCTTTGTAAGCTCCGTTTATCCTGACACAAGCAGTGGAATCCTCGTAAAGTGATTTCAGTGCTCGTATTAAACTACCGCTTACCTCATACGTAGACAATGTCTTCAACAACTTACTCCTCACCACTCTGTCATAGGCCTTTTTTAAGTCTATAAAAGCGAAATAGACCTTCTGACTTCTAGCCAAGAATTTTGCAACTATACCTCGTAATGAAAAGACCTGATCCATACATCTTCTTTCTCTTCTAAATCCAGCTAGAACACATCCAATATCATCTTCTCAGTTTCATTCGTCACTCTTTTAATCAATATCTTTGCATACAGTTTGCCGTATCCAGTGGTGTATTTTGTGTCGCAATAAACGAAAATTAGTAAGTTTTCGTACAGTTATTTTAACAAAAAAATAAAAGGACCAATATCGTAACAATATTATAAAAATCATTATAATTATGGAAAGCACTTGAGAAATGGACGAAAATTAAGCCCACCTGTCATTAGAAATATAATAATAAAGTTTTTTTAATTAATAATAACAAAACAAAGAGATAGAGATGTAGATAAATATTGTAGGGTGGGTCGTGAAGGCCATGCTGCCTCTCAAACACTTCGACCTATCAGATCTTTGGTGCATAACCCTTAATCTATTCGAGGCCCGGGATTCCGAGACTTCAAGTAAATTTTATAAGTTTCCAGGGGGCTTAGTTTCTGACATCGAAGGGCTTTAGGAAGGCCCCTTCCAGAAACTTGAGCCTCTTGCAGAAAAGCGCTGGGCATTCGCAAAGCGAATGTTCTGCAGTTTCAGCGAAGTTCTGGCATGAGCAGCAACTATCACTCTCTGTTTTGCCCATCTTTTTCAGGTGATAAAACAAAGACTTTTTCTTTGTTTATATTTTAATTTAAAATGTGCGTGTTATTATGAATTAATTAATAGCAATAAGTGTCATTATCAAGGCCATAACGATATCCAAATGACAATGCTATATGTCATAATGACACCGTAGTAAATTGACACCTTTTTATAACCGAGTTAAAAAAAAATCGATCCCGAAAATAAACGTTTTTATTTAAAATATAAATTTACAGAAAGTTTGTTGATTTAAAAATACAAAACGGACGAGACGTCTGAATTTCGTTCACGTTTAAGCGCACCTTTTGTTTCTCGTTTTCTTAATTATTTTCCTGTCGTTCCTCAGGATCCAGGCAACGAAATTTATAATAATATAATTTTAATGATATATCATTACTTACTGAGTTAGTATTTCTTGATGAAAGGGTCTGACGATAGCGACTGATGCTTACCTGGAAACAAAACAAAGTAATTTTAGGTTTGAAACAATCAAATTATAATTGAAAAAGTAAAATTCTCCATTTCAGGCAACTGAACGTGAATGACACTGTACGTAAGATGATTCTAACAATAAAAATGATAATTCGCAATGCCAATTTTAAAAATATATATTTACGAAAAGTATTTGGAATTTTATTTTTTTAAAAGCAAATAAAAAAATTTGTATAGGTAATCAATACACATGCTACTTATATTTTAAAAGTTTTGGTTAATGAGGCGTAGATAATTTATGAAAAAAATTTTGAACAAAATTTTGATTTGTTGAAATATTTATATACAGGGTGTTTCAAAAAAAGGCGACCCCGTCTCTAGGATAGGCAGAAAACTGAAAAATAATTGGGGTTTGCTTAGTAAAAAATTTCGTGACGCCGTCCGTATTTAACATAAAGGACGTTGAAGAAAAAAAATGTATACACATTTATTACGATTTTGCCGAAACTACTGGAAACATTGTGATGAAATTTTATACGAATATGTTTTAGAAGCTAATACATCCCATACATTTGTTTTTATATCTGACTCTCATAGAGGGCGCTAGTTACACGGTTTGTACAAAGTAGTATTAAACGTAACTTTTTTAAGGTTAGATTTATTAATCAAAATTCAAGTGAACTTAAACATCATTTAATTTTACACCAAAAATGTACTTCTGGTAAAACTCGATACTGTGTAGCGTTTTCGGAATATTTTGATTTGAAAATTATGAAGTAATAACCGATACTGGTATAAAGTAATGATAAAGTTTAAAAGTATTAAACAATTTCTTTTCGAGGTTATAGCTGTGCGTTGAAAATTAATAAAATTTTATTTTACTTAAATCTTTATTAACACAAAAACCAGGAACACAACAACAATTTCCAGATCGCTTAGTTTTGCCCATATCTCCTTTGTAATTGTAACTTTTATAAAATTGTAAATATTTTCGCTTTTAATTGACACTACTTACTACTCTTTACGAAAAATTAGAGTTTAAAAGTTCCAGTAGTCCTCACTACGAATGCTCGCATCGATATTATTTCTAACTTCGCCCCCTTGTACATAGCCTATTCAAATATTCGCACTTGTAACCTTTGGGTATACGAATTCACTACTCCTGTGACCGGTTTGATTATGGAACGGCACCTGCTACTTAACAATGGCTTCCCTCAAATAAATCTCGCATGCGGTTATTTTAACTCGACACCAAAATCCAAAATATCAACAACGAAGGTAAGATAGAAGGGTCAAGTTAAAAATTAATTGGTTTTACTTCAAAATCCAATTAAGATGGCCCAAATACAGCCAGATATGAAAGTAAAACCGTAGAGGTTTTGCACACGTGTTAATATCAAATCGTCCCAAAAATTCTCACCACCACACGACTCCCAAGACTGCCACCAAAACGACTGACTCCCAGGCCGGATATCAAGAAAAATGACACGGAACACGCTTCAACCCACAATATTCGCAAATCTATGTTCCTCACTCAGAATCGCGTGTTGATAGCCAGCCCCATCCACACAGAAATGCAAACCATCAATAATATAACTGACAACACACAACAATCGAGGCCAAAAATCAAAGCAAAATCTAATAAAAAAAACCCCCACTCAATCTCCATCGATTAACAAAAATGTCACAGCCATTAACAATCGAATCCTATCACTACAAGGTATGCAACACTATTTACAACGAATGATATATTTAAGTTACAACAAAATACGGTACGCAACCCTACTTACGAGTAACTAAAGAATACAAAATCATCAGAGACACAACCATAATGGAACTGTAGAAGGGAAAAAATAGGCACGTGACAGAATTGAGGTACCCGATGAAGTGGCAAGAAATGGGACCCTGGTGGAACCAAAAAGCTAGTTGGTCGGATTGCCAATTGCCGAAGCGAAACATGAATTGAAACTAATCCTTAAGCAAGAACATATCGCTCAGTGGAATGTAAATACTGGCTGCAAAACATCAAGACAGCTGATGAAAAATCCTCTCTAGAAAGGGGCAGACGCACTCTGGACGAAGAACCAGTAGGCTAAGCAGCACGCTAAGAGCAGCATGCACATTCTGTGTTACTGCCCGATGCAAGCGGTGTACAGATATCAAACCTGGGGACGCATGATAATGGATCCAAGTGATCTAAATGAGACAGGGCCGACAGAAATTCTGCGGTTTGCTTTAACCAGCGAACTGGAATTCTAATGTCCTGAAGACACAGCGGTAGTCACAGAGGATCAAAAGATCTAGGTGACATAGGTGCCTATACCAATGGCCCAACCCTAAGATTGTAATGTAATGTAAATAAAATTACCTACAGAAAATAATTAAGGACATAGTTGGAATATGTTAATACAAAATACATACTGATGGGTATAAAATAAACTAAAGAAATAAAAATAATCAACCCAACACTTTCAAAAATGTCAATTTTTTTTATTTGTGTGAATTGTAAAATTTTTGTTTTTTTTTTCACAAAATAACTTTTTCTTAACAAAAAGGTTTCCAAGACAAGTAGCTTCGTACATCAACTTTTTTATTTACGTCAAAGAAGTTTCTGTCGTTTATCTCGGAGGTTGCTTGCATAGCTCGAAGCTATCAAGTCGCAGGAAGTACGTCTGCTTAGTTGGATCGTTAAAAAAAATATGAAAAATCGACAGCTGTGGGCTACAAAATAACTAAGAGACGGAAAACAATCGCGACCGACGTCGGTGCCGCAAGTAAAATATTTAGCTCGATTTATTAGAAACTGAAAATTATTTAAAAAAAAACATAAAATTTGGTTTACCAGGTTTAATAATAAATTAATTTTATTTTAAATTTAAAATAAACAATAAATAGTAAGAAAATTTTAAAAGAAATTTAAAATTATCCAAAATGTTTCGTTTTAATTTGAATGCTAAATTTACAAAAAGAAATAGATGTCTTGTGAAAGTTCATCTGAAAGATCTTTCAATACCGCATTTAATGATAAAAATACAACAACGGACGGATTATGATTTTAATGTAAAAAAACAATGACTTGTCTGTAAATATTGTGTTTTGTAAAAAAATCATTATTTATATTTGGCATTTCCATCATGGTTTCACAAAATTCCACGTTTAACAGATTGGGCTATTGTTTGGTAGAACATTTATTTTATTTATGAATCCGTTGTGCTAAAAATTAAAACATTTTTTAACGAGAAATTATTTGATTTCTTGCATACGTCGTAGTCCTGATAAGTCAGACGTACACACTGTTGCTGACATTTTCACATGTCGACGAAGAGGGGATAAATGTCGTTAACTACTTATTTATGTATCGCAAATATTTATTATAATAAGAGAGCTTAAAAATTAATGCCACTTTTAAGTTTCCCATTTTTTATCTTGTACAGCTGCGATTTTTTTTTACTGAAAATAGTCGTATGGGCCGCGGATGGACCGCACTGCGACTATTGGAGAGGGGAGGAATTATTAAAAAAAGATGATTGTGGACCCGCTTTTCAAAAAGTTCATAGTTCTCTGGAAAAACTAATTTTGGAAGCTTGTTCCATTCCGTAGCAGCTCTGTAAAAGAAAGATTCTTGATGGAGATTAGTCCTTGTAGTGTCAATCTTGAGAGTGAACGGGTGAGACTGATCAGCGTGCCGAGTTCTTCGGCCGAATGTGACTAGTTGTCATATATGAGTTTTTATTTCTCTGGAGCATCTGCCATGGAAATATCTGTAGAGTTATGTCTGGTTTGCAACTCTTCCTCTATGTTCTAGTGGGTAAAGGGTATCTTTGAGAGTAGAATGGCCCTTTTCTGAATGAAATCTAGAAGACGCAAAAAAATGCCTTGGTGCTGAACCCCAAATGTGCAAGCAATACTCCAGTAGAGGTCGGATTTGAGCCTTGTACGTCGTCAACAGTTGATCAGAAGTAAAAAACTTTCCAGCTTTCCACAGAAAACCTAGCCTCTGGCTTGCTGACTTTGCGATGTTAGCAACACGGTCATGGTCATGCCAAGACACCGTGACTCCCAGAATTGAGATGGAGGGACTTGATTCAAGAGTATTTCCGGACATTATGATAAAATGATTTGAGAAATTTACTTTCTTGGAAAACGTGGCACTTTGTGTTTTTTGGGCGTTGAACTGAACAAGATTGTTGGTTCCCCATTTGACGATTGCTTTAAGATCTTTATTGATGGAATCAACCTGTTCCTGCATGAGTCTATTTGTATCATTCACCGAAAGTGATCGATAGGATGTGAAAGTTGAGACAAGTGTGCTATTGTCTGCGAAACTGTAAATGGGGTTCGTGGTGGTTTTCAAGAGGTCGTTGAAGTGTAAAAGAAATAGGGTGGGGGACAGGATGGAACCTTGGGGAACTCCATATTATCAGGTTTTCAGGATCTGCTTTTGCTTTTTGAAAATAGTCCCTGAAAATTTGCAATTAATAAACCTTTTATACCTTTTAAGAGAAAGATTTTTTATTTTAAAAAATACTTCAAATAAAGTAAGCTTCAGGATATTTTTACGTAACAATAAAAAAACAATTAAAGTTTAGGTAAATGATCTTCAATTAAAATATATGTAGAAATAATTTCAACATATTAATTAAGGATTTAATGTTTTTAAATTTGGAATAGATATCAAAATGTACGAAACTGTACGTAATGTTTAAGAACGCGACTTTCACAAAAAAAGTTTTTTACGAAGTTTCAGCATTAATCTAGCAATGTATAACGCTCATAAATGTCGGCTAAGAAGTTACAGTATATTCTAGAAGGCAAGTATTAAAATTTAATAGTAAATAAAACCTTGAAACGTTAGGTAAAAATAGTTTTAGCGAATTTTAAATTGGTTTTCAAAATATGTCATTATCAACTGGAACTATTAAGAAACAAGCTTTATCTTTATTTACAGAACTTGAAAATTTTAAATCCCAGGTCCTTCGCCATAAACTTAAGTAGACTTCACCATTTTTATCGCTTTACTAGTAGTTATGCAACCAGCACTGCGGTCATGCGACTTAAGTCTTGCATTACAAGACACCATAACAGAAAAATTTTTAAGGTGCGTACAAACAACACTATTGTTAAGTACTGGTGTATTTTTCACCAACATATATTTTTTTTAAATTAAATGATCAAATTAATGGGATATTAATTTGCCATTTTTACCTCCAATAAATTCAATCATTTTATTTACAAAAAATATGCAGTTATTTATACAGTTAACTGAACAACTAAGAACTTCGCGGTGTAATCTTTTCGATACGCATCAAAGATACTTTATACCTTATCAGGATTTATACCTATCAATCCGTCTGTTCATTTCAAAAGAATAATTGTTTTTCTTGTGAGAGGGAAGACAAGATAAAGCATGCAGAGGATGATGCGGTTTTTCATGTTGCTGTTAGATTGTCCAGACTTGTTCTGCGAAGGTGTTACAAAACGAAACTTTATAGCATGTTTGTACTTCCGGAAATACCCTTGAATCAAGTCCCTCCATCTCGATTTTGGGAGTCACGGTGTCCAATAGTATGTCTTGGCATGACCATGTTGCTAACATCGCAAAGTCAGCAAGCCAGCGGCTAGATTTTCTATGGATAGCTAGAAAGTTTTTTATTCCTAATCAACTGTTGACGACTAACTAGACTCAAATCCGACCTCTACTGGAGTATTTCTCGCACATTTGGGATTCAGCACCAAGGCATTCTCTTCTTCTTTTAGATTCCATTTAGAAAAGGGCCATTCGGTTGATAAACAGCTCAACTCTCACAGATACCCTTCACCCTCTATAATATAAAAGAAGAGTTGCAGACCAGTCATTACTCTATAGATATTTCCATGGCAGATGCTCCAGATGAATAAAAACTCTTGTACCACCACTGGCCACATTCGGCCGAAGAACTCGGCACGCTGATCAGCCTTACCTATTTACTCTGAAGATTGACACTACAAGGACCAATCTCCATCAAGAATACTTCTTTTACGGGGCTTCTACGAAATGGAACAAGCTTCCAAAATCAGTTTTTCCAGAGAACTATGACCTGCAACTTTTCAAAAAGCGGGTCCACAATAATATCCTTTCTATAATCCCTTTTCCTTCCAATAGTCGCAAAGCGGGCGATAGGTCTACCCTATTTGCGACTATTTTCAGTAAAAAAAATCTTTTTCTTTACATTAAAATTGTATGTTTTAACTTAAAAATAAAAAATTTACAATAGTATTTTATGACACCAATAAATAATTAGGCACACTTGGAACACTGCTAATACTTTAAAGGCGACCATGCATTGTGCCATACGATATTTTTTAGTGCAATAAATATTATAATAACTTCATTACAATAATTTTTGTTTATTGAAGCCGTTACCTAGCAACCCATATATGTACGGCGCGCGATAAAGACCCAAATAACGCCACTTTTGAGTTTATTATGGACGATTTATAATGAATGAGAACTAAAAAATAATAAAAACACTCTTAAAGAGAGAAAACATTCAGTTGTCCAGATTGAGTAGACTTATCAACGCCCCCATTCTAGACGCTTTAGAATCCCTACCACATATAAAAAAAATATACAATTAATAGGTGAAAACCCATTACACCTAAATCGTTTTTTATGAAATAAATAATGGAGAATTTAATATCTTCCCTAACACTTCCACACCACGATTCTCCGATCATAAATTTAATGTTATTAAAACACCACCAGAAAAACATCATTCAAATGGAAATCACAATCTCGAAAAGCAACTCTTAATATAAACTCCTCCCCCATTCCTCCGATTTTCCACAGCATTTTCAAAAAATATATCAAACTCTCGACACCAAGGGCATTATATACCGAATACCGCCATTTCGAAATCGTTCCTGCTCAAAACTTTTAATATTTAATTTCACAGTTGAGCGGCAAACTTAACATTCAAGATCCACCCTTCTCTCGGCAAATGATGAAAGTCATCCTCAGAGGGGTTATGAGAACAATAAATTCTTAGAATTTCACACTATCCTCGTAAACAGGAATTTGAAATATAGCACGGTGGAAGCGCTCAGACAGACATGTAACTATTTACACCATCTTCTGCTTTCGTTGTCTTTATTGGTTTTTTGTTTTTTTTATAAATTACTAGCTATTGCCAGCCACTTCGCCTGCAAGATTTTAAAAATATGCATGGAAATCATTGCATTAAGACAACAATTTAGTTAACTTATTTAGTAGTATTTGTAGTCAAAATAAAAAACAAGGTTCTTTAAACTTTTAAAATCACAATTAATTAATTAAAAACTTCGTCAAGTCTTGTATATTTAATAAAAGCAGGATTTAGAAGAGTAAGAAAATGTATTAATCTGATTCTCTATTACGAGGTATAGTCGCAAAATTCTTGGCTAAAATTCAGTAGGCCTATTGCGCTTTTATAGACTTGAAAAAGGCCTATGACAATGTGGTGAGGAGTAAATTGTGGTCGACATTGTCTATGTAAAGGGTGAGCGGTAGTTTAAAACGAGCACTGAAGTCACTTTACGAGGATTCCACTGCTTGTGCCAGGAGGAACGGAGCTTGCACAGACTGGTTTAACATAGAAAAAGGTGTAAGACAGGGATGTGTGGCTTCGCCATGGCTGTTATACTTATACATAGACGATTGTTTAAAAGATTTGAAAGAGACTGCGTATGAATTGAAAATAAAGGATTTGATCGTCAAATGCCTTCTTTACGCCGATCAACAAGTCATATTAGCCTTATCTGAAGAGGAGTTGCAGTTAATGGTTAATGTTATGCATAATGCCCTGAAAATCAAAGGGATGCAAATAAATGTAAGCAAAACGAAAGTAACGGTTTTTGAAAGAAATGAAAACATGACAAACTGTAAAGTTCTGATTAAGATAAAAAGAGTGAAACGAGTAAATGAATTTGTGTACTTGGGTTCAAAGTTTACGAGACGTGGAAAATATGACAGTGACATTAAGCGAAGGGTCTCGGCAGGAAAACGAATGAATGGGACACTGAATAGATTTATGAACAGCCAGAAAGGCACGTCTGGCTGTGCTTAAAGGTATGTTGGTTCCTACACTCATGTATGGTAGTGAATGTTGGGTTTGGCAGAAGAAGCATGAAAAAATGTTTAATGCTGTGGAGATGAGTAGGCTGAGAAAAGTATAGCCAAAGTGAATCGGTTGAATTAAGTAAACAAATGCGAGATAAAAGAACGCTGTGGTGTAAAAGAAGACAAAGATAGATAAAGGAATGCTTAGATGGTTTGGACACGTAGAGAGAATGGATGAAAGAAGATTGACGAAACAAATTTATAAGGCGAGTGTGAATTGACGGAAGTCGGTAGAGGAAGACCTCGGCGAACATATCTCGATCAGATCAACATTGTTTTGAAGAAAGATCAGGTCAAGAGTTCCAACAACCGACGAGCATATATGGGAGCACTAATAAAAGTAAAGGAAGCAAAAGATATGTGTAAGAACCTTAGCAAGTGAAAGGAATTGGTCTCTGCCTACCCCATATATGTATGTATATGTATATGTGGGTACCTTAAGACACAAGACATAACACAGTATTCAGATTAAATGAGTCTTATAAGACTCATTTAGTCTTATAATTTTTTTTACTAAAGTTAACGGTTTGAAAAAAAACAATTACATTAGTATTTATATCTTATTATAATTGTCTACAGAAATTCAATTAACACCGGTAACGCCGCACCTATATACGAAAATAATCTGTTTACTATTTTACAGTATCATGAGTCATGACATGACACTGTCTGTTAAGAATAAAATCTTGCCTTTAATTCTCGTTAAAAATGTACTTTTAACATTAATTTGTAAAGCAAAATGCCAATTAGTACAATTTTTAAAAATGGTTTTTAGTTAGATAAACCTAAACGTCAAATTAATTTAGTTTTGTGTTTAACTTTTAAGTTTTTAATTTTTTAAATGTCTAATAAAATAAAAGTACACCTTTATTGATCGTTGTTAAGGTTCTTTATTAATTTTTATAGCAAATCGCTTTTATGATATTTCCTTCGTAATCCTAACAAAAGAAATTATCGATGTAAAAACAAGTGAGTCACTTGGAATCGAAGCAAAAAATTTGGTGCTTTTTGTAAATTGTTGGCAGCAAACAATCAGGTTACTTTGATGTGGGTTCCAGGTAACAAGCGAGTTAAAGGCATCGGGTAAGTAAACTGTCTTGCCAAAGAAGGCGAAAATACACAATTTTCCGGCCCAAAACCCTTTTGTGGACTCTTCAAAGAAAGAAGAGGTTCGAAGCTGGGAAACAGATAAAATGAAATCTCACTCAGCTCTGGACAAACACTATTGAAAAGTTTGGTGAATCCCATGCAATAGCCTTGGATATATCTAAAGCCTTTGACCGCGTTTGGCACCAGGCATTGTTAAGTAAATTATCTGCCTACGGTCTCCCAACCAAACTGCGCCAATGGCTCTTGAGCTTCATGCAAGATCGCTCCTTACATGTGGCAGTTGACGATATTTCTTCTAATGCGTTTAAAACTAATGCCGGGGTCCCCCAGGGTTCCATCCTGTCCCCCACCTTATTTCTTTTACACATCAACGACCTCTTGAAAACCACCACGAACCCCATTTACAGTTTCGCAGACGATAGCACACTTGTCTCAACTTTCACATCCTATCGATCACTTTCGGTGAATGATACAAATAGACTCAGGCAGGAACAGGTTGATTCCATCAATAGAGATCTTAAAGCAATCGTCGAGTGGGGAACCAACAATCTTGTTCAGTTCAACGCCCAAAAATCACAAAGTGCCACGTTTTCCAAGAAAGTGAATTCCTCGAATCATCCCATCACAATGTCCGGAAATACCCTTGAACCAAGTCCCTCCATCTCGATTTTGGGAGTTACGGTGTCCAATAATATGTCTTGGCATGACCATGTTGCTAACATCGCAAAGTCGGCAAGCCAGAGGCTAGGTTTTCTGTGGAAAGCCAGAAAGTTTTTTACTCCTGATCAACTGTTGACGACGTACAAGGCTCAAATCCGACCTCTACTGGAGTATTGCTCGCACATTTGGGGTTCAGCACCAACGCATTCTCTTCGTCTTCTAGATTCCATTCAGAAAAGAGCCATTCGCTTGATAAACAGCTCAACTCTCACAGATACCCTTCACCCTCTAGAACATAGAAGAAGAGTTGCAGACCAGTCATTGCTCTACAGATATTTTCATGGCAGATGCTCCAGAGAAATAAAAACTCTTGTACCACCATTGTCCACATTCGGCACGCTGATAAGTCTTACCCATTTACTCTCAAGATTGACACTACAAGGACCAATCTTCATCAAGAATCCTTCTTTTACAGGGCTGCTACGAAATGGAATAAGCTTCCAAAATTAGTTTTTCCAGAGAACTATGACCTGCAACTTATTAAAAAGCGTGTCCACAATCATTTCCTTTCTATAATCCCTTCTCCTTCTAATAGTCGCAGTGCGGGCCGTCCGAAGCCCACACGATAGGTCTACCCTTTTTGCGACTAAAAAAAAACCACGACAAAGCAAAAAGTTTAGTAAACCTTTCACCAAAGAAAGCTAAACAGCTCTTTGAGTTGGACAATAAAGACTTGAAACTGGTGACGGGACTCCTCACTGGAGTTGCCACTACTGCGAGAACTTCGCTGAAACTGCAAAACATTTACTTTGCGAATGCCCAGCGCTTTTCTGCAAGAGGGTTAAGTTTCTGAATAGGGCCTTCCTAAAGCCATCTAATATCAGGAACTTAGCCCCCACGACACTGGTAAACTTTGTACAAAGTCTCGGAATCCCGGGCCTCAAATGGATCAAGGGTTATGCACAAAAGATCTGATAGGTCGAGGTGCTTAAGAGGCTGCATAGCCTTCGTGACCCCTCCTACAATATACAAGAGCAGAGCTGCGTCCAAGCTGCCAACACATTTTTTTAAATTCTATATCTAGTGTTTTTATTTTCTTCTTTATGTGTGTCGTCCAGCGCAGCTTGACATTTTAACGACATTTAAATCGACTAACTCACTTTTTAATTTAAAAAAAAAACAAATTTATTTTTATAGGAACGTTCAACGAGATTCTAAACTTCGACTGTGTATAACTTTTAAGTAACAGCAGCTGTTAAAGAATGCTGTTTATTGCACAAACATGCCAGACAGATAATGTCTGCATAAGTTTATGTTTGTGTATAAATTTTCACCGTTTGTATTTTAAAAAGTTTCCCGTTAATTTTTATCTCGCCATTTCGATTCAACCAAGTTTAACTATGCACGACTTTCGACAAAACAGCTGATTATTGCACGTTTTACGTTACTCATTGACGACATCCAAACACGTTAGAACGTGTTTATAAATTCGAAACGATAATCTGCATTTGTCGCCGAAACTGTTCTCGTGTAATCGTGTTACGCGAGCGCGAACGCATAAAATAAGATAAAAACTCCAAAAAAAATGAGATTCAATTTGTCGGGGGCGGAAATTTGGTTTTTTACTACCTCCTGTCGAGCTGAGTGTCGATTTGCTCCTTTAGGACTGCTTGCAGTGGCGTCGGTGTTGAAGAAATAATTTCAAATAATAAATTTAACAATACGCACTTTTCATTATAAACAAAAATCCGTTAGGTTTATTAACAAGAAAATTTAACACAAACACACACACACACACACACGCTTTTTTTAACTTTAAAATTTTTATTTCTTTTATGTACAACAACGAGGTTTACTCCACCACTGAAATGTGTCGTCTTCAAGCTCAACAGATTTTAAATAATTAGGTACTTAAATACTCTTGTACACGGCCCAAAAGAAATAATACAAAAACGGCATAACACCTCCACTTGCTACGTCAGTGTTCGGTATTAAACAGGATTACAGCTAGAGGATATCATTATTTTGGTTGGGGTGCGATGTTAGCGAAAAGTGTTTATGACCTATTCAGATTTACGTGTCAACACGAGATAAATGCTGTTATTTGATGTGCGGAAGTTTTATGTGCGTAATATTTAAAATGAATAATGAAATATGCTGACTCGTATTTGCATACGCATCGCTGCTCTAGATGTTGAAATATATCACGGCTGCTGACAGTATCTTGATAGTTTTATTACCAAGTTTTCGGCTACTGTTATTTAACATTTCAGGCATATCTTGATAAAGGATTATTGAAATAATATTCTTAATATTTTTTTGGCAAAACTAAAAAAAAATTCATTTTAACATTGTGTGTCTACTATAATTTAATCATGGAATAATTTATTTATTTCATGCGGGATTTATAATTTATTTTACAATCTATAAGTAAACTATTTGTTTATTATTAACTGCTCCAAAAAAGTAAGAAAATTTTACAAATATTGGATTTATGTTAAAAATTATTAGCTGTTTTATTCGCCAAGGTTTTGTCTGTAATATATTGAATGTTTACTCGCTTATCTGACTATTTTTTTATTTTCAAGTGGATAAGTTTTTCAATTTAAGGCAAGTTGTTTTCTTTTGTATTTTCAAGAATTTTACATCAGTTGTTGTTTCCACTTTATTTAATCAACTGTGTTTTAAAATTTAGAATTTTGATTTGAATAATGCCTAGGCGTAAACTTAGTGCGGGTAAAGCTTATAGAGCTATTGGTATGATTAGGGCGTCTTTAGAGAGAAGTTGCGGACGTTTTCCAAGTCAGTTAAAGAGTCATTTCGTGACTTCTTCGTATATATCGAGCAAATGGTAGCGTGATAGAAAAACCAAGGGTTACCACCCCCGCACAAGATCGTTATTATTATTATTACATATAAACAAGGGCAGAGGGACAAGTCCTTATATCACTCAAAAACCATGGATATTATAAAAATCAATTACCTACTAGCAAATTAATACATAAATTAAAGTAAATAAAAATAAAAAATAAAAAAGATAAGATAAAAAAACAAAAATACAATACTTGTTATCAGGATAAATATTAAATTAAAAGTTATTGATTTATAAGGCGGTCCAGTCTATTTTTAAATATGTTGGTAGAAGAGGCAAAAATAATGTCAACATCGAGATTATTCCACTATTCCGCTGGTATATGCTATGAATAGCAAAGGTCCCAGAGCTGAACCCTGAGGCACCCCACTTTCCACTAATTTTTCTTCTGAGAATGCTTCTCCTACTCTGACTGTGTATACTCGTAGAAAGCCTCTGATTACTTGTCGGATCACACAACAGCGTCTTTTAAATGCTTTTGGTATTTCGGTTTCGATTGGAACAGTACGTCGAAGAGTACACGAGGTTAACTTACGTTTACGACACCTATTGAGAAGAGTTCCTTTTGTAGTACCCTTAGCCAAGAAAATATGTAAAAAGGTTTAATAAGAGCACAATGAACTCGGTTGACCATTCACGGTAATTATAAAACATCAACCCATCAAACTCATTCGGAATGTTTATCAAACGCACGTATTGTTTATACTTCACATTTTGTATATACTTATTCTCGTGCTTCTAGCAAGATGATTCAGTGTTTATGTTTACTTTGGTCGATGTCACTGCTCTTGTTTAGCCAGCACTCGGTCAAGTTCACGACAGTAACAATAGTAACGATGAGTCGTACAATTAGATTAAATGTATTTTAAGTTCAACGTTCCTCTTTTATTTAACAAGAGTTTTCCCGTAACCTTAAAGTACCTACCGAGCAAAGGACATAATTACTATATGGCGATCATTATAGCCGACAATGACATCAGCGAGAAAATAAAGAACCGACTAAAAACCGCGAACAACTACTTTTATGCCCTTAAAGACGTATTTGGATTTAAAGAAGTTACTGGAAGATCCAAAATCAAAATATACGAAACTGTCAGACTATCATTATGTACGGCTGCGAATCGTGGACGCTATCGGTGCGAAATGAGGAGGTCATCCGAAGATTCGAAAGACGAATACTTGGAAAAATATACTGCCCGATAAAGGATCCACAGACGCAGCAGCATAGAAGTAAAACGAATGCAGAGCTGAAAGAACTATACGACGAACTTAACTTTAACTTAATAAAGGCTCAACGGCTTAGATGGGCAGGACACGTACGTAGAAAACCCAAAGATAGGCTAATACGAATGGAATGGCAGAAAGCCCCAGAAGGAAAGGGAAGGGATTTGAGAAAATTGGCACGGAGGTTATGACAGATCGAGTTAAATGGAGGCAAGTCGTCGCGTCAGCCAAAGCCCATCAGGTGCTGTAGCACTACGGAGTGAGTGAGTGTGAGTACCGCTATCATCAAAGGTGACACCCAAGTACACATATTCCCTTCAGGTCAAAATTTTCTGATCATCTGTATGTTCTAGATGGGTAGGTTGATTCCCAATGCATAGATCTCCTATTCTAAACTTCCTTAACGTTTGTGGAGCAGTTCATTTATTTATTTTGTACGTTTAAATTTTGATATCCTGTTTTTGTTTATTTTTATCATTATTTTTTTTGTACGAGCCAAAAGGTATCTTAAGATCATTATCGAGACGTAGTTTAAATAGTTTAGAAGTCTCGTAAGTGAATCCTCACACATTTGTTACTTTCGAGATTTAATGAATAAATATTGAAGGCGTCCGAAAGACTTTTTTTACTCAAAATTTATTATCAAGCCATTTATGACTTCGTTGACGTTTTAAGGGCAAGCTTTTAAGGTGTCTGCTAAAAATCATGGTAAATTAACTCATGCACAATAAAGTCCATCGAGATCTATTTATTTTTTACTATAATTTTACGTGACAATTATCTACGAACAATTATACTTAAACAAATACAAATAAACTCTACTACTGGTTAAATTGGTTCAGCTCATTAACATTAAAATAAACATTAAAATTAAAATTTGCATTTCCATAAATATATGCAAATTTCACACACATAAAACCCTTAAATTTATAAATTTAGATTGGACTATCGGTTCCGAATTTGCAGCACTCCAACCCCGCACCCTTAGCCCCACACATGCAAATCCAGAACTCGTAGGAAAGGTACAGTAACTTTAACGTTCGTTAATTGCACACACAGGCCATATTCCGGCCGTTAACTGAGTCCGAAATAAGCGGAAATAGATAATTCCGAACAGACCGGTTAAACTATACACAGTGAATAATTTTGTTAAAATTTCTTCATTAATTTTTTTACCTATATATGTTTGTGTACATAAATAATATTCACGCCTTTTTTTTGTAGCTTTTTTTTACTTTCATCAGCACTTTCACACATGCTCGTCGGTTGTTGGTAGTCTTAACTTGGCATTTCTTCAAAACAGTGTCGATCTGATCGAGGTCGACCTCTATCCATTCACGCTCGCCTGATAAATCTCTTTCGTAAATCTTCTTTGATACATCCTCTCTACGTTTCCAAACCATCTAGGCATATCTTTAAATATCTTTGTTACCACATTTTCATACAATCTTGTTCGACTCCTTTTTGTTCAATCAGTACCTTTGTAATGCTATATTCTTTTTCAAAAATCATTACTTTTGTCTTGATTACATTCCCTTTAATTTTAAGGGCATCATGCATAATATTTACTATCACCTGCAACTTCTTCAGATGATGCTAATATGACCTCATCATCGGCATAAAGGGGACATTTGATGATCAAATCATCCATTGTTTATTAACATGCATTCTTTCTCTAATCATTTGAACAATCGTCTAAGTAGGTATAAGTCAAACAGCCTTGGCGAAGCCACACATCCCTGTCGAACACCTTTTCGATGTTAAACTAGTGCGAGTAAGCTTTATTTATACTGTAAGGACATTTTTTTATGCAAGTTGTAAAATTTTTTTACCATTGAGCAAATATAAACATTTCGTAATATAATCGGTCATCATACTCATTAATAACTGCACCAAGATTCAGCAAAAGGGCTATGCACTAAATTACCACGTGGCAAACCAGCATTTCAAATCCATTTAAAAATTGATGTGTCTTTTATAAAAAAAAGTGTTTATTAAGCCAAAATGACAGCCATTACCGAAGACAGCTGTCTAGACACTCCGCAATGAACAAAAGTTCAGCGAGATATCCAATCTTTGCGACAGCCAATTAAATCACTGAACTCAAACAACTTGACCTCTAAGGCAGCAAGGAGTACCGATTGCAAACTGCCGGCTTCACCTGCACAGCAAAGTAGTTTAAAAAGTCAACTTGAGGTGGCAAAATGAACCCAAACAGATTTGGCCTAAACTAGATCTGCGTCGAACTAATGATGTTTTTACTCTATCCAGGCAGTCCATTGGAAACGCGATCGCCGCCATAACAGGACACTGGGCAGGTAGATCCCGTGCACGGCGCATGGAAATCGCAAAGCTACGACACGACTTCTGAAGAAAAGGAGGAAACAATGGAACATCTTCTCTACCACTGCCCTGCCCTAGGCAAAAAACGGCTTTATATATCAGTACAACCGAACTTTGATGACTTATCTGATCTCAGCTCACATTAACATAATCTGCAGAGAAATAATTTGAAGAGATAAAAGAAAACTTACTACTTTTAAAATCAGAATGTCTACTTTAAATTGGTCCAGAAATTAAACTCGAGAAAATTTTGTTGAAGATATTATAACATTCTGGCTATCATGTTTGCAATCGTTATTTTATTGGTAGCCGCACGGAAAAGTTGTATAGTGGAGAGACCAAACCACTGTCTGAGATTTTTGAGCCAGAAAGTTCTTCGTCTGCCGGGGCGTCTCTTACTATTGATCTTACCCTGTATTATAAGATGTAGAATGTCATACTTTTCTGGGTGTCTCATGATATGTCCGTAATATTCAAGTTTTCGTTTTTTTACAATATTGACCACTTCTGTATCTTTATGCATTCTTCTAAGCACCGTTTGTGATATTTTCCACCCAACTTACTCTTAGCATTCTCCTGTACAACCACATCTCGAAAGCTTGTAGACGTTTGAGCGTGGCTTCTGTTAGTGTCCAGCTCTAGACTCCGTACAAAAGACTGGAAAGAAATATGCTCTAATCATCTTCATTCGCAGGGAAATTGATAGATCGTGACTGGTAAAAAGTTTTTTCATGCGAATAAATGTTGGCCGGGCACACTCAATACGTATTTTGATTTCAACTGATGAGACAGAGTAAGCTGACCTATATGTTATGTATCTGTCTGTCTGTATGTTCAGCTCCTCAGCGTGAGATGTTCCATTGATCTTGCAAAGTTTTAATTTGTTTTTATTTAAATTAACATGCCATAAATGTAATTTAATTATAATTTACATTTATGTTTTATCTGAATTAAAGATATTAACGTTTTCTTTCATGTTATTTTTTTTGTTTTGTTTTATAGAAGCTATTTTTGTTTACAAGTTTTAAGATGATTTTTTTTCTAAATAACCAGCCAAAAATGGTGCTGTCATTATAATTATGAGTCTGAATAATATTATTTCTGTATTTTTTTTAAAAAAGTTAATTAGCTTATTCATATGATTAATATTTTTGAATATAATTAATAAAAGTTTTATAATTATTTGATAATTTTATTTGAGAGAAAAACCACTGAATTTGTTGACGTTATTGGAACCAAATAATATGAGAAAACGAACGTAAATATAAATTTCTCGACAACCCGAGAAGCCTCGAGAAATTAGCCTCGAGAATTCTCGAGACCCGAGAAATTAAAAAGCTCGAGAAATCATGAACCCTAATTGTAACTGGTACAAAAAGCGTCTGTTGAGTCTGTTGAGTCTAAAATTAATGGTCTGTTCATAAGGAGACTTTTTGTTAAGTACACCTAATCTCTACGATCAGTAGTTTTAAAGTTAAATAGCCAATATCTCATTTTTGTTAAATTTTGTTGAAGATATTATAACATTCTGGCTATCATGTTTGCAATCGTTATTTTGTTGGTAGCCGCTCGGAAAAGTTGTATAGTGGAGAGACCAAACCACTGTCTGAGATTTTTGAGCCAGGAAGTTCTTCGTCTGCCGGGGCGTCTCTTACTATTAATCTTTTTTTTTTTTTATGAAAATAGTCACAAAAAGGGTAGACCTATCGTGTGGGCCGCGGACGGCCCACACTGCGACTATTAGAAGGGCAAGGGATTA
Source organism: Agelastica alni (assembly GCA_950111635.1). Classification (NCBI taxonomy): domain Eukaryota; kingdom Metazoa; phylum Arthropoda; class Insecta; order Coleoptera; family Chrysomelidae; genus Agelastica; species Agelastica alni. The sequence goes on along the minus strand of OX467717.1, from coordinate 17,764,406 downwards.
TAGAAAGGAAATGATTGTGGACACGCTTTTTAAAAAGTTGCAGGTCATAGTTCTCTGGAAAAACTGATTTTGGAAGCTTATTCCATTCCGTAGCAGCCCTGTTAAAGAAGGATTTTTGATGAAGATGAAGTTCTTCGGCCGAATGTGGCCAATGGTGGTACAAGAGTTTTTATTTCTCTGGAGCATCTGCCATGAAAATATCTGTAGAGCAATGACTGGTCTGCAACTTTTCTTCTATGTTCTAGAGGGTGAAGGGTATCTGTGAGAGTTGAGCTGTTTATCAAGCGAATGGCTCTTTTCTGAATGGAATCTATAAGACGAAGAGAATGCCTTGGTGCTGAACCCCAAATATGCGAGCAATACTCCCGTAGAGGTCGGATTTGAGCCTTGTACGTCGTCAACAGTTGATCAGGAATAAAAAACTTTCTGACTTTCCACAGAAAACCTAGCCTCTGGCTTGCCGACTTTGCGATGTTAGCAACATGGTCATGCCAAGACATATTATTGGACACCGTGACTCCCAAAATCGAGATGGAGGGACTTGGTTCAAGGATATTTCCGGACATTGCGATGGGATGATTTAAGGAGTTCAATTTCTTGGAAAACGTGGCACTTTGTGTTTTTTGGGCGTTGAACTGAACAAGATTGTTGGTTCCCCACTCGATGATTGCTTTAAGATCTCTATTGATAGAATCAACCTGTTCCCGCCTGAGTCTATTTGTATCATTCACCGAAAGTGATCGATAGGATGTGAAAGTTGAGACAAGTGTGCTATCTTCTGCGAAACTGTAAATGGGGTTCGTGGTGGTTTTCAAGAGGTCGTTGATGTGTAAAAGAAATAAGGTGGGGGACAGGATGGAACCTCTGTACTATACTCTGTATTATAAGATGTAGAATGTCATACTTTTCTGGGTGTCTCATGATATGTCCGAAATATTCAAGTTTTCGTTGTTTTACAATATTGACCACTTCTGTATCTTTATGCATTCTTCTAAGCACCTCCTCGTTGGTAATCTTTTCCACTTTTATAACTAGTTATTGTCAATTCGTTCAAACGTTAGAATACCTTCATTGTGAATTTATCGAGGCCGTTCTGTATTTGAAGCCGGTCACCGGAAAGAGTTTCTATGCGGTTTCCCAAAATTCGGCATATTTTAATTCGGGCATTTGCATACGAAAGTGGAAATCCCATCGGACCGTGTGCCCGCCTCACAATACACCACCTTCTATGGAAACAATATCGGGCTTAATAATGGTAGCGGGTAAGGTAATTAAGGTTTTGCATAACGAGGTGTTTCTATACAACCATTTTGTAGAGTTGGATCACCGAGGATTTTGTTATAATGCCCGCTTTAATAGAATATTAAATGAAAACACGCACACACAGGGTTTTGCATTTTAATAGTAAATAGTCCTTTGTATTGTATAGTGTAGATTAAAACTTTTATTTGTTCTTACTAGGGGGGTGTATAAAAATACAATAGCTCATTGGAAATGATAATGTTTAAAGTGAAACGATTTTATTGAATTTTACAAAATGTTATTACATTATACAGGGTGGCCAACCGAAAACGAAACAGAGCCATTTGCAGTAACTTCGTTAACATTTTAGAAAAACGCTCAGACGCGTCAATTTTTGACCGGTATTTTTCACTCCACTACTTTCATCCCTAAAATACCCTAAAATTTTTAAATGGCACTGGGGGTCGAATAACATGTCTTTTGAAAGCTCTGACAATTCTCTGTACTTCTTCTTCTTCCGCTGCTATCCATTAATGGATGTTTGCGATCACTTCTGACCATTGTTCCCTATCTCTGGTGAAGTCAATTAATTCTCCGGTGGTTTCTATTTCTGTCCAATGTTTGATATTTCGGAGCCACGACATCCTCTTTCTGTCTACACCCCTTCTTCGCATTTAGACCGCTGCCTTACTTGGAAGAAACACATATTTACTAAACGTAAGCAGCTGGGTATTAAATTAAGACATATGCTGCAACAGCTGCGAATCTGCTCTCTTGAGAACCGTAGAAAACAGAGAGATCTTACATAACTTTTTAAAATCATAAATGGTACATGTAACTATCGACATATCTCTCATATAATTTCTCTTACATTGTATTAGGCACTGTCTGCGAACATTTGTCGTTGATTACACCGTTCGACCGACGATAATTTAATGTTGGTTCTTCACTTTATTTAAAAACTAAACAATTTATGGTAATACATAATTAAAATATTTTATTACTTTTAATGTAAATTATGTCGGAAAGTTACCAAAATCATAATATTTTTAAAATAAAAAAAATTTCCCAGCTATTTTTTTCATTTGAAGAATGTTAAAATATTGAGTTCGTCTACAAAAATCATTCTCTTTGTGATATTATATTTTAAATCTTTTAATTTGTTTTGTTCTGAAAGTAAAAGTTTTCCTTTTTGAGTAACATTTGGTGAACACATTTTTACCCTTGAGAAAGGTTTTATTTATTATTTCGGAGAAAGATAGTTTAAAGCACTCGAACTACGAGTCATAAAAACTAGGTACAATTCGAGTATTGTATAGACTGTATAAACACTAAATGTTATAGATGTAAAAAAGGGGACAACTGTAGAAATATAGTAGTAAGTAGTTAGTTCTCTCCGATCCTTGATGGTGTTAAGACACACTTCCGAAAACTCTATTTCAATAAATAAAATCTTTAAATAAATAAAATCTTGATTCATTATAAAGAAATACACCGTCACTTTTATCCATAATCCCAACAAAGAAAGTTAATAACTTTTCGACATTTAACTGTAATTATTAAAATTGTCCTCAAAATTTTGCTGCAAAGTAACGTATATTAACAGCGTGAGTAGAATAATTAGATTTTTAATATGGCAGGCATGTCAATAAAGTCTTAACTTTCAAATATCTTTTGGATTTTTTTAATTAAATCCTATTAAAAAATATAGCCTGAACGTCACCATTTATGTAAACAAAAAAAATAGTAAATTTACAAAAACTAAATGTCTCCTCTCTTTAATACTCTCATTTTTATTAAAAAATAAAATTAACAAACATTTTAAATAGTTCTCCTTTTGATTTTCAAAATTAAATTAAATTTTTTAAGTTGTCTTAAGTGTCTTATTTATTAAATAAATAAAAAAATATTTTTCCGAAAAAGTGCAAAACATCCCCCCTTCTAAATCATGTTTTTTCCCAGGTACAAATCCACCATTTCACCCCATCTTCCAGTTACTACTGCAGTAGCAACCGAGAAGACTTAAGGGATGAATGGTAGAACCATACAAATGATAACATGAAAGTAGAAGAAACGATGAATTAGAAATGACGTGCACGTAAAAGCCCCAACTTGGTTTGATTGACCTCTATATAAGCTTATATCCTCCAGTCGCACCCAAGAAGGAAACCCATCTCCGGTTAAAATATATTTAAATACTCGTATAAGTATCAAACTCAGTTGAGTCTCTGTCGGTGGGTTATAACGAAACAATACGTGTAAAAGTCTAGAGATGGGCGATCGTTTTTACGAACTATGATTCAATTAGTGATTATAACAAATATGAAATTTTTAATTTGGGAAGAACAGCTTTACGATTTATCGTAACCCAACATTGCTCTTGTTTTTACTGCTCCTACTAACTATTTTAAATTTTTACAGAATGTAATTTTTTCTATTTCGTATATGCGATAATTAATTAATGTTGATAAAATCACGTTATCGCCCATCTTTACTAACAGATAGACCTTCCGCGAGTCCTTTACTACGCAATTAATCGAATCGACCAATCAGAGATTGTGACACTTCTAATAATAGCCCGGTTAATATTTTACAATTGACACAATTATTAAACTATTAAAGTGCGGTAAATATGCAACAATTTTGATAAATTTATGTCTTAGTTATTGGTTTCCTTTTTTAAAATAAGTAAAAACATACAGTTCTGTACTAAGAGGTAAATAATTATTTATTGAAAGCGTTTTTCTTTATTTTTAAAAGTGGTTTTAATGAAAATTTTTACAAAATAATTGTTTTTCTTAGTTAATTTACTCAATTTTCGCAAAATTGAAGCTTGAAGTTTTATTAACTTTTGGAAGGTGTTCATATTTTATGTAACAATGAATTTTTATTGCAGAAAAAAAAATGATTGCTTGTGATTATAATTCGATTTTTCTTAATATAAGTACATATATTAGGTTTTTAGGGTCGGAGAATATGATTTCGGTCAAAAATTGTTATTTTTGTCAAAATTTAAAATGACGAATGAGTTTTATGATTATGGTCCAATTCGTTTCTTAATTGGTACGTGGGTGTTTTCAAGGTAGAGGAGTATGATTTTTTTGTCAGAACTTTTAAATTCAATATGGCGGACGAGTTTTGTGATTATGGTCCGATTCGATTCTAAATTGGTACGTGAAAGTTTTCAAAGTAAAGGAGTATGAATTATTTGTCAACATTTTTTAATTTAAGATGGAGGACGAGTTTTTTGATTATGGTAAGATTTGATTCTAATTTGGTACGTGGGAGTTTTCAAAGTAAAGGAGTATAAATTATTTGTCAATTTTTTTTTAAATTCAAGATGGCGGACGAGTTTTGTGATTATGGTCCGATTCGATTCTAAATTGGTACGTAAAAGTTTTCGAGGTAGAGGAGTATGAATTATTTGTCAAAATTTTTAAATTCAAGATGGCGGACGAGCTTTGTGATTATGGTCCGATTCGATTCTAAATTGGTACGTGGGTGTTGTCAAGGTAGAGGAGTATGATTTTTTTGTCAAAATTTTTAAATTCAATATGGCGGACGAGTTTTGTGATTATGGTCCGATTCGATTATAAATTGGTACGTGGGAGTATTCGAAGTAAAGGAATATAATTTTTTTTTCAAAATGTTTAAATTCAATAGGGCGGACGAGTTTTGTGATTATGGTCCGATTCGATTCTAAATTGGTACGTAAAAGTTTTCGAGGTAGGGGAGTATGAATTATTTGTCAAAATTTTTAAATTCAAGATGGCGGACGAGCTTTGTGATTATGGTCCGATTTGATTCTAAATTGGTACGTGGGTGTTTTTAAGGTAGAGGAGTATGATTTTTTTGTCAAAATTTTTAAATTCAATATGGCGGACGAGTTTTGTGATTATGGTCCGATTCGATTATAAATTGGTACGTGGGAGTATTCGAAGTAAAGGAATATAATTTTTTTTTCAAAATGTTTAAATTCAATAGGGCGGACGAGTTTTGTGATTATGGTCCGATTCGATTCTAAATTGGTACGTAAAAGTTTTCGAGGTAGGGGAGTATGAATTATTTGTCAAAATTTTTAAATTCAAGATGGCGGACGAGCTTTGTGATTATGGTCCGATTTGATTCTAAATTGGTACGTGGGTGTTTTTAAGGTAGAGGAGTATGATTTTTTTGTCAAAATTTTTAAATTCAATATGGCGGACGAGTTTTGTGATTATGGTCCGATTCGATTATAAATTGGTACGTGGGAGTATTCGAAGTAAAGGAATATAATTTTTTTTTCAAAATGTTTAAATTCAATAGGGCGGACGAGTTTTGTGATTATGGTCCGATTCGATTCTAAATTGGTACGTAAAAGTTTTCGAGGTAGGGGAGTATGAATTATTTGTCAAAATTTTTAAATTCAAGATGGCGGACGAGCTTTGTGATTATGGTCCGATTTGATTCTAAATTGGTACGTGGGTGTTTTCAAGGTAGAGGAGTATGATTTTTTTGTCAAAATTTTTAAATTCAATATGGCGGACGAGTTTTGTGATTATGGTCCGATTCGATTATAAATTGGTACGTGGGAGTATTCGAAGTAAAGGAATATAATTTTTTTTTCAAAATGTTTAAATTCAATAGGGCGGACGAGTTTTGTGATTATGGTCCGATTCGATTCTAAATTGGTACGTGGGTGTTTTCAAGGTAGAGGAGTATGATTTTTTTGTCAAAATTTATAAATTCAATATGGCTGACGAGTTTTGTGAACATGGTCCGATTCGATTCTAAATTGGTACGTGGGAGTTTTCGAAGTAAAGGAGTATAAATTATTTGTCAAAATTTTTAAATTTAAGATAGCGGACGAGTTTTGTGATTATGGTCCGATTCGATTCTAAATTGGTACGTGGACGTTTTGGAAGTATGATATTTTTGTCCAATTTTTTAAAATCAAAATGTCGGACGCATTTTGTAATTATGATCCAATTCTATTAAAAGTTTTAATAGATAGGATTTTGTAGTCAAAAAAATATTTATAAATTTAAGATGGCGAATGAGTTTTGTGATTATGTTTCGATTTTTATGAAAATTGTTGTGTGTTTAATGAAAATAGTCGCAAAAACGATAGACCTATCGTGTGGGCCGCGGACGGCTCGCACTGCGACTATTAGAAGGAGGAGGAATTATAGAAAGGAGATGATTGTGGACCCGCTTTTTGAAAAGTTGCAGGTCATAGTTCTCTGGAAAAATTAAATTTTGGAAGCTTGTTTCATTCCGTAGCAGCCCTGTAAAAGAAGGATTCTTGATGGAGATTGGTCCTTGTAGTGTCAATCTTGAGAGTAAATGGGTGAGTCTGATCAGCGTGCCGAGTTCTTTGGCCGAATGTGGCCAATGGTGAGAGTTGAGCTGTTTATACGATATATGTGAGTCCCATTTCATACTGCTATCAATAATTACACCCTAGTATTTGATTTTTTTTCAGGTAAAATGGATAGCGTGTTGCTGATACGTAGACAATCGAAAGTAGGAACACCAGAAGAATAACAGCTAAAAGGCAGGTAATTAGTTTTGCTTATATTTATGAATAAAAGTTTGTAATCTATCCATTTTCTTATTTCTAAATAGTCAATCTCCGCTTTTAGTTTCAAGTCTTCCCAATTATCTGCCCTATAAAATATAGTGGTATCATCCGCGAAACCTTTTCCACTTGTTTTTAAAAAAAACAAATCGTTAATATATATTAAATAAAATAAGCCCAAGTACTGATCCTTGCGGTACTCCTTAATATTCAACAGCTCTTGCACTGCTAAATAAATCATCGATTCTTACAATCTGTTGTCTATTGGTAAGATAACTTTTAAAAAGATTTAGATATTTATTTCGTATACCAATATCCTCCAAGCATACACACACTTTTTCTTTAATAGTTAAAATATTGATAAAAATAATATAAATATGGTTTTTATATAAAAAAAGGCCCGATGATTATTCATAAGATATTTGGAGAATCGTATGCTGCAAATTTACCATCCGTCTTTGCAAACAACAAACAGATCCTGAATGGCTTCCCACAGACTACTGTTTCGTATCATGTATATTTAATCTGAACAAAACCAACACCCCGGCCAATTTTACATTCACGAGAATCAGTCTGTAGAGCTTCGACAAATAATCATTTATGGTCTTTGTGGGAATTGGGCATTCAAAGGGGAATCATGTCGGAGGGATAAGCGTTTAAGCGCCCCCTCAAGGTAGATAGGAAAACACAGTCGACCAGGAAATGACGACGGGATCTACCGTTGTTCTAAGAGAGCTTCTCTACCCCAAGTACCTTAGAAAATGGTATTAAAATTGCATGTACTTGCGAAGTCAAAAAGATTCTCAAATACTAAATGCGGGTCTTTCCATCTGAACGAGTAAATGGATCTGAAGTACGGTAATTAGGTAGCAAGGTTGCGGTGTTTGTCATGAAATATGTAAATTAGAAACGAGTTCGTGTTGAATTATATACATTCCGTAAATAATTTAAATTTCATATTTTAACACCTTATAATTACATACACAATTAGTTGTTTAAAAGAACAATAATAATCTTAAAAATAACAGTATTTTTGAAGTGATAACTTCTTATGGCACGCTGTGAACTTTTTTTGTAATGGGTAAAAAATGTTAAACTCGCGTCAGGACACGTGGCCTGATCGAAAATTCGTAAGACGGATGTATTTCACTGGAGCAATATAAAATGCGACTTTTCTTGACTGGTAACTTGGCAACCTTATTCAACAAACTGACAAATTCAAGTACATTTTTTATGTCATTTTGACAAATTAATTTAGTAGCTAAATTCAAAATTTAAGTGCTTTTTATTAGTTTATTGATTAAGTTCTGCTTTTGCTGCATTAAAATGGTCCAAGGAGAGGTGTCGTTTTTAGCAGATGTTATGGACACCATAGCGTGTCTTAATGACTCTAATGGTTCTCCCCCCGACAAAATTTTAGATCAAATAATTTATCAGTGCAAGAAGCCGTTAAAAAATGCATCAATTTGTGTTAAAAAAGCATTAAAAACTGGACTGAAAGATGGTTTGATCAAAGAGAACGGGGGAAGGTTTAAATTACGTTTTGGTTTGCCGATAACGAAGGCTCGAAGACGAAGAAAAAATAGAAGCAGAAGCCGTAGACGACGTAGCCAAAAGCGACAAAACCGAAAACGAGGTAGCCGAAAACGAAAAAGTCGAGGTAGGAAGAAAAGCGCCATATTGAAAGAGGATCAAACAAAAAGCGGAAGAAAGAAATCGAAAACATTCAAATCTGGTACTGATGTTTAATATATGATTTATAATAAAGCGTTAATAAAAATAATGCATTATTCATAAACTATGGAAATCTGGAGACAATATTTTTCAGATTAAAAATAATATTTTTTGAAGTGAAAACTTCTTTAGCGGCGTTGTACACTTTTTTTGTAATGGGTAAAAAATGTTAAACTCGCGTCAGGACACGTGACCTGATCGAAAATTCGTAAGACGGATGGAGAGTAGACAGCTGGCGTGGCGTAGGAGAGGAAGTATCCCCCTCTCTTTCTACGGCGCGGCGAAAATGTATGCCTGCGCCGGCGTTGTTTTAAGTTTTAACTTCTGCCGGCACTCCCAGAGTGCAACCCGTAACATTTTTTATTCATTTGTATATGGGGTAAGCGGTAGTTTAATACGAGCACTGAAATCACTTTACGGGGATATCACTGCTTGTGTAAGGCTAAACGGAGCTTGCACGGACTGGTTTAACATCGAAAAAGGTGTGAGACAGGGATGTGTGGCTTCGCCATGGATTTTTTACTCATACGTAGACGATTGTTTAAAAGATTTGAAAAAGAGTGCGTAGGGATTTAAAATAAATGATTTGATCATCAAATGCCTTCTTTACGCCGATGATCAAGTCATATTAACTACCTGATACTGGGAAGAGCTGGGACAAATTCGTCTGACTCCGTGTTGATGGCGAGAATGATTTTAACAGATACTTAAAAATGAATAATAATTTAAATTCGATAAGGCTTTACAAACGACGATTTTGGTAAAGCTAAACATGAATTAGCTACAACCAGGCAAATGACAAATCACACATGAACATCTTACTATAAATCAACAACAAATAGAGAGAGTCAGTAGTTAAACATATTTAGGAACCGTACTCAATGACCAATGGGACAATTTACAAGAGATTCGCTGTAGAATCGAGAAAGCAAGATCAGTATTTTTTAAAATGAAACCAATTTTTAAAAGCCACTCTCTTACTTTAACTACAAAAGTAAGACTCCTCCGGTGCTACGTCTTCTCTAACTTGCTGTACGGAGTAGAATCATGGACCTTGACCGAAGCAACCACCAAAACACTTGCCGCCTTTGAAATGTGGCTTTATCGTAGAATTTTGAAAATTCCGTGGACGGACGTCTAACGAAAAAGTCTGTCGAAAAATTGAAAAAAACACAAAATAATTAATAACCACGATAAAGACTCGCAAACTCGAATATCTCGGTCATATAATGAGAAATGGAAAAAGATACGGTCTACTACAAAACATACTGCATGGGAAAATCCCAGTGAAACGTGAGCCAGGTCGACGAAAAAAATCCTGGTTAAAAAACTTCAGTGTATGGTTCTCAGTAACGACAAGTTTCAAGTTTCAAGTCGCAACCAACAAAATCATAATTGCCAGAATGATCGCCAACATCCGGACCTTCTTCTTCTTATGGTGCCGTCTCTACACGGATGTTGGCTATCATTATGGCTATTTTTACTTTCGCCGCGGCGACTCTGAAAAGCTGGAGGGATGTGCATCCAGACCACTCTCTTAGATTTCTCAGCTAGAATATACGTTTTCTTCCCATCGATCTTTTTTCTGCAATCTTGCCCTCCATTATCAGTCTTAGTATACTGTTTTTCTCTCCACGCATAATGTGACCGAGATATTCCAGTTTTCTGGCGTTAATCAAGTTTTCCAATTCTCCTTTTCTTTCTACTCGGCGTAGAACCTCTTCATTGGTAATCTTTTTTATCCACGATATTTTAAGTACACGCCGGAAGATCCACATTTTTTTTTTATAAAAATAGTCGCAAAAATGGTAGACCTATCGTGTGGGCCGCGGACGGCCCGCACTGCGACTATTAGAAGGGGAAGGGATTATAAAAAGGAAATGATTGTGGACACGCTTTTTAAAAAGTTGCAGGTCATAGTTCTCTGGAAAAACTGATTTTGGAAGCTTATTCCATTCCGTAGCAGCCCTGTAAAAGAAGGATTCTTGATGAAGATTGGTCCTTGTAGTGTCAAGCTTGAGAGTAAATGTGTGAGACTGATCAGCGTGCCGAGTTCTTCGGCCGAATGTGGCCAATGGTGGTACAAGACTTTTTATTTCTCTGGAGCATCTTTCATGGAAATATCTGTAGAGCAATGACTGGTCTGCAACTCTTCTTCTATGTTCTAAAGGGTGAAGGGTATCTGTGAGAGTTGGGCTGTTTATCAAGCGAATGGCTCTTTTCTGAATGGAATCTAGAAGACGAAGAGAATGCCTTGGTGCTGAACCCCAAATATGCGAGCAATACTCCCGTAGAGGTCGGATTTGAGCCTTGTACGTCGTCAACAGTTGATCAGGAATAAAAAACTTTCTGACTTTCCACAGAAAACCTAGCCTCTGGCTTGCCGACTTTGCGATGTTAGCAACATGGTCATGCCAAGACATATTATTGGACACCGTGACTCCCAAAATCGAGATGGAGGGACTTTATTCAAGACTTTATTTCCGGACATTGTGATGGGATAATTTGAGGAATTCACTTTCTTGGAAAACGTGGCACTTTGTGTTTTTTGGGTTGAACTGAACCTTATTGTTGGTTCCCCACTCGACGATTGCTTCAAGATCTCTATTGATGGAATCAACCTGTTCCTACCTGAGTCTATTTGTATCATTCACCGAAAGTGATCGATAGGATGTGAAAGTTGAGACAAGTGTGCTATCGTCTGCGAAACTGTTAATGGGGTTCGTGGTGGTTTTCAAGAGGTCGTTGATGTGTATAAGAAATAAAGAAATGCCTGAAGCTTTTTCATTGTGGTTTTGTTGATCGTCCATATAAAAGCACTGGGATTTCATACCATTTAACCATTCTCAGACGTAGTTGAAGGTATAAGTGTGGGTTAGTAAATAGTTGTTTTATTTTAAAGAAAACATATCTAGCCATCCGGACCGGATGGGCACTATAAAAAGAAAAAATAAGGCTAAATATATCACTGGTATAATTTTACGAGTGGCCGATAGAGGGTTTTTATTTCAAATTCCGAACTGTATAAAAAGCAACATTATTTCTTTAATATATTTTGTATATTAACATACTAGATAAACACAAAATAAATATATAAATTAACATGGATTATTTTTTTTGTTTATAAAATCACATATAAATCATAAACCGAGTTTCTACGTATAGCAGCTACTTCAATTCGCAATAACTCCATCCTCAATAAATTCAGCTGGAAGGCGAACGGTATTCGACACATGATATATGCAACCAGGAAGCTCAGGTCATTATTTATAGCCCACCGGTCGGTACAAAAGAGAACTGTCTATTAGTAAGTCATTTTACAAATAAAATGTCCAAGAGTTGCAACAAACGCCCATTTTAATAGGCTGTTAAGTAACGATGCTTCGAATGAGATACTGGCGATTGGGATGGACTCGGGTTTGTGTAATGAGGATAATTACAACATGACTGTGCTTAATCCCCATGATGTAGGGATTTATAATTTATTGATTAGAATAACAGTTAATTAAATTAACTTTACTTGGTAAAGTTGTAGTGGCCATACAGACATGCACAGAGGACGTAAAAAAACTTATTCATTTTTGAATACTCATTATTCCGACGACTAATTTCACTGAAGACCTTTTTAATTCCAAGTCTTGTCCTTTTCAAAAATGCAGGTATACTACCCCAATTTTTACGACCCTAAGTTCTGTTCGTGTTCAATAACACACGTTTACAAACCTAACCTTTATGACCAGAAGCTTCTTTCCTTTTTATCTACTCATGCACACTCGCAAAACCGAGGTGAATCTTTTTGACACTAAATTCCTTTCCGCCAAGTTACGCATTCTCTACGAACCGTCATAAAACCAACGACCTGGAGGATAAAGATAAAAAGGTCGGACAGAGGTACACCAACACAGTCTCTCAACGGCCTCTGACACAGTCTCTCAATGGCCTGCGACACAGTCTTTCAACGGCCTCTGACATAGTCTCTCAACGGCCTTCGACAGTCTCTCAATGGCCTGCGACACAGTCACTCAACAGCCTCCCAGACAGTCTTCCATCCTCGACACTAGCACGCATCGCCTACCTCGCCAAGTTTTTCTTTCGTTTCGTTAAATAGACGTAGTTAACAGTAATTCGAATTGTTCATCAGTTTTCTAACACTCATCACACGCGATATCCCAAAAGTTTTATGAATAGTTATAAAACTTGGAAGGGTATTCAAATAAAAACAAACAAAAAACAGCTATTTTGGTATTTCAAGGTTATTAAAACTTTTTGATGCCACAATATTTTCAACAAAATGGTTGCTTGTTGGTTGCAAATTTTAAACAAGTGGCTACCATACGAGGATAATATGAAAAGTGTTAAACCTTAACGTGAAGATGGCACCACTCGTCAATAAAATCTAGGGAATGTGGTTGTGCATCACTAGACAGGTACTGAGCATAAATTCAGCCATTTTGGAAGCGCAGTTGTTGTTTAACAATCGTTTGAGTCTGTAAAAGTGAGTGTTTTTGTAAAAATGGAAAAAACCGGGTATTAACATGTCATAAAATATTTGTTTTTAAAAGGCAATATGCCTACGCAAATCAAAGATGAGTTGGACGCTGTGTAAGGGGACTATGCCCCATCATTTTAATTTTGGGTAGTTGAACTTAACCGAGGTCGTATCAGCTTGAAAGACGATAAACGTTCAGAATGTCCAAAAAGTGCAACCACTGAAGATAACAAGTTCACCAAATTGTGTTAAACAACCGTAGAATTAAAGTGAGAAAGATAGCAAGGCTATCAATGTGTCCAAAAACCGTGTTTGTCACGTATTGAATTAGGAATTAGGAACATGAGACAGCTGTCCGCGCGCTACGTATCGCGTTTGCTTATGTTAGGCGCCAATTAATTACTGTAACTGAAACCATTACACGTCCGAAACAAAAATATCCATACTGTTTGTGTTTGTATGACGTCACCGTTGCTTATGTGTGTACAGTGTGCATTGTTAATATTGTGCTTTGGTTTAATAATTAAATTTAAGATCATGATGTAGTACAAAAGTGAGACCTTACTAAATATGTTAATATTTTAATATATAATTCTTCTGTCGATGTGTCTGTTAATGAACTTCTCCTAAACGGCTGGACCGATTTTGATGAAATGTTTTGAGTGTGTTCCAGTGAATTCGAGAATGTTTTAGATTCACTTCTAGTTTTGTAAGCACCCCTACGAAAGGGGTGGAAAAGGGATGGAATATAAAAAAGGCTAATATTAGTGTCGAATTCATAGTCTTCGGGGACGATGAATTTAATAGTGACATTCCAAATAATGTTAGCACCCATACAAAGGGGGAGAGAAGGGGATAAAATATAAAAACGCTAATATTAGTGTCGCTTTCAGAGTTTTGGGGTCGCTGAGTTTGATGGTGACATTTCCAATTTTGTAAGTACCTCTGCGAAAGAGGTGGGAAGGGGATCGAATATAAAAACTATTAAAACGCCGATATTGGTGTTGAATGTGTTGAATTCATAGTTTTCAGGGTCGCTGAGATTAAAAGTGATTTTACCTAAGCAAGCAAGCCAACGTTAGGGTAAGACAACGTTTGCCGGGTCCGCTAGTTTTTTTTATATTATTTTGAAAACTCCTGAAATCTTTTACATTAAAAACACCCATCTATCAGTGACGTCGACGTTACCAAAATCCTTTTCTTAAACTGCTAAACGCGCATAAAACAGTTTTCACTTCAAGAACATTTAAAAATTGCACTGTCAAACTTTTACAGCCAATCATCTTTATTGTTATCATCCTGCGTTTAACTTATAGAAAAATTTGAGTTAAAATAACGCTGGTTGATATTGTCAATAAACAAAATAATAAATTTTTGTCCTGTCAATACAATATCGAATTTTCACCTTTTGCCATTCCCACAAACAAATAAAGAAAAATAACGAGCCCAAAGTCAGCTGCTATCATAATTCCATCTAAAATAAATATCGCAGTAACACATGGTACCTGTCACAACGTTTATAGATTGCAATGAAAATATACGACGAACGCAGACCTAATATATATTCAAAAAACTTCTGTGCCACCTTTATTGCCACCGAAAAAGGCAGTTCATATTTTATTATCACCTAATAAAAATATATATTTGGTTGCAGCACATCTCGAACGGGAAGTATGCGTTTATTATTAGTTGTGCCATCAAACGTTGACTTTTATAAAAACAAATATTTTAGATTCAACTATCTACCTATTAAAAATATTAAGTCACATCCACAAAAGTAAACGTCATCTAAAGAAGTGCTATAAAATTCACAAATATACTACCAGAAATCGTAATAATATTTAGATGGAAAATTTGTATCACATGAAATACAAAAAATCTCCGAAATATAGTGGGAGTCATCTTTACAACTTACTGCCAGAATTACTAAAAAAAGAGTTACCAAACAGATTCAAAACTGATCTTAAAAAAATCTAACCTCAAATAGTTTCTATGACGCTTCCGAATTTCAAATATATTTAATATATTTAAAATGATTACCATTAAAGTAACTGTTCAATTTCAATTCTAACTTTATCATGGATATGGTATTTTGCACTAACTGTAACATTAAACTGCATCTGTCTACCTAGCCAAAGATTTTATATATTTTATTAGTGCTCTCATACATGCTCGTCGGTTGTTGGTACTCTTGACCTGGCCTTTCTTCATAACAATGTCGATCTTATCAAAATATGTTCACCGAGTTTGGTACACCTTTCACCAACTTACCCATTCACACTTGCCTTATAAATCTGTTTCGTCAAACTTCCTATATCCATCCTCTCTACGTGTCTAAACCATCTAAGCATTTCATTATCTATTCTTGTGAAACCACATCTTTCACATCACAGCGTTCACTTATCTTACTATTCTTCACCGAGTCACTCCGGCTATACTTCTTAGACTACTCATCTCCGCAGCATTATTCTATTTGTATGCTTCTTTTGCAAAACCCAATATTCACTACCGTACATAAGTATAGGGACCAGCATTCCTCTAGTCAGTCAGACACTATACTATATAACTATATGGAATACATATTTGACGTAATGAGTAAATACCGATTGTTCTTGTTGCTCCTGAAGTATATGCTACAATAGGTCGTAATAAACCATAAAATCAACCTTCAGCACTTTTAATTTCAAGACCTTAAAAATTCTGAGATACGTAGTGGGCTTTTAGTTGTAAAAAATTTACTTATTTGGAGTACAAAAAAGAGACTGTATATTAAAGTGACTCGAGATATATAATATAGGTACTTCAATATGAACCAAATATATTTGTATGTCCCAAGGTAAAATGGGTGAACATTCTTGTAAAAATGCAACATACCTATTTGTCATGTTTGTAATACTTCTAAAAAATTTGACACCAAAGGAATTTATTGGGAAAAGAAATTTACTCCTGTTAAAATGTTTGTACCATGAGTTGGTATTACAGCCATTGTTTTATAAAAAGACAGGCAAAAATCTGTACACAAAGCATAAACACCTACAAAATGTTATTTAAAGTAGTAAATCAGGGAATCAATTCTAAATTTAGGCTTAGGTATGTCATCTGAATGCTTTCAACACACAACATACTGAAAATATTTACAATTTTGTTCGTTTAGATGGTACCGGTTGAGGCTCTTTTTCCTCAGGTTGGTTAGCGTTATTTGCTGCCTTTTATGGGTCATCGTCAGTTTTTTTCTTCTCAACTTATTAAGACAATAAAACAATTAAATAAAAGAAAAATAAGTGGGAAACCTAAAGATTTATTACAACAATAAAAAACCGATAAAAAAAATATTTTTCAACAAGGATACCAGCTTTCCATTGTTATTTAATCGTTGTTTAAAATTGGCTTCGTTTAAAATTCTCATATTTCCCCGTATTATGTTGACAATTCAAAAAGTCATAGTAATAATTACAATAATAGGATTCAGTTTTGCTGGGCATATAATAAGATTAAAGACAGCCAATTTTAAACAACGATTTAATTATAATGAACGGCTGGTATGACTTGATACCTAACGCTATTTGAAAAAATATTAGGGGTATCTCCAGTAGGGAGGGGGTGAATCTGACATTCGGCCGAAGAACTCTCAGTCTCACCCATTTACTCTCAAGATTGACACTACAAGGACCAATCTCCATCAAGAATCCTTCTTTTACAGGGCTGCTACGGAATGGAACAAGCTTCCAAAATTAGTTTTTCCAGAAAACTATGACCTGCAACGTTTAAAAAAAACGGGTCCACAATCATTTCCCTTCTATAATCCCTTCCCCTTCTAATAGTAGCAGTGAGGGCCGCCCGCGGCTCACACGATAGGTCTACCCGTCTACTATTTTTGCGTCTATTTTTATTATAAAAAAAACAAAGCTTAAATAACAATAGATGGCTGGTATTAAAAGCAAAATAATATGATGGAATAGAGATTTACCAAACCTTTTAAATGAGGTGTGACTTGATATCCCTAATATGTCGCATTTCTAAAATATAAAGGGTGGGTCTTTTTCAAATAAACACAGTGTATAAAAAATAAATAGAGAAATAAAGTTAAGTGCTTTACAATTCAAGAAGATATTAAATAATTTATTCAAATCATTAAACAATAATTATCATTGTGAGTTGTGACATATAACCAATATTTATCTGCGACTACTTTATTAATGTTCATTTAAATGAATAACAAAACAAAGTTACATTTACGCAAAGAATAAAATGGATAACTACCATGTCGGTTAAAGTATGTGATATATTAGCTACATTGTAATCGGTTTATACATTTCCGGGCAATTAACCATATATTAAATTTACGATAACCTCAATTCCTCCGAAAACTTCGCTATCTGTAATCCTTATCTTGAAGCTTCTAAACTTCTAAAAGAAACTTTGCACCTCCTTAGCCAAAATCTTAAGATAAGGTTTATCTAACTAACGGATTTAACCGATGTTAATACGCATATTCTGGAAGGGGTAAACGATTTACTAACGACATAATGGCACGACACATAATCCTTTTGGCATAAGATAGATAAATTACCACCAACCTTAAAGATAAAGGAAACGCTGAACAAGAATCAGAGCTGTAATGAGATTATAAAAATGTTTTTAAATTCAGTCAAGCGAAATTTTGTAAATACAACGGCGCACATTTGGACGATAAATCTGCAAATTTGGGAGTTATTCATTATGTCGTTCAAATGTTTTTAAAAACTTTCTCATCTCACCCACCCACTGTGATATATTAGCTAAAAGGGAAGTTGTTAAAATGTGGAGATTTTTTTTTAATTTGAAATATTAAAGATTTTTAACGTAAAAACTTCTTGAGGCAACACACCTCTATGCACAGCCAGACGTGCCTTTTTTAACACTTTTTAGCTGTTCATAAAGCTATGAAGTGCCCCATTCATTTGTTTTCCTGCCAACACCCTTCGCTCAATATCACTGTCATACTTTCCATTTCTCGTAAACTTTGAACGCAAGTACACAAATTCATTTACTTGTTTCACTCTTTTTCCCTTAATCAGATTTTTACAGTTTGTCATGCTTTCTTCTCTTTAAAAAACCATTACTTTCGTTTTGCTCACATTTATTTTCATTCCTTTAATTTTTAGGGCATCATGCATAACATTAACCATCGCCTGCAACTCCTTTTCAGATGACGCTAATATGACTTGATCATCGGCGTAAAGAAGGCATTTGACGATCAAATCATTCATTTTCAATCCATACGCACTTTTTTTCAAATAATTTAAACAATCGTCTATGTATGTTATGTATGTAAGTTAAACAGCCATGGCGAAGCCACACACCCCTGTCTTACACCTTTTTAGATGTTAAACCAGTCCGTGTAAGCTCCGTTTATTCTGACACAAGCAGTGGAATCCTGTTAAAGTGATTTCAGTGCTCGTATTAAACTACCGCTCACCCCATACAAAGACAATGTCGACCACAATTCACTCCTCATCACTTCTAGCCAAGAATTTTTCGACTATACCTCGTTATGAAAAGACCTGATCCAAACTTGTTCTTCCTCTCCTAAATCCTGCTTGCACATTCCATATATCATTCTCTCAGTTTCAGTTAAGTGCAATAACGCAAAATAAAAAAATTGTGAAACAGAAGTAAATTTTTAAAATTTTATATTAAATATCACATTTAAATCCGGTCCTGACAACTTCCTACCTCATCTCCGTGTTCATAGAACACCCCATTCGTAATCTCCCGGACCGTTGATCGATGTCGCGAAACGCGACAACTGACATCCAAGGGGCGAAAATAGTGCCGCCCTTTGCTCTAACCTCCCTCGGAGACTCAGGTGGCATGGCACACTAGACTAATACATCGACGATGGGTTCTCTATCATCGCACGTCGAGACGCGTATTGTTAGGACGCGTTTCTTTTCTTTTCTGGGTAATATTTTTTGATAGATAGACGAGTTAGGGGAAGATTTAGTGAGATTTTTATTGAAGCGGATGTGATTGGTGAACAAATCGTAATTTGTTACTGTGTGATCGATAATATGTCCTTTCCGCGCTCGTTTACTTTTACATTTGTAATTTGTCACAAACGTCTGATGCCTGCATTATATCTCTTCATAGCGTTCAGATCCTTATGTATTTTTTTTATTGGGATGTACAAATTTTTATTTTTTCATTCTCTATTTTTCAAAGATTCTTTAATGTAAAAAAGATCTGCTTTGTTTCCTTAAATCCTTTTCTTGGTACCGTATCTCTCTAAATACCAATTTTTTTAAGTAGTTAAGCGTGAGATTTGGGAATGAAGTTGGCAACACCGTATGTACCTAACCCTGTAGTAATGGTCGTTTGAGTTTGAGTTTACCGTCTATGTCATTGGTAAACAGATTGACCAGAATAAACAATAAACTTATGTATCGATAACCAGGCGTACTATGTCTTAGGAAAATAGTGAGTCTGTAAAATCTAAAGTAAGCAAAAAACATTTTTTTTGCGGTATTTTAACCTAATATACATTAAATATGAATTTTTTCCCACGTGAAGCTGTTCTTGCCAAGAATAGAGTTATTTTACAGTCAGAAAGATCTAGATTTATTATGTTAAACGAACATTTAAAGCGCAAACATTTTATTATTTTACGAGCAAGCAGATGAGACATCTAGACATTGCTCTAGACCAGTCATTGCTCTACAGATATTTCCATGGCAGATGCTTCAGAGAAATAAAAACTCTTGTACCACCATTGTCCACATTCGGCCGAAGAACTCGGCACGCTGATCAGTCTCACCCATTTACTCTTAAGATTGACACTACAAGGACCAATCTTCATCAAGAATCCTTCTTTAACAGGGCTGCTACGGAATGGAATAAGCTTCCAAAATCAGTTTTTCCAGAGAACTATGACCTGCAACTTTTTAAAAAGCGTGTCCACAATCATTTCCTTTCTATAATCCCTTCCCCTTCTAATAGTCGCAGTGCAGGCCGTCCGCGGCCCTTTTTGCGACTATTTTCATAAAAAAAAAAACTCACGGGTCTTTTTACAAATTTTGCTTTTTCTGTAAAGGGTCAAACAATCAAAGTTATTTCTGCCATTGTACCATTTATTCTATTTGACATAGGAAACAAAATAGATACAAAATAGTACAGGGTGATTTTTCTCGATGGCACATTAGACGTTATCGCCAAACTAGTCGGGAAAAAAATCTGAAAATTTGTAATATGGGGTTTTTGGCATTGGTCTATCAAATAAAAATATGCTCGACTTTCGGCGACTTCCGGTTGTACAAGATGTTAACGTCAACTTTGTTATTTTAAATTGAACCTAATTTTTTTTATTTTATTCCCGAATTCTACATGAAATTTAAGATAAAATTTGTGCACAATGTTCTATACCAAAAATAAAGAATTTTCGAGATATTTAGATTTTTTTCAAAATTTTGAAAAAATCCTAGTCCACTCCATATGTCCAAATCATTGATATTTCATACAGGGTGTTTTAAACTTAGCCGCCAACATGCACAATTTAAATCATTTATAAGTTGCTTACTTAAAATACATTACAAATATATTACATATTCCGCTATATTTCTTTAAGCAAATTCGTTTGGTTTCTGTATTCCCCATAACTAAATCCAACCACTTTTGAGATATTTCATTATCGTTAAAACATTACAACACTTAATTATTTCAACATTAGTAAAGGGTACAGTTTTTTGGTATTTGACAAGTGTATAAACGTTGCAGGTGACTATGTTGAAAAATTAGTTTCATTCTTTTTATCTGTTTGCACCTATGTTATGGATAACAATTCGTGAATCATTCTCGTATTAATAAATTTTTTAATTACAGTTTTCCAAATGGACTAACATTAAGAATATTTATTTATGTAATTAGAAAATTTTTATTCTTAAATTCTTCGTTTATTCATCTTACATTCTTTTAAGGTTGTCTAAACTAGTTCAACAGATTTTAAATTTTGATGCTTAATAATTTCACGCAACTATGCGTCTAAAATGTTATTTCTTTACTTTAGACTGTATAAAATCATTAAGCAACGCCGCACTATTATAATATAAAAAAAGTATCAGCAAGGGAATATATTAAAAATTGCAACATTTTTGCTGGAAAAATATTTGTGGTAACATGCAAAAAAAAATGTAAATTTAGTTATTGTAAGTTTCTTACTAAGATAAGAGTATCTGTGCGGTTATTATTTGTTAATATAATATTATACATCTATTATAATTATTATTAATAATATTACCTACTTTTGTTGTAATATTGAATAAAAATGGCAGATACAGAAAATAAAACTTCGACAGCATCGGCACCTTCTGGATCTAATTCTCCTCAAACGTCGTCGTCGTCTTCGCCTTCGAAAAAAGAAAAGAAAATAAAAAATCCAAGGAGTAAACCTTCATATCCACCGACATCCGAAATGGTTAACAACGCCATAAAAGGATTAAAAGAACGTGGTGGCTTGACTCTTCAAGCAATCAAAAAGTATATTAAGCTAATTATAAGGTCGAGACCGAAAAAGTTGCCCCCTTTATCAAGAAGTATTTAAAATCGTCCGTAGTTTCTGGTTCTTTGGTACAAACTAAAGGTAAAGGTGCATCTGGATCTTTTAAATTGGCATCGGTGACAGCTAGCTCTACGAAACCCAATGCTAGTAAAAAAAAAGCTACTAATGGTGGTAAAAATGTAAGTACTAGTAGTGGTGTTAGGTAACTGCTGCTAAGAAAAACGTTTCGACAAGTGGAGAAGAGAAAGTTAAAGTTGACAAAAAGCAAGAAAAATTGTGGGATCATCATCTACCTCCGGTAAGACGGACAAAAAAGTCGTTAAATCAAAGAAACCTGAAAAAAATAAACGGCTTCTAGAACGACGTCTGCAGCAACTGTAGCGGCATCGACAACGCTAAACCCAAATCTCCAACCAAAGCTAACAAGTCGAACAAAGGTAGTCCTACTAAAAAGCCGAACGCACCAAAAACGGCTAAAGCTTCCAGTGGCAACAGCAGTTTGCCGAAAGTAAGGAAAGCTGCATCTCCCAAAAAAAGAAATAATTTAATGAATATCAAAAATCTTTATTATCCTTACAATTATTAGTCCACAATTAGTTCCGGACTGATTAATTCAGCATAATAACCCATTTTCGGCCATTGCATTTGCCTAATTGGACGATTGCAGTCCCCCTACTCCGCCCATGAATGTTTACCCGCGACACAATAGTGAACTTACACCGATTACAGCCTTAGGTCTTTGCGTCGAAAGAATGCGGAACATTATTCGTTATAACAGTGTGTTGAAAGACCATTGGCGCATCCACAGACCCTTAGGTAAATATTTCTTGCGATGAAAGATTAGATAAGCGATTAAAAAGAAAGATAAAATAATCTCCAGTTCAATTCGACAACCACTTACAATATATTGGCATTTCTAATGGTTAAATGAGTATGTATAGTATGTTATCTACCCAATGGCAAACTAGCTCTTTTCTAATACCAATAAAAACTAACGCTACTTGAAATTAATATACCTACAACATTTCAATAGCAAAGTATGCATTGGATGCTAATTACATACAAATTTGAAAGAGACACATCATATAAAACCTTTGAATTGTTATAAAAATTAAAATTTGCAAGTGCCCAACTGCAATAAACATTATTAAATTTGTTCGGAATAAATAAGAAGGAACTTTACAGTTAAAAAAATTGAAGGGAGCTTTAAAATTAAGGACAATGAAGAGCTTTATCTAAATGAGCTTTAAATAAATCTTTTTTAGGGTAATGAGGTGAGATGAGAAAATTTTGATCTGACATTGGGGGAATTTTTAATCAATCCCAAAGAATAAAGTTTTTAAAATAACAATAATCTAATATTTTATTTTTATATTCCTTATTTGCTAGGTATCTTTGACAGTGGTTTGCTATGGTTCTTTTTTAAAGATTTAATTTAAAATTTTGGCGGACAAATTTCGCATTCGCCAAAATTTTCAAAAAATTTATCCATACAGATAAAATGCTTTGTCCTGAATGACTGACTGACAGAAAAGGATTTTCCGATATTCTGCCCCCAAGGGGGTAAAAAACGGGGGCAAAGTTTGTATGGGACAACGTGATTTCTTGATCCTATATACTTCAAATTTTGCGTAAATATTCTTTCAACAGAATTTATGAAAGGTGTGTTTCGTATTTTATTAAAACTCATCGCCTAACGGGGTTAAAAAAGGGTAGAAAGTTATTTTGAGGGTGATTTGCATCGAAGTTTATATCAATACTCCTTAGTGCTTGTGAATTAAATTACATTTTATATCGACACATGTTTGAAAACTCAATCCGATTTTATAAAAAAAAAGTTGAACTCACATAAAAGCTTGGTGCAATGCAATACTCTTTAGAATTAGAATGTCAAATATAAAAGAATATTTAAATCGAAATTTTAATTTTATTTTTTCTTGGATATTTGAATGAAAAACTTACCTTACACCTTGACTGCACACTCTACGATTAGATACAAACCGAAACTCTACAATTTACCCAAACAAAGTAATATGGCAGAAGTACTACGCAAAATAAAATTAACTATTTGGAATGAGTACTATGGCCCCTAAAGGGAGTTTCGGAGCCCTAAATAGATCTTTACAAGATGTTAGGAATAATACTTGTCAAATGGGAGGAGTTACTGTATTGTAAGCAGGCGATTTCCGACAGACTTTACCAGTAGGGCCCAGAGAAACGCGAGCGTGCGTAAAGCGATCTTATTTGTGGCTTTTAGTAACAAACTTACCAAAAATATGAGTCCATTTTAGGAAAGATGTTACAACACCATTAAATTACTCCTTCGAATTCAAGAGAGTGCAGTTTCCCATTAAAGTCTGCTTCGCCTTAACCAGAAACAAAGCTCTAGGTCAAACTCCTAAAGTAGCGGAAGTAGACTTGAGAGAAAGCGGCTTCTCCCACGGCCAGTTGTATGTGGTATGCTCCAGAGAGTAAACGCACATAGTAGCCTGGTGATTCTAGCACCCGAAGGAAAAACAAAAAATATTGTTCACAAAAAAATACTGCGGTAAGTATAGAATTACGATTTTGTTGTAAAAATATAATACTAAAATGAAGATTATTATATTTTATAAGTATTCAAACATTTTAACAAAATAATTTATGTTATAACAAAATTAATACAGAGAATGAATGCTATTTAAATTCGAGCAAACTGCACAACAGTATAACATGATCATCTCGCAAGAAAAAACACAATCTCTTACAATATCACGAGATCCCAAAAGATGTAAACTGGCATTATATAACAAGAGCGTGGCACAGGTTATGTCATTTAAATACTTGGGTGCTCAAATAACCAGTCACCGTGATCTTAAGTCGGAAGTCAAGTCGCAAACAATCAAAGCAGCAAGACTATCGGGATTCCTACGAGATGTGATATGGAGGAACAAGCACATGTCTATAGCGAGCAAAACAAGAATCTCTAAGACCTGCGTAAGACCGGTAATGACCTACGCTACTGAAACGAGGGCAGAAACAGCAGCAACAAAGAGAATTTTAAGAGCAGCCGATATGAGAACCCTAAGGACCATAACAGGACATACTTTACTCGACAGGCAGAGGAGCGAAGACATCAGAGCTACCTGCGGCATTCAAGATGTAGTAAGATGGTCCAGAGTCCGAAAGAGAGCTTGGAGGGATCATGTGGACAGAATGCCAGGAAACCACCTCGTAAGAGCTGCTAAGCACAACAAGCCTGAAGGTAACAGACCACCAGGACGACCGCCCAAGAGGTGGCACGAGAGCTGGACATCAGAATCCCAGTTGCGGCTGCTATGAGTGCTAATATATGAGGAAAAACAAGACAAATGTATTAAGAAAAAGAAGAAGAAAAAGAAGACAAAATTAATAACGTGAAAAACCAATTAAAAATCCTATTGGAACCATTTTCGACTTCTACGCGGATGAAGTCGTGGACAAAAGCTAGTAGATATTATAAAGTAACATGAAAATATTATTTAAGGTTTGTCACTCGAGTGGTGCGGAGCAAGGGAAAAGCGCCGTTTACGTAGTGTATAAGCTGTCAGGATTGCAATTTTACAACTCAAAAATGAATTCATAAAATCATAGGAAAAATTTATTTATTATATTCTCTTTTGATTTAATACTGATGCGCTAATTTATGCGCTATTTTATGTAGCATAAAACCTCGTAAACACGCTAAGAAAGACTGTGTAAGAAAATAATAAGTATGTATTGTTCAGATAACAATTTGTTGCTTGTAATATTACTTTTGATCATATTTTAATTTTTTAATAATCAAAATATGATGGAAATAAAAAAAAATTGCATTGAAATAAAATTTAAATATTATGTAAAAAAGAAATGTTCAAACAATAAATATTCAATTTTCCTTCCAATTGTTTGTTCATGTATTAAAATCTTTAATATTTTACCTTTTTTCAAGCCATTATAATTGGTACACGGTATGATAGCAGTTTATTTTTCTTGTTGTATTACACTCCGTGATTTTATAAAAATAAACATCATTGTTAAGTTTTTTATTATTTAGGCTTTTATGATTAGTAAAAGTTTGCAAAATTATTAAATAAAAAATGTAATATTTTTTCCTTTTTTTATCACAATATTTGTAAGTAAAAAGTACAATTAATTAAGAACAAAAAAAAACTGTATATTAAATTGAATTTTTGTTTTAAGTTAAAAATTTTATTTAAAAAAAAATATTTTGTTTTAACTTCAGAGCCTTATAAAACAGATAACAATGCATAAAAATTAAAAACATCATTTTGACCTTGCGAACTCATACCACAACGTCTTGATTAAGCAGTTTGCCTCTCTGTAGACTGTAAATTGATATTTCTTTATTTTTAACAATTTTTTTAAAATAATTTTATTTTAATGAAATACATTCCTGTGGCATAGTTCGTCATTCCAATGTACTCCACTAGACACTGGAGGTACCACTAAGTAGGGGCGCAGCAGGGTAGAAAGTAGAAATATGTTCTGTTGAACAGAGATTTCAGAATTTAATCAAGCAAAGGAATCTACAAGATTTGGAATTCGGAGAAGCCCGCGGGATGCTGGAAGGCACACGATGAAAACTGAGCTAAGAATTTGAATATCCTGTGGCATGTTTATGATGAACGGAATCTCATTTCAGTATCAAATGATGCTTGAAAAATCGCGTGATTAAAAAAATGCAAGTCAAGAAATTAGTTTGCAAATTGAGAGATCTATGAAAGAAAAGGGGGGGTTTACAGAATTGTTGGTAACACCAAACACTTTTTACCAAAAATAAAAGTAACATAATATATAACGTTTTTTATAACTTCATTATCAATTATTATTAATTAATATTTATTTATTATTTAAAACCTAAACGCTCAATTTTACAATAAAAGATTATATGATTATATATAATTAAAGGATGATGTATTAGCTTAAAGTATACCATGTTGCGTAATATTGAATACTAAAAAGGTTTTTATAAATAAGATACTTTATCCACTGTGATTAAAAAATTTGTTCATAATTTCTTCAAAAACTGAACTGAAGTGTAATGATGCTAATTAAACTTTAATTTTTCATTACACAATTGTTTTGTTTTAAAAGTCATCTGCCACCCTTTAAACTGGAGCTGCAATACTAACGTATGGGTCTGAGATCTCGACCATGACAAAAGAGGACGAAGAAAAACTAAGATTTTAAGAAAAATTCTTGGACCATCACACGCCACTACCACAAATCAATATAGAATAAGAATAAATGCCGAAATTAGAAGATTGTATAAGGATAGAAATGTAATACGAAAAAATCAAGGGCAAGAGACTAAGATGAGTCTAAGATGGTCATATGCATAGATTACAGGATGAGATACTGGTAAAGTTAATATGGGAGAAGGTTCCTACGGGAAGAAGACCACCTGGACGACCCAGAATGTGTCCTATATACATTGTGTCATATATACAAAAAATGAACATCCCTTTGACGATGAAATGATGGAGGATCGAAACACCTGGAAAAAAGTTGTACAGTCAGCCAAGACCCACCCAGGGTTGTAGTGCTACTTGATGATGATGAAGTGCTATATAGCCAATTTAAAAGGAAATAAAATGGACTACCACAAAAATAAGCAATAAGATCAATGATAATTTAAGTTTTAAAAATAACAATAATATATCGGTGAAAAATAACCAAGATACATACAAATAGTCACGCCTTTTTGCCGTTGGGGTAGGCACAGACCACTTTCTTCCACTTGCTACGCTTCTTATACACATCTTTTGCTTCCTCTACTTTCATCAGTGCTCTAATTCATGTTTGTCGGCTGTTGGTACTCTTGACCTGGCCTTTCTTCAAAACATTGTTGATCTGATCGAGATATGTTCGCCAAGGTCGACCTTTATCGACTTGTCCATTCAAACTCGCCTTATAAATTTTTTTCGTCAATCTTTTTTCGTTCATCCTTTCTACGTGTCCAAACCATCTAATCATTCCTTTATCTATTTTTGTAGCCACATCTTTCTTTTCGTTCTCTTATCTCACTATTTTTTACTTTATCCAACCGAGTCACTCCGGGTATACATCTCAGACTACTCATCTCCGCTACATTCATATAATCAGTGCCATTTCCAGAAATGGGTGTCTGATTATATTTTTTATGGTTGTATGCCTATATGTTTTAGTACCTTTCCAACAATTTTATTGTTCTGGTCTATAAGCTCATTGTCTTGCCTCGCCCCGGATATAAATATCTAGAGGTCGGAGGTTAAGCATTGCTTCCATAGAAGCAGTGGTGGTTGTTCTCATAGCCCCCGTAATACATAGGCAAGCCAGCCTTTGTATACTACTGAGTGTATTTACGGTTTGGGATTGCCGTACTTTGGTCCACCAACAAATAGAGCCAACTAATTTTGGAAGCTTGTTCCATTCCGTAGCTGCCCTGTTTTAGAATGATTCTTGATGGAGATTGGTCCTTGTAGTGTCAAGCTTCTATGTTCTAGAGGGTAAAGGGTATCTGTGAGAGTTGAGCTGTTTATCAAGCGAATGGCTCTTTTCTGAATGGAATCTAGAAGACGAAGAGAATGCCTTGGTGCTGAACCCCAAATGTGCGAGCAATACTCCAGTAGAGGTCGGATTTGAGCCTTGTACGTCGTCAACAGTTGATCAGGAATAAAAAACTCTCTAGCTTTCCACAGAAAACCTAGCCTCAGGCTTGCCGACTTTGCGATGTTATCAACATGGTCATGCCAAGACATATTATTGGACACCGTGACTCCCAAAATCGAGATGGAGGGACTTGGTTCAAGGGTATTTCCGGACATTGTGATGGGATGATTTGAGGAATTCACTTTCTTGGAAAACGTGGCACTTTGTGTTTTTTGGGCGTTGAACTGAACAAGATTGTTGTTTCCCCACTTGACTATTGCTTTAAGATCTCTATTGATGGAATCAACCTGTTCCTGCCTGAGTCTATTTGTATCATTCACCGAAAGTGATCGATAGGATGTGAAAGTTGAGTGCAATCGTCTGTGAAACTGTAAATGGGGTTCGTGGTGGTTTTCAAGAGGTCGTTGATGTGTAAAAGAAATAGATTGGGGGACAGGTGGAACCCTGGGGGACCCCGGCATTGGTTTTAAACGCATCAGAAGAAATACCGTCAACTGCCACATGTAAGGATCGATCTTGCATGAAGCTCAAGAGCCATTGGCGTAGGTTGGTTGGGAGACCGTAGGCAGATAATTTACTTAACAATGCCTGGTGCCAAACGCGGTCAAAGGCTTTAGATATATCCAAGGCTATTGCACGGGATTCACCAAACTTTTCAGTAGTGTTTGTCCAGAGCTGAGTGACATAAGCCAGAAAATCTCCAGTAGACCGAAGTTGTCGAAATCCATATTGTCTGTCATAAATTATCTCAAATTTCTGTTATCTTGGGTCTTATCACAGCCGTGTAAAGCCAATGAGCTATTTTCGGTTTCAGTCCTCGAGACTTTCCAATGACTCTTTTTGTGGCCATTAGCATCATTTTGCTTTTGTTTGAGTTATGCTGCATGTGGGTATTCCATGACAATTTCTTGTCCAGAAATACCCCGAGGTATTTTGTAGTCAGAAAAAATTCAATACCCTTATGTTTTTTTATATTAAAAGATGATAAAGCCCCCAATAAAATAGTTATTATATTTTTTATCACATTAACTATATCTAGAATATTTTAAAATATAATTTATAACCAAATAATCGGAAAGTTAGTTTTTTGGGTTTAACTTGATAAATGATCGATTACCACAGATGTCGACTAAACTAGTTGTTAGAATAAAAAATACATTTGTAAGATAAAAGTTAGATAAAACAAGTATGAGAAACCAGAAAAGTGTGGGATTTTCAGTAGTAAACCTTTGATTGTAAACAATTTTCTACAGAACGTTAACATATGCATACATGTAATATACATATTTCTTATTACAATCATACGGTAAGTCAGTGGCGTAGCAAATATCTTTTTTTTTTAAAGTATTAAAAAAAAATTGTAATAAAAATAGTACTAAATATTTATGTTATATTATCCTGCATATATAATCAAACAAAATGTTCTTTAATGTATTCAAGAATTTCGTAACTAATTTTTTAATTTAAAATTTAATTAAAATTTTTACACATTTTTTTTGTATTATCATCAACGGCTCTGTCCCAGCTCATCGCAATTTAGGGAGTAACATTAAAAGTAAGAGGCATATCCCTACCACCTTTCCTCTTACAATATCCCGTAGCCTTTTAGCCAAAGGCGAGCACCAGGGTGAGCCAAAACGATAAAAATAATGATTTATTTCTTTGGATATTTATTGTTTATTCCAAGATTTTTGTAACTCATTAAATTTGTCCGAAATTGCATACAAACATATAGTTACGGATTTTTTCCGTAGGGGTAGGCGGAGAACACTTTTTACTTGTTACGGTTTTTACACACATATTTCTTCTTTTCTTCTTCAAGTGCCGCGCCCTCCTAGAACAGTGGCGATCATTCGCATGATCTTCACTTTGTTCACAGCCGACCTAAAACTTCATACTTCATACCATTGGCCACGCTTTTCCTCTCTATTTTTTCTTGAATAATAATGTGGAGCAATTCATATTTCAGATTTCTCATTACGTGAGCAAAGTACTTCAGTTTTCTTATTTTTATGGTATTTAGTACCTCTCTTTGTTTATTCATACGCTGTAGAACCGCTTTATTCGTCACACTGTCCATCCACGATATCGTCATCATTCTTCGGTAAGTTCACATTTCGAAAGCCACAATTCTCTTGCACATTGTTTCAGTGAGAGTTCATGCTTCCATCCCATAAAACAATATTTTAATGACATAGCAACGTAACAGGCGTATTCTTAAGGAAGTTTACAGAGCTCTGCTGGTAAGCACTTTTTGCATTATTTTGAAAGTTGTTCGTGCCTGTTCTATTCTGCTTTTGATTTCTTGATTTAAGTCCCATTTTTATTCACCCACACACATATTTGGCTATTTCTATTTTCATCAGATCTTTCATACATGCTTGTCGGTTGCTGGTACCGTTGACCTGGCCTTTTTTTAAAAAAAATTTGATCTGTTCGAGATATGTTTGCCTAGATCGACATCTACCAACTTGCCCATTCACAATAGCCCTATAAATATGTTTCGTCAATCTTCTTTCTACGTGGCAACGACATCAAAGCATTTTTTTGTCTATCTTTGTTTCTACATTTTCTTTTACACCACAGCGTTTCCTTACCTCACTATTCCTTGATTTTTTCATCGGAGTCACTTCGGCTATACTTTTAGACTACTTATTTCCGCAGCATTTATTACTTTCTTACTTTTTGCCAAACCCAACTTTCTTTTCCATAAATAAGTGTAGAGACCAGCACACCTCTATACACAGCCACGTGCCTTTTTTTGACACTTTTTGGTTATTCATTAAGCTATACAGTGCCCCATTCATTTATATCCCTGCTTACATACTTCGCTTGATATCACAATCATACTTTTTGTCTTTCATAAACTTGCAGTTTGTCACGCTTGCTTCTTTTTAAAAAACCATTACTTTCATAGGGAGAAATTACTTTGTTTATCAATAAATAAATACACTCCGATTTTATCAAACACCAATCTGAAAAAATTATAAAATTTATTTTATTTAATTATATAATATATTATAATTTTTACCTTCCTGGTTCTTGCCTTTTATAAGATATAGTCACCAGTATGTCGGAAAAAAAGGTAGAATCATATATATATATATATATATATATATATATATATATATATATATATATATATATATATACTTGGGTCAAAAGATACAGGTAACAAAAAAACGACGGGTTGCACTCTGGGAGTGCCAGCAGAAGTGAAAACTTAAGTATTAACGTTGTGCGTTTTGGATATTTTGGAATGGTTATGGAATAATTTTGCACGAATTGCTTTAATTATCAGAATAAAAGTACTATCTTTTATGTGGTAGAATACAATATTTATTTATTGCGCTATCGTACACAAACCAGATCGTACCAGAACCATCATCGCCAATCTCTAAAACTGATACGATCGGTTTATGATAGCTGAAGTAAAAAACGAACAGTTTTGATTCGAACCTATTTAAATGTCTAATAAAGACCGCATCAATAGCAGTTTTATATTTTATATTTCGTTTCGCCTAAACGAAACAGCCGGCGCAGGCATACACTTTCGCCGCGCCGTAGAAAGAGAGGGGGATACTCCCTCTCCTACGCCACGCCAGCTGTCTACTCTCCATCCGTCTTACGAATTTTCGATCAGGCCACGTGTCCTGACGCGAGTTTAATATTTTTAACCCATTACAAAAAAAGTGTACCACGCCGCTAAAAAGTTTTCACTTCAAAAATAATTTGACTGTAGATTTATGACGCCGAATATCTTTGGCATGGTCAGCATTTGGGAAAACTAAGATATCTTGAAATCCAACATGCCTAATACAATAAAAGCTAAAGTTTTCAACCAGTATGTCTTCCCGGCTCTCACTTATGGAACAGAGACCTAGGCACTTAACAAGAATATTATAAATATATTACAAGTAACACAACGCGCCATGAAAAGACGAATGCTAAACATCAAGCTACAAGACCGCATTACCAACACAGAAATAAAAAGAGGAACAAAAGTTAAAGATGTTATAGAAAAAATATTTGCACTAAAGTGGAACTGGGTGGGACATATTGGGAGAATGACAGACAACAGATGGACGCGAAGGATGATAGAATGGAGACCGTGGGAAAACAATAGGAGTAGAGGTAGACTGCAAACGAGATGGTCAGATAATATAAAGAGACTGGACTGGACATGACTGGATAAGAAAAACCAATAACAGAGGAGACTGGCAGATGTTAAGGGAGGCCTTCACTCGACGATGGGTGGATTAGGACGGATGTGGATGTCGGTGAGAGGTGTTTAAAAATTTTATTATGGATTTTAATGTAAAACAATTACAATATAATTTTTTTTCCACGGGATTCAGCTAGTTCTTAGAGATTTTTTAGCAACCCGCCAATGATTTATACCATCGTTCATACGGCTACTAATTAAAACAAGCATGCCAGTAATACAGATAAAGCTCTCACATAACTCATACTCAGTGGTACATAAATAATTGATCCTGAAAAATGGCGAACCACAATAATTTATGTAAAACATAATCTTTGCAAAAGCATGGGACAAACTTATCTGCCATCGACGACTCCAAACAGAACATACAAGCAACCGCAACTTGCATTCACACTCTGGGATTACGAAAATATGCTTGCCATTATTTAAACGTGGGGATGAGGTTTTTGGTACAAATAAACCAAACAGACTTTTTTAAAACACACAAGTCTGTTATTTTTTATTAAAATATGTACGCGGAGGCAGACGTTGTCCCGCCACAGACCTCGCTAGCAAAATATATTTCTTGAAATAAAATATTTTATTCAGTAAAATTATTAAAAATCTACATATTCCTTCAGGGCCATTTTCTTCCATAATATAATCTTTTCTTAAGGCGACGCTTCTCCCTTTTTAAATTTTGCAAACTTACTCGTTCTCCAGCAATCAACTATTCAAGACGCTTAACCTTTACAGGGTAGTTCTCATTGCAACTTATCTTTTTGATACTTGTTTAATATTGCAAATAATAATTTACTTATTTTAATCTATAAGTGCTTCAGTAAATCTTTTCTTGTTAAGATATATTATACTACAATTGATAATTTCATTAATCTCTACATTCGTTATTCTTGTGAAGCAGTGTTGCCAAACTCAATTGTTCTTCGGGTAGTGTGGTTAACATATCTTTTAGATTG
This sequence comes from Agelastica alni, assembly GCA_950111635.1. Classification (NCBI taxonomy): domain Eukaryota; kingdom Metazoa; phylum Arthropoda; class Insecta; order Coleoptera; family Chrysomelidae; genus Agelastica; species Agelastica alni. The sequence continues at coordinate 17,730,995 of OX467717.1, read as the reverse complement.
GCTAATCTTGTAGGTTTATATTTATGTACTTTTAAAAAGAGCTTAGTTTAGTTCTAACCTAACTCTACCAACGCCACCTTTATGTACCACATTTTGTTTGATACTCTTTTAATAAAAGTCCATATAAAAATGTTTTCCTCATACCTACCCTTCATAGTAATGGTAAACCGTCTCCTCCAAAAATACCATACACATACACAGGGTCTTTCAAAATTTATGCAAAAAAATTTAGGTGATTGCCCGTATGAAATTATGATGGATCTTTCCTATAACAAAATTTCCTCAGCCCACCCCCTTTCAAGATATAACCCCTAAAAGGTGGTAACAAAAATCAAGTTTTAATTTTTTTTCTCAAATTTAAGTAATTATAGAAACTTAAAACTTTGTAATTTTCGTGCACGCGCAAAGGAATAAGCACCAGTATTTCTTCAACATTCCTATTACATTATCTTCTTCTTCCGCTTCTATCCATTAATGAATGTTTGCGATCACTTCTGACCATTTTTCCCTATCTCAGGTGGTGTGAATTAATTCGGTTGATAAACAGCTCAACTCTCACAAATACCCTCCACATAATAGAACATAGAAGAAGAGTTGCAGACCAGACATTACTCTACAGATATTTCCATGGCAGATGCTCCAGAGAAATAAAAACTTTAATACCACCACTGGCAATATTTGGCCGAAGAACTTGGCACGCTGATCAGTCTTACCCATTCACTCTCAAGATTGACACTACAAGGACAAATCTCCATCAAAAATCCTTCTTGTACAGGGGTGGTGCTACGGAATGAACCAAGCTTTCAAAATCAGTTTTTCCAGAGAACTATGACCTGCAACTTTTCAAAAAGCGGGTCCACTAAAATCTCCTTTCTATAATCCCTCCCCCTTCTAAAAGTCGCAGTGCGGGCCGTCCACGGCCCATACGATAGGTCTACCATTTTTGCGACTACTTTCAGTAAAAAAAAATCATTTCCGCTTTTACATGTATTATCGAAAAAATTAAAATTATCTCTACCTTTTAGTTTCGCATAGTTCAAGTCTTCAGAAATTGAGATCCCTTACCTGCAACAAAACGAAAAATATGGTTATTTCCCATGCGGCGAAATATTAATGTCAGATAATTTCCACTACACATAACATTGACAATATAAATATATTTCACGCTTCCCGGCGTGAATCCCAAGAGGAAGTGACCCCCATTTCGTCGGATGAAATCACAGGCATGTATTTAATTAAACATAACCTCATTTTCATCACTCAAATTTAATTCATGCGATCTTCGAGTAGATTAAATTTTAAATTAGGCAGAGTAAAACGGCGATTAATTAAGTTATTTTTAAAAATCCAATCTAATTGATTACAACGAAAGAAAGCTAGCATGGAGCCAATAATATATCATACTTATTATAATGAAAAGAATTTGGTACAATTAATTACATACATAAATTTTGGTACAGCAATGTTCTTGTTCAGATCCTTATGCATTTTATTTTTTAATAAGGTGCACATATTTTTATTTCTTTCATTCTTTATTTTTTGAAATATATTCTTATGTTTGAAAAAGGTCTGCTTTGTTTCCCTTAAAATTTATTATTTTACAAGTCACACATTTTTAAAAAGTTCCAGATTTATTCAGTTCAAAAATTTCATTATAGGAAAGATCCAAAGATAATATTTAGGAAAATTTTGTGAATAAAATGTTAATAATGTAAATTGCACTTTTCTATAAATCAAATAAAAATGATGAACTCATTTCTAAAAAACAGAAAATTTAATGTAAAAATTAACGAAAAACAGTCTACGGATAGATTTATAGAAGCCGGCGTACCGCAAGGTTCAACGTTATCGCAAACCCTATATAATCTTTACATAGCAGACACGCCAAAAACAATAAACACCAAACTAGCTATAAACGCAGACTACACTTCGGCCTTTAGCACACATAAAAATCTTAGATTACTGCATATACATATGAAAAGGCAAATAAATAAAATAGAAAAGTAGACAAAAACTTGGAAAATCAAGTTAAATGCCGAAAAAACACAAGCTATTCTCTTTTCTCGAAAAAGAAACCCGAATATGCCTCACATAAAGGTTAAAATAAAGATATTATTTACACAAAGTCAAATACATACAGTTATAGATTTAGACAGAAAACTCTCATGGCATTCTCACATAAACACGCAAATTACGCGCTGCAACGAAACGTCTGGCAGACTCCGTAATCTTCCATACCACAAAAGTAAATTAAATCTCAAAAACAAAGTCCTTATATACAAACAAATTATACGTCCTCCATTATGGCTGCATTTCCTTTTTTTATGCAGCAAAATCTACAAAATATAAAATATTCCAAAATAAAATTCTAAAACGTGCCGAAATTCTGATTTACACAAAGATCTAAAAATCGAAACGATTACTGAATACATAAAAAATCAAAACAAAATCATTTTCGAAAAAACCGCTTTACATCCAAACGCGCTTATAAAATCAAATTTCGACTATATACCAGGTCGTCAAATTGACAGACACAAAAATCTAAGAAGTAATTAATGTTCATCAACCCTCTCCCCCACCTAAATAAAACTCCCCAGTTTTCAAACTAAAAACATTACACACACAACATTTTTAATTTCTACACTACACAAGGGGTAAGATTGTCTCCTACCAAGAGAGAATAGCCCAAAAAATCACACTCAAGAGTTTTTTAGTGGGTAACGTTGAACGAGCGTTCAATTAATCCCACACTATTCAGCGCGGAAACGCGCTCTTCTCAGGGCAGTCGAAGCGCTGAGTTTCTATAAAAGATTTTCCACTTGTAAAACAAAAAAAATGTAAATTGTAACCTTTTATGATAGTGGAGAAATCCCTAAGCAATGGCTGACATCTACTTTTGTACTTATACCTAAGAAACCAAACCCAAGAGAATGCTCAGACTACCGGACCATTGGACTCATGAGTGACACCTTAAAGCTGTTTTTAAAGATCATCCATAAAAGAATATAAAGAAAACTTGAGAAGGACATGAGCAACAAGCAGTTTGGATTCCGCGAAGGACTTGGAACAAGAGAGGCGCTCTTTGGGATAAACGTTCTTTTTTCAGCGCTGTCTCGATATGAACCAAGATGTGTTTGCATGTTACATCGATTTTAAGACAAACTACAAGCCTTCGAGATGTGGTGCTACCGTAGAATGTGGCGTATTCCCTGAACAGAAAAGATCTCTAATATGGAAGTCCTAAATCGGATGAATAAGGAATGTGAAGTCATTAACACCATAAAATAGAGAAAGCTTCAATATCTAGGTCATATACTGAGAGGACCCAAATACGCACTTCTCCAGCTGATAGTTCAGGAAAAGGTTGGTGGAAGGAGGAATATTGGAAGACGCCGTGTGTCTTGGCTTAAAAACCTAAGGGACTGGTTTAATTGTAGCAATGTTAAACTCTTCCGAGCTGCAGTAAATAAGGTCCGGATAGCTGTAATGATAGCAAACCTTCGATAGGAGATGCATTATAAGAAGAAGCAGAATATTATGAAATATTGATTTTTAACATTAACTACAAATTAAAAATAACTTGAAATAAAACGTATTTTATTGAACCTATTTCATCAAGTACGAAAAATGTTTTTGACGGAAGACGACGTTCCGGGAGCAAAATCAAAATTCGAAAATGTCAAGGACAATAATGTAGCAGCATTAAAACGTTGGCTTGCTTGTCGAAATTTAAAAATTTTAGGCGGAAAAAATGAATTAATTGACAGGTTAGTAAAAAAAAGTCTAGTTATTATGTAACGGTACTTTAGAACTCTGATAACAGATGTTCGAAGTAATAATAAATTTAAAATTTATTTCAGACTGAAATATGAGTCGAAAATACTTGGTAATTAAGATAAATTTAATTAAATATCACAAATTAAAATGTTTTAGTAACAAACAGGGGTTATATATTTTTTTAATTCGTGTTTATTTACTGAAAAATTAATCAACAGTTGTTTACCCCGTTGCTAAGAAAATAAACAAAAAATGTGCGATTTCTAGAGAACTGTCAATAACATTTTATTTTGAAATGCAGGTAGGCAGCTGATGAAACTAGTACACCGAAAAAGCCCACTTTCGGTGCGCTAAATAGGCATGTAAATATAGTGTTTTCGGGTATAACGCAGAGAATTATCAGAACAGTTCAAAATATGTACAAAAAAAATACCGTAAGGATTAAAGAGGGAAATAAACTATCAAATGCCTTCAAAACAACTAAGGGTCTCCTCCAAGGATGCTCAACATCACCCACACTATTCAAAATATTTCTACAACAGACACTAAGACCATGGAAGAGAAAATGTGCAGGAATGGAAATACCAATTAGAAATGATCATCTGTATACTCTAAGCTTTGCGATGATCAAGTAATCATAGCTCAAGATGAGGAGGATTTAGGTTTTATGATGCGGAAACTAGAGGAGGAATATGGGAAAAATGGAGTGGAAATCAACCTCGAAAAGACCCAATATATGTCAACGGCACAAGACAGGATATATCACCTAGAAATAGATGATAACCGACAGATCTCAGGAACAGACAAATTTAAGTACCTAGGGTTTATAATATCAAAAAGTGGAACAACAGAGGAAGAAATAAAAAATAGACTTGGTCAAACTAGGGCATGTATTAATCAATTAAACCCAATATTATGGGACCGCCACATAACCAAGACTAATAAAACGAGAATATTCAATTCAATAGTTCGCAGCATAATGACTTATGGAGCTAAAATGTGGGTGATCAACAAAAAAAAACAAAGGGAAGATTGTAGCCACAGAAATGGACTTTTGGAGAAGGAGTTGTGGAGTGAACAGATTAGATCGAATAAGAATTGAGAAGATCAGGAGAAGAATGGAGGTAAAAAAAGACATACTAGAACACATAGAGGAAAAGAAACTAACGTGGTACGGACATGTTAGAAGAACTCCGGAGGATCGCTGGATACACCGGGTAACTGAGTGGAGTCCACTAGGCAGACGAAAGAGAGGTCGACCAAGGCGATCATGGAGAGACGAAGTGGATGAGGCGATGGAATTAAGAAACCTGCAGGACGGAGACTGGCAGGACAAGGACAACTGGAGACAAGGGCTGAAAGCAGGAAGGCAGCGACAGCTGTAGATATTCTGGATTATATATATATATATATATATATATATATATATATATATATATATATATATATATATAGTGTTTTCAGGTAGGTATAATAAAAAATTATTGCATATATATTTGACATAATTTAATTCATCTAAATCAGTTTAGTATAAATATAACCACACGACTACCGGCCCTACCTGTTAATACAAACTATTTAATAAAAATTCAATATAATATTGTTCTTCCTTTTTTTTCTACCCTTTAAATTAAAATCATTAAATAATAAATAATCTAATAGAAGTGGTCTTTTAAGCAGTTTGACCCCATTAAATTTTGCTCAGACGCGTCATAACAAGTTTTTACTTAAAAAATGTTATTGTTCAATGCTATTTCTTGTTATAAGTTCAACAGTAATAACACATCTATCTGTTATTTTTTGCTTCCAAAATAAGCCATTAAACTTTAAAGATTAATTCACGTAATAAATTTTCAACTGAACATGCCACTAGCAGTCAAAACTACCCTTTTAAATGTAAAAGATGAAAAATGATATCTCTGCAATGCAGTATTTCTTTTTAATACACGTACAGGTTTTTTTTAATCAAAATAAACTTATCTTTTTGAATTTCTATACCAAAGCAGCAAATTTGATATGACAGTTCATATCCTTCGGGTTTCCACTACATCGATTCGAAAAATACGAGGTGTGAAAGATATGTAGTTGTGCTTTCATAATAGGTTTTCTCCTGTTAATATTTGCAAGAATAACAAACTGTACTAGACGACACCTTCACTTCCGCCTTATTAATTTGTTTTGTCAATCTTCCTTCATTCATCCTTTCTACGTGTCCAAACAATCTAAGCATTCTTTTATCTATCTTTGTAACCACATCCTCTTTCAAACCACAGCGTTCTCTTATCTCACTATTTTTTACTTTACCCAACCGAGTCACTCCGGGTATATTTCTCAAACTACTCATCTCCGCAGCATTAATCCTATTTTCATGCTTCTTCTGCCAAACCCAACATTTACTACTATACATAAGTGTAGAAACCAACACACCTCTATGCACAGCCAGTCGTGCCTTTTTGACTTTCTGGCTTTTCCTAAAGCTATGCGGTGCTCCATTTTTTCTCCCTTAATCGAAACTTCACAGTTTGTCATGCTTTCTTGTCTTTCAAAAACCATTACTTGCTTATATTTATTTTCATCCCTGTGATTTTTAGGGCATCATGCATAAAATTAACCATCGCCTGCAACTTCTCTTTAGATGACGCAAACATGACTTGATCATCGGCGTAAAGAAGACATTTGACGATCAAATCATTCATTTTCAATCCATACGCACTCTCTTTCAAATCTTTTAAACAATCGTTTATGTATAAAGTAAACAGCCATGGCGAAGTCACACATCCCAGTCTCACACCTTTTTTGATGTTAAACCAGTCCGTGCAAGCTCTGTTTAACCTGACACAAGCAGAGGAATCCTCATAAAGTGATTTTAGTGCTCGTATTAAACTACCGCTCACCCCATACATGGACAATGTCGACCACAATTCACTCCTCACCACTCTGTCATAGGTCTTTTTCAAGTCTATAAAAGCGCAATAAACCTTCTCACTTTTGACTAAGAATTTTTCGACTATACCTCGTAATGCAAAGACCTGATCCTTTTATCTTTTACCTATTAATTAGAGCTCTGCTTAGTCACTTTGACACACAATGGTATTCTTCAAGGGACCGGAAAAAAATTCAAATTATCGAGAGTCGACTGTATATGAAACACAATTGAAGAATAACTGGTCTAGACTTTTAACTACTAATCATTATCTCCCCGTATGCAGAGAAAGGGAAAAATATTAAATTACCAGTTGCGGTAAAAGCAAAACGATGACACCACAGAGTAAAAGAAATACTTGAAGAAATACAGGGGGGTCGATGATAACTTAGTTAAGTTTTATCCTGTTAAGAAAGCACATCTAACGCCGGGTGACAGATTAGGTTATTTTTGTACGAAAGGGAAAGCTTCTTTCAAAACGAGGGGATAGTGTTTACTATTTGTTCAGGAGATGTATGTAGAAGTTTGTTTTTTGTGTGGAAGCTTTCAAGCTCGAAAAGTTTTAATAAAAGTTGCTTTGATCCTGGAAAATACAAATAAAAGGCTTTTGTATCACTCGGAAAACACATTATTTGTACAGGATAAAAAAAAATACGAAATGGCATTTTACCATCTGCAAATTACTAAAATATAGATCAATAAAATGCATTTCAATATCGTAGTTTTTAATTATAAATGAAAATTCTAAAGGGTAAAATTGTATGCGCATGTTTATAAAAAAAGAGGCAGCAAATCACTTTTTACCGTTACTTTACTGCAGTATTTTTTAAGATTTTTCATGACTCGGCCCCTTTAGTATGTAAAAATATTTCGCGACCCCCCTACCCGTTGCTTTTTTACATGTATTTTATTTTGTGAAAAATATTTAATCCAATCAGGTTCTCCGACGTCTTCCGACACATAGTCTCCATTGTTCTCGATCATTCCAAAGGTCTTCTTCCAAGCCTCTCTCCAGCTGCTCCTTGGTCTTCCTCTCCGTATTCTTCCTGCTGGATTCCCCGTCATTATCTGTTTTGACAGTCGATCGTTTGTCATTCTCTGGACATGGCCGTACCATTTCTTTTGTTTCGTCTTTATGTCATCTACAATACTGTGCCAAACTCCCATAATCTCTCTTATTCGGTCATTACGGATTCTTTCAAGCTTTGACCTGCCCGCCTTCAAAAATCCATTTATGTCGCTTCCAAGGTTTTCTTTGCTCTTACTTGTATATACGATGTTTGTTATTTTTTGGTCCCAAGGATACAGTTTAACATCGACACAGCTTTCTTTCGCTGTATATTCTGTATATTATCTTTAATGGCATCGGCCAAGGTTCCACCGTTTGTAATATTTACGCCTCGATATTTGTACTTTTGGCAGTTTTTTATTCTTTGACCATTTTCCAAAATTAGGTCTTGCTGGCTTCCTCCCCAACTCAGGTACTTTCTTTGTGCAATGTTCACTTCAAGTCCCCACTTCTCGTATTCCGAGTCATATACTCAATATCATCACAATCTTGTGCTGTAAAGATCTGGTCATCAGCGAAGCAGAGTGTATACAATGCGGAATTGGTTAAGCGGGATGCCCATATTTGAACATTTTCGTTTCCGTTTCATTTACACTTTTTCGACGTATATTTTAAACAGCGTTGTTGAAAGGCAGCATCCCTGTTTAAGTCCTTTATTTAGAGCAAATCCAGTCGAGACATTGATTTTAATTTGGAAGTTTTCTTATGGGCTCTTACTGCGTTTATAATATTTATATTTACGTTTGTTGTTGGTAAAGCTTTTCCCACAACTTCACTAGTGGCACGCTGTCATATAACTTCTTCAGGTCGACAAATACTAAGGCCCAGTTGTTCAGTCTTGGTTCAAGCAGAGCTCAAGGTTAAACCTGGTTTAAATTTCAATGTTCAGTTGTACAAAGTTAGTTCAAGACAGAACTTGGTTCATTGGCTGTCATTTTGTAAGGTTCAACTGATCCATCGAATTTGGTAGCTTAAATCAAGTTCTGGCGAAACATAACCTCTATTTTTGTGATTTTTGTCCTATCAGTATTTAATGAATGCCTTTTTGTGGTAAATAAAAATCATGGCTATGCAACTACGTAAAAACCTTGTGGAACAAACAGATGATGAAGACTTTGTCGAAATAGAAGTTTTAATAAATGCTAGAAGACATCCAAAGAAATACAGGGATAGAATGTATACAAAGATTTCGGCTTTATAAGCAGGGTGTTCGCTTTGTCATACACCAAGTTGAAGCACAAATATCGTCTCCAACAGATTGGTGAGTGCCTTTATTTTCCTTGATAAATAATTCCAATCATTACCTAATAATTTATATATTTTTAGGAATCATGCTACTAACCTTAAGGTATTTTGCAACTGAAAATTTTCTCCAGACAGTTGGGAATTTTTTTGGTATAGAAAAAGGAACAGCAAGTTGTATTGTTTGGAAGGTAACCAGAGCTATTGCAGGGGTTTATCATCAGTTTATTCAAATGCCTGAAACACATCCTGAACTTAAAAGTACCTCCCAAAAGTTTTATAGTGTGACACGATTTCCCAAGTGTATTGGAGCTATAATTAAGAAGCTTTATTGGAATCAAACAGCTAATATTAAAGTCGGGGATTACACAACTGAAGATATAAGGATATTGAAAGGTGTAAGACAGGGATGTATTCTCTCACCAACGCTCTTCAACCTCTATTCCGAAACTATTTTCCAGAATGCCCTAGAAGAAGTTGACAAAGGAATTAAAATCAATGGCAAACAAATCAACAACATCCGATATGCTGATGATACCGTGGTTTTAGCCGATAATCAAGAAGACCTCCAATTCCTAATGAACCGCATAAACGAACAGAGCCAAGAATTCGGATTAAAGATAAATATTCAGAAAACAAAAAGTATGGTTATAAGCAGACAAAGAGCTGATAATTTTGTGCTGAAACTGGACGGACAGGAGGTGGAGAGAGTGCAGCGGTTCAAGTATCTTGGGTGTTGGTTGAATGAAGAATGGAATCCCGATACTGAAATAAGAACAAGAATGGAGATGGCCAGAGCAACATTCCTAAAACTGAAGAAGCTAACTTGCGGCAGGGGTCTCCGAATAGAAACACGTTGGCGTATCATAAAATGCTACGTGCTATCAGTGCTGCTTTATGGTGTTGAGGGCTGGACACTAAAGATATCTTTAATGAACAGGCTGGAAGCATTTGAGATGTGGATGTACCGTCGAATGATGAGAATACCTTATGTAGATCATGTTACAAACATCGAGGTGCTACGTCGAGTTGGGAAAACACGCGAACTCTTGACCAGTGTGAAACGAAGGAAAGCTGCTTACTTCGGACACATATTCCGCAATACCAAATATAATCTCATGCAGTTGATCATTGAAGGCAAGATAGAAGGAAAACGGGGCTTAGGAAGGAAGAAATTTTTCTGGGCGAGGAATCTCCGACAATGGTTCAACGTCAGAGACGTAGGCACATTGATCCGGTGTGCACAAAATAAAGAAGAATACGCCATGATGGTCGCCAACCTTCTGTAAGGAGACGGCACCGCAAGAAGAAGATTGGAGCTATTGACTGCACACATGTCAAAACTATATCACCTGGATGAAATAATGCAGAAGTATTCAAAAATAAAAAAGGATTCTTTTCATTTAATGTTTAAGCCATATGTGACTCGAACTGCATGTTTCAGGATGTGGTGTGCCATTGGCCTAGTTTAACCCATGCCAATTCAAACATTAGAGCTAGATTTGAACGAGGAGACTTTGAGGAATACACTTTAGTTGGTGATAGTGCTTATGCTTTTAAAGACATCAGTTATTAGATTATTTTAATGAACTATAAATAATTAGACCTGTACAAATAAAAACTTAATTTATGTATTATTTTATTATATATCATTATCAATAATTATTCTGGTTTTTTAAATTTTTTTAATTTTTGCAATAAAACAAGCTTCACTAATAATAAATATTTTTTAATTTATTGCGTTCAATGATTCCATCTGCCTCTAGTTTTAAGTTTTTTAATCTGCTCCTAGCTTTTGTTTCATTATTTCATAATCTAAATTGTACTTCTTCTCGATTCAATTTTGGTTTTATTTTCTGCCTCAGCAAATCGAACATCTTTTTTACCAAACAAAGTAAAATGGTGATGGTAAAATGGTAAAATTAGCTGATTTACCCTCAGCCATATCTTCCCAAAAGTTTTTAAATTTTTATTTATTGGCAAGTAGTTTAACTTATAGTATATATTGGTACGTTTTCTTGTATTTTTTCTTTGAAAAAAATCCTTAAAATTTACACAGCAAACACCTTATCCCTACACCCTTAACCGTAAAATGAATCAAATCAAATTTGACTGAAAAAACCAATTGCGCATGTGCAAACGCTACCAACATAACATATCTTTCCTTGAACTAAGTTCCGTAGTGCTGGGATCAAATATGATTTGTACAACGGAAATCTATTTTCGCACTGGGTTCATCCCTGAACTTGGTTCAGTAGAACCAACTCTTGAATTGTAACTGAACAACTGGGCCTAAATGGACCTCCTTGTCGACTGCCGACATCTTATCTAATAATTGTGTTAAACAGAACATATGGTTAGTTGTTGATCTTCCCGATCGAAATCCTGCTTGTTCTTCGGCTCCGTGGTCGGCGTAGTCTCGTTCTATTCTGCTCTTTAAAACTTGACCATAGACCCTGCTAATCGAGCCCATCACTGCAATACCACTATAATTATCGCAGTTTTCTTTACCACCCTTTTTATAGATTGGTGTCAGATACGACAGTTTCTATTCTTCTGATATTTGGCGAGTATTAGGTGGTCAAATAGTTTATCTGAACCATACTTGATCAGTTCAGCGAAAATGTTTCCTGGTCCTGGTGCTTTTCTGTTTTTAAGATAGAATAGTATAGGATGGGATTGGTTAAATACATAATTAAGTACGTAAAACACATTTTTTTACATCGAATGCGTCGCCAATAGGTAACACCCAATTTACGCGCATACGTACGATCTCGGCCGCAGGCCAAGTCAGAATACTCCAAATTCATTTTTGACCAGAAATTTCTTTTGAAATTGGCTTTTCTTTCTGACTTATTCAAGCATTTAAATATCTTTTTGTTTTTTGTTGTTGAAATTAAATAAAAATGCAATTAGTCACTCGATGGCATCATTTCCGAAATGTGGTAAACAATAAAAAATGTTGCGCGGTATTGTGTAAAGGTAGGATTGTTTTGTCAGTCGTAGAATTGTTGAAATGTTTAATAGAGCAATAAATCGGACTTGGAAGTTTATAATTTAGCAATTGCAGTATTTGCGATCGCCGCTCTAAACGCCACGTTAAAATTTATGGGAATTGTAAACGTATATCATCCAACTGCAACTTTAAATTTGGTAACGCTTCTGTTTTAACTGCGTATTGTAAATAATTTAAAACATATTTTTGTCCAACGAACCCTGCACTGATTTTTCCGCAATGTAACAATCATTAAATTTAATAATTTATTTTAAACTGTCCATAACTATTATCACTATTTAAAACTACTCACTTATTTGTCAGTACCACACTAAACTTATTCACATAAATAATTGCATACGCACGTGACTATTCTTGTTCCAATTACTTTGCCAGCCAACATAAAATAGTAGATTCATACCAGATAAAAATTCATATAAAATAATACCATAGGAGTAATAAGATTAAATCAAAACATACATAATATAGCTAAATTTCTAAGGAAATACCATTGTCTACATCTTAACTTTTAATTTTAGTTCTAAATTTTTAAATATTGCACTTTTTCAAGTGATTTTTTTAAGCAAGAAGTCGTTTTTATTTTATTTCATTGTGGTCGACATTGTCTATGTATAAGGTAGTTTAATACGAGCACTGAAATCACTTTACAAGGATTCCACTGCTTGTGTCAGGATAAACAGAGCTTGCACGGACTGGTTTAACATCGAAAAAGACAGTACGAGACAGGGATGTGTGGCTTTGCCATGGCTATACCTATATATAGACAATTGTTTAAAAGATTTAAAATAAAGTGCGTATGGATTAAAAATAAATGACTTGATCGTCAAATGCCTTCTTTACGCCGATGATCAAGTCATATTTGCGTCATCTGAAGAGGAGTTGCAGGCCATGGTTAATGTTATACATGATGCCCTAAAAATCAAAGGGATAAAAATAAATGTAAGCAAAACGAAAGTAATGGGTTTTGAAAGAGAAGAAAGCATGACAAACTGTGAAGTTTCGATTGAGGGAGAAAAAGTGGAATAAGTTAATGAATTTGTGTACTTGGGTTTAAAGTTTACGATAGATGGAAAGTATGACATTGAGCGAACGGTGTTGGCAGAAAAAAAAATGAATGAGGCACTGCATAGCTTTATGAATAGCCAGAAAATGTTAAAAAAGGCATGTCTGGCTGTGCATGAGGTGTGTTGGTTTCTACACTTATATATGGTAGTGAATGTTGGGTTTGGCAGAAGTTTTTAAAATCTAAATCTGCTTCTAGGCAAAATAAATCAGAATAAAAACGTTTCTGTGTTATTTTCTAATCTTCAGAACTGCAGGACAACCGTGAGATATGTTAAGAAACATGTGTCAATCTACAAATAATTTTTTTATAATCCAAATCGTTAAAAATACCCATAAATTCCTAAACTTTCTTAGTTAACTCCTTTAATGAATTATTTATTTCAAGTTCTTCTTCTTCTTCTTCTTCTTCTTATAATAGAACCTGGTCCTGTTTAATCCGTTGCGTTTAGCCTCCTTCGAAGCTCTTCCTGTGACGCTGAGCTCCAGCTTTCGTACCATCTCTTTGGTGGTTTGCCTAACGGTCTTCACGAATTTGGTTTTTGCGACATGGCCCACTTTGTCCATCTTTTATCCTTTTATCCTTTCCACATGGTCTTTCCAGCACCTCTTGCGTGTTCCAGCCCATCTTACCACATCCTCTATTTCTAGTTCTTCTCTGAGCATAATACTTTAATGGTGCGATTGCCCATCTTATATCCAGCATTCACTTTTTTATTATTTTCAATGATTTGGTCCATAATGATGCTGAACAGAGTAGGGCTAGGGCTGTCACCTTGTCGTAAGCCCGTATTGATTTGCACTTCCTTAGACAGTCCATCGTTCGTTTTTTTCCTGTTCTACTTCTGCTATTCACTTCTTGTATAATTCTTTGGTACCAGTAATCGATGTTGTTCTGGTCTAGAATCTTAATTACGTCATCCAGTCGGACCCTGTCGAATGCCTTGGTTATATCCACAAAACAGACAAACAGGGGCTTATTAAATTCTATCGATTTTTCTCCAAGTTCTTCATTATCAAAATTAAATCCTTGAAAATAAATCAAAGAACTACGACCTGTTAATTCTTGTGCTAAAACTCCACGTAAAAGTTTACGTTTTTCTGATACAACTGAAGTTACTAAATTATTATGTGCTATTTCATGTTCAAGTTCGTGACATTAATCTTACTACAAACAGCCATAATTAGTATCTGAATATATAATCAAAATCAAAATTTACTAAAATTGTGAATGTTTCAATTAACAATTTTTTTAATTGTTTCCAGAAGAAGAAAAAAATAAAAAGGAAATACCGAGCAAGCCAAATACGACTTAATCCAGACTAAATTTTCCTAACTTAACTAAATTACTAACTGACTAAAAAATTATTAACTGACTAAAAAACTGAAAACAAATAAAATTGTAAATCTTAAAAAAGTACTAAATTAGATAAAATCTGAAATCAAGCACCACGTAAGGCGCCAAGTTTGTGTAACGCCTTCTTCTTTTTCTTCTTAAAAAAATAGTAGTTTTTATTTTATTTCAATTAAATAAAGCAGTTAATGTAAAAAAACACTAACTGCTTTTAAGAGTTGTAAATTCTTGATTTCTCGATTAAATTAATTTTGAGGAAATGGAGCGATCAGTTATCGGACCTATCAATCCTTTTTTTATTGAAACAAACTAACCGAAATTAAAAAAAAATTAACCACGTTAGGGCGCCAAGTGATTTTTCTGAAAATCACTGAAAGGAATACGAGTTAATCAAATTTAAAAGCTAAGAAAATGCAGATTAATTAAATGCAACAAATTATAAAGAATATAAATAATTATGACAAATTAAACGACACACATTTTAAAAATTTCATAAAATACTAGTTAGCAAATATGACGCTAATGTCAAATATGACATTTAATATCAAAAATGATAACTAGAAGGACACTATTATAAAATCGCATAAAATGTCTATGATATATTAATAAAATTGGTTACAATAAAATATTTGCAGGATTCCAAATTTAAGGTCCCCATTATGCATAATTTGTTTGCTTCCAGCTTCCAAAATATTATTAAATGAATAAAAAATAATTGAAAACAAACAGTTATTAAAATAAACGCACAAATGCATTCACTAATGTTACCCTCTGACTAATTTAAGTTGATTTTCTTCCTAAAATATACAAAAAATCCAATTTATCCCCCAAGAATGCCAATACAAGCATTCGTTCATTATATGTATGCTTAACAATCTTGAAGCAAAACCATTTTTCTTATTTAAATTGAATATAAGCTGCCAACGCATCAGAATCGTGAAAAATGAGATCCAACTTTTAAGAAAATGAGAAAAGTTCTCTTGACAGTTACTCAAATATTCATGAACCTAAAATAAATCCAACGAAATTGACAGACTCCACAGTTTATTAACTAACGTATACTGCAAGGTTGCTAAGCTTTTGTCATTTTGGAGAGTTCAAAATAAACAATTTAATTGTATGAATTTGGTCATTTGACATTTGGATAACTTTTGACACTTCATTTAATTAATAAACTTCATTTTTGTTACTATAATGGGTTGGGACAAGGAAAAAATCTTCTATTGGACTCTAATTAAAAAAGTGTCCACCAAAATGTGGTATCTATATAAAGATGGAGCTGGAAGACGTAAGGTTAGATCTTAACTAAGCTGCTTTAGTTAAGGAGGTTCATAAATTTGAAGATTGTGTTTTAACTAATTACAATTTCTGTCAACAAGTGTTTATATGTTATAAAATAAATGATTTTTATTTTATGTAAACGTTTGTTTGCCTATTTGCGCAATACGTTTGCAGTTTTAAACAACAAAAACACCAATTTCAGGTTGTGTACCATTTTTATTTTATTAAAAATTAAGCAGATACGTTAATAACGAATATGCTTTCCACTAATATTAATTACAGCCAAATAACGCCTCTGCATACCTTCAATAAGGTTGTTGAAGAAGCTTTGATCGATTTCTCTCCAAAGTTGGTGTCACCAAGTTTCTGGAGTGTCTGTGGGGGTGGGGGAGAATTCAAATGTTACCGTCTGTGAGTGCTGTATTTAATGGAAACCCCATTTCGCCGAAAAATTAACGCATATAAATTTAAAAACAAAAAAGTATTTTACCAAGTATCTTGAAAGTACGCCAATAGTTAATAGATGTTGATTCATGTTATTTTCTCAAGTTTTGAAAAAATTTCTTTTTATGACTTATTTTTTTCTTCTGCAGTTTTTGTCAAATTTTGACAAAAAATATAAATCTGTAGAGATTTTAGAGCTGGTTATTTTATTTTGTATACTCATATAAATGTAGTAAGATTAGTGTTTATATTGAAGATTTTTTCACAAACGTGTTTCAAAAAATCTTTCAAGAGAAGAGTGTGCTGTTGTTACAGCTTTCCTCGGATAAGGGTTTACCCAAGTTCAAGTGGCCCAACGCATGGATGTAACATACATACTTCCCTCCACTTGCTACGGTTCTTACACACATCTTTTGCTTCCTCTACTTTCATCAGTGCTCTCATACATGCTCTTCGGTTGTTGGTACTCTTGACCTGGCCTTTCTTCAAAACAATGTTGATCTGATCGAGATATGTTCGCCGAGGTCGACCTTTACCGACTTGTCCACTCACACTCGCCTTATAAATTTGTTTCGTCAATCTTCCTTCATCCATTCTTTCTACGTGTCCAAACCATCTAAGCATTCCTTTATCTATCTTTATAGCCACATCCTCTTTTACACCACAGCGTTCGTTTATCTCACTCTTATCAACAATTTCCAGAGAATTAAAGAGATTCAGAGAAACAGGCAGAAACCAAAAAAGACTTGGACAAGGTCGACCAAGAGCTACCACAAATCGTCATATCGCATCTCGAAGCTCTAAGAACGAGGTTCCTTTAGAACAGGAATTTTATCGCCCCTACCAGTTTCCAATTAGTCGGAATTCAGTACGAAGAAGATTGGTAGAACACAATTTAAGACCTGGTAGAGCTGCCATTGGTACGGTATTAATCGCAGATTATCGTAGAAGAAGACTTCAGTTTACCCGAGAACACGTAAATTAAGAAGTTCACCAGTGGGCCAGTGTATTTTATTTCAGATGAGTCCCATTTGCCCCATTTGTAGGTGAAAATTGTGTGTTTATGCATGACAATGCAAGGCCACAAGTTGCTAGAGTAGTGCAAAATTAGCTCCAGGAGGTTCAAATATCAATGAATTGGCCTGCAAAGAGTCCCTTAAGCATTTATGGGACGACGTATTCGAGCTTTACAATCACCTCCAGCAAACTAAGATGAGCTGTCATTGAATGATGGTGAGATGCCCTGTGAGAGAGTACTTGGTTTACAATGAAACTCGAATACAGATGAATTTTTCGTCAAACTAAAATATCAATATCTGAATCCTGAAATATTGAATGGTACTTGTATATCAACTAAAAGAAAGTTATTAAAAATACCGATGTCAATTTTGTACCCACTTGGTTGTTGTATCCTTGAAAATCATAATGCAAAATTTATGAAAAATTAAAGTGGAATGGGATAAAAAATTACCCGAAGAGTATAATACTCAATGGTAAAAATGGAGAAGACTTTTGCCGAATATAGAATCTCTAAGGATAAGAAGATCGCGTATTATATGTCCATTGAATGATTATTCAGTAAAGTTACAAATTCTTGCCGATTCAAGTGATAAAAACTACTCGGCAAGTGACTATTTAAATTAGAAGAGGATGTCTGAAAAGAGAAAAACTTAAAAATGTATAATTAGTCATTATACGGGGGGAGAAATGATTCATGTTTTTTCACTTCCCTCTCTATAGTATAAAAAAGAGATTGTTGTAAGTCAGATTGACAACTAATATAACGAAATTGTTCTGCCTTTCGTTTTCTTAATTAAAACTATTTATATTTTGCCGAAAGTAAAGGTCCTTCGAGTTCTTGACTGGGATTATTTGCCAATCCAGGCCAAAACATTTGATAAGAAATAACTCCTAAGTTTGCTCAAAATTTAGTGGCCTTATGTATAACCAAAATGTTACAAAAGACTTTAAAGTGAAATAATCAAAATTTGCTATAGCATAAATGCTTAAAAATTTGTTTGGTTATTGTTAAACATATTTGAATTTTGCTTTAGTAGTAAGGGTATCATTAAAAATCAATACTGACTTCGGGAGTTAGAAATTGTAATTGTTTTTTATATCAAACAATTAACTATATTTATACAAAAGTTTAAAGTATATGTAGTTTTCAATATATGTAGCTCTAAATTTTTGAACCCAAGTGTGTCATTTAATAGATAAGGGACGTTTTTACAACGATCTTAAAACAGTGGCTTTAAATAACGAAGGTACCCCCATAGGGCTTTTGGTGTTTCTCACCTCTCCAATTATTAATTAACTATCACCCTCTTGACTTAATGACTTTCAAGTTTTCCTTTTCTAACATTTGCACGACTCTCAAGATTTGTGCTGTCTATCAACCTATGTACGTGACACAGGCTTAAATTCATTTGGCAACGTTGCATACCATCCAGATGAAATTAGATGAGAGACTTGCTTATTTCAGAAAAGATTGACGGGAACTCCGTTTTATGGGAGTGAAATTTACATAAAATGCAGTCAATTTAAAAGCTAATGAAAACCAAAATATGCCGTCTTTTAATTTAACGACTAAGAGCATTAACCATTTCTAAGCTTTTTATTTTACATTTTTTCTACTATTTCATCGCAGTTTATTTAAAAATAAACCTTACTTTTATCGTCGTATGATTAAAATTTCTTGTTTGCAGAAAATAAATGAATACTGAATAATTTTGAGTGGTAATAACCTTCCTTTTTGGAATATTTAGAATGGCAAGGATTTAATGAAAGCTCACAAAATTTATGAAACAATTTTTAATAGCACAAAGTATAAAGCCATATCTTTTAAAAACCTTTAAAAGTAGGTTTTAATAGTTTTTTGATAAAACTGCTATTTATAACACTGGCACTGGCAACATTGTGGTTATTACCTGTAATTTGACAAAAGCAACGCGAAGTTTGACATTTTTAATGGTAAACATATACAGACCGTTTTAACAAAAAGAAAAATTTTTTATCTGCTTACAGTAATGTGAAAATTCACACATGGTTATTATCTAATTTATTTAGTGTAATTATTAGCTAAACATTTTAAACCAAATTGAGGTTTTGCAGCAAATGAATTGTAATAAGTTAATAAGCTCAAACTAAACAAGAAACTCGACTGCCGTTCGTTAAAGACTGACATCTCAACAGTCTTCTCAATCTTTAGTGCGCTTCGCTTAAACAATTTATAATAAATTTAAAAGATTTGTTTTATGTGTCTGCAATAGCTACATTTGTTGTTGTGAAACTTGTTTGTAATATATCTCGGGAGGCGCCAACCCAAAAGTAGTATCGCAAAATGTATAAAAATATCTAGACAGCGCCGCATTATAACGATAAGCAGTGTAGTGTGTGTTTAATATTAAGATACTTGCAACCCTCCGTTACCATAAATATATGTGCGATATTCAAAGGCAAACTTTTTGGTTGTTGTAAGGCTCGTTGCAACCCATGTCAAGAGAAATGAAAGGTCGACTCATCGTTGCTACAACTTAAAATGATATGCATATCGCTTAATAGCACGGATATATGGTTAATATTAAAAAAAACATGTGCGTTAATGCAATCAATCTTTTCTTAAAAAAGAGGTAGTCAATGGTTCTCGTTTGAAACCAGTTAATAATGGATTTAGAAGAGGAGATTTACGGATCAGGTCTTTTCATTACGAGGTATAGTCGAAAAATTGTTGGCCAGAATTCAAAAAGTCCATTACGCCTTTATAGACTTGGAAAAGGTTTCTGACAGAGTGGTGTGGAGTAAATTGTGGTCGACAGGGATGAGCGGTAGTTTAATACGAGCACTAAAATCACTTTACGAGGATTTCACTGCTTGTATCAGGATAAACGGAGCTTACACGGAGTGGTTTGACATAGAAAAAGGTGTGAAACAGGGATAACGAACATTTAAGCGGTAATTTACGGTTTAAAGTATGTCAAACGCTAGCGCTACATTTGTATGTCAAGCGCCATTTGTTAGCATGTTATGGCTCTCAGCAATTGTTTCTGGTTTAAAACCTTTTGGTTTTTAAACAATAATAGAACATTCTTATAAGTGTTTAAAACATAAATGTATTTGTTGGGCAAAGCTCACGTAAGATATCGCTTAGAGTTAATTTAAATATTGCTAATTCTATAAACAATTGCCCCTATCGACAAACCAGTTAATTACTATCGTCTTCTACAATGGCGCAGCGATTTAACTAGCCCTCACAGAGACGTCGAGAAATACAGTACCAAGTTTAACTACTCTCAAGTGTGACTACAATCATCTTTTAATTATTATTTTGGCCATTGGCCACCATCTTATCCTCTAATCGGATATTTGTATATCGTGTACATTATAACAAACTGTTTTATGTGGAGTGCTGTTTTCATATCATAGACGTCGGGGTTCCCACAAAACCAAGGAAACTATGTGGATTTAGCATGGTTAGTCGTAGGAAGCAATTGATTTCATTAACATTTTAACATAAAAAAATAGTTCAAAGTTACAGTTTATTTTTCGAACCACTTAAGAGCTTCCGTTCGAAAAAGTATTTAATGAACCAACTTGATAATATTTAAATATAAATTAAAATCCCAACATAATTACCGATTTTTCGGCAAAGAGAATTATTCAACTAATGCGGTTATTTTTTCGTTTAAAAGTTGCGTATAACAACGGTGTTTAATAGATTAAAAAAAATCTCTTGAGAAATGAATCGTAAACAAGAAGTTCACAAATTCCCTTTTAGCATCCGGCAACCGTCGGCATTCCACCGTAATCAAAATTAATGATTGTCCTACGCCGACTAGATCCTGCTTTTGCCAGTATTAGTCTAGTTATTCGATTGTTTTCGGAAGGGTAGAGATCAGCGATTCCCTTGGATGCGGCCTCTATTCAATTTTCTGGCAGAAGAGAAGTGTTAATTTTCGTTTTAAACAGATGGATTTGGATTTTCCTGTCGTGTTGTTAATTGCGTTTCGAATCATTTGATTTAATTTATCATGATGGATTGACTCGTTGATATTCGGCTTTAATGAACGCGCGACGAAAATGGCGTAATCCAATTTGAATTCGAAATTTTTAACGAACATTTTTATTTTCCCTTCCACCAATAACATATAATTATAACCAGCGTAGCTTTGATTTGAATATTTTTTAAAGAAAAAATCATTGTCAAAGAAGTTAAAATATTGTAATTAATGTCAACAACTAATTGCGTCTTCAGTTACCGTTGAGGGCACTGCCAGAAGTAAAAAAAGATGAAGGGCTGTAAGTTTTTTTTTTTACTGAAAATAGTCGCAAAAACGATGACCTATCGTGTGGGCCACGGTCGGCCCGCAGTGCGACTATTAAAAGGGGGAGGAATTATAGAAAGGGGATGATTGTGGACCCACTTTTTAAAAAGTTGCAGGTAATAGTTCTCTGGAAAAACTAATTTTGGAAGCTTGTTCCATTCCATAGCTGCACTGTAAAAGAAGGATTCTTGATGGAGATTGGTCCATGTAGTGTCAATCTTGAGAGTAAATGGGTGAGACTGATCAGCGTGCCGAATGTGGCCGGTGGTGGTATAAGGGGTTTTTATTTCTCTGGAGCATCTGCCATGGAAATATCTGTAGAGTAATGTCTGGTCTGCAACTCTTCTTCTATGTTCTAGTGGATGAAGGGTATCTGTGAGAGTTGAACTGTTTATCAAGCGAATGGCTCTTTTCTGAATGGAATCTAGAAGACGAAGAGAATGGCTTGGTGCTAAACTTTAAATGTGCGAGCAATACTTCAATAGACGTAAGATTTAAGCCTTGTACGTCGTCAACAGTTGATCAGAATTAAAAAACTTTCTAGCTTTACACAGAAAACCTAGCCTTTGGCTTGCTGACTTTGCGATGTTAGCAACATGGTCATGCCAAGATATATTATTAGACACCGTGACTCTCAAAATCGAGATGGAGGGACTTGATCCAAAGATATTTCCGGACATTGTGATGAAATGATTTGAGGAATTCACTTTCTTGGAAAACGTGGCGCTTTGTGTTTTCTGTGCGTTGAAATGAACAAGATTATTGGTTCCCCACTCGACGATTGCTTTAAATAATGTGAAAAGCTGAGTCTGAAATGGTTTTATTTACTAGTTACTTTCCTCGTGATTTGTTTTGTATTGTTTAGTGTTTTTACAGAAAAAGTGAAGGTAATTAATTATTCAATTTCACGGTCACCTGGTTTTTTAAACACAAAAAATCGAAGAATAGATTAATTTTTATAATTCGGGTCTCAAAATATTCCATATAAAGGTGGATGTATGAAAAAAAAAATAGTAGATTTCTAGACGATTTCTAATAATTTTATGGCTTTAAATGGTAAAAAAACGGTTTTGCAAAATAATCTTTTACAAAAATTTGTCTTGTCATCAGATAAAGTTCTTATATTTTATTTCATATTCCACATTAAATAAACAATTTAAAAAAAAAACGAAAAGAATAATTTTTTGAGTTTTTACATAAAATGGATGAAAAACAATCGGTTTTCATGAATATTTTCGTACAAAATTCTTTAATATTAAAGGTGGTACATGACCATAAAAAATCGAAAAATAGATAAATTTTATAATTCTGATGAACGTCTTGGGGGGGTTGCTGCAGAAAGAGCACGAAAAAAACTCTGTTTAACAAGTGTCATAACATAATACTGACTATTTCACTCATCTTAAAATATTCACATAATCTAACCAATCGCAAACCAAAGACAACTTGTATTATCGCGAAAACACCAGCTGTCTTTCAATTCTGATTGGAGTGTCAGCTTCGGTATTTTCAACGACGTAACCGTAGCAACACAAAGTTTGGCAGTTCTATCAATATTAATTGTACCTGAATGTGTAAAAATGAGTCGCTTCGGTGCAAATTCAAATGAAATTATCAACCAACACATAGATGAGAACGTACCTGTGTCTAAAAAAAAAATCAAAATGTTATATATGGAAACAATTTATGACATTCTGTGTCGATCGCGACTACAATTTAGACGCACAAAATACGACCTAACGACTGACATTCATTCTGAAAGACTGGGCATTTAATATAAGGAAAATTGACGGAAGTGATTACAAGGAAAGTGTTATTAAAACTATATGGAACACTAATGCAAAATTATTGCAAGAAAAATATTTTAGCGTGTATCAGAGGGATATTGATCCACTCAGAAGTATAATTTTTAAAGAGGCAAGGGCGGCTCGTGATAGTAAGAGAAAATTTTTGCAAGCTGTACTGAAGTAAGTTCTGTCGCTATGACTTCTGACGAATATTTATTTATTTATTTATTTACACTGTTCTACAGAAAAAAAGATTTCCAATTACAGAACAGGAACAAAGTAAACATTTGCACAATAGTACTAACAATAAAAAAGCTTAAGAGTAATACACAATTTACAAAATCAGACTAACATTAGTAGAAAGCTTAAGACTAACACAACATTATTACTGCTGATAATAATAGCTCTTAATTTGCCTCACATTACAATAGAATATATCAAGCTGGTCACTTATAAGGTTATAGTTGCTACACATAGTATGAACAGGAGAGTTTTTAAGTATATTTGTTCGTGGTGTGGTAGTGTAGAATGAGTCGGAGTATCGAGATGCCTGACGGGGAATTTTAAAGTTTATCTGATGTAGTAAGCATTGACATTTAATTTCATTGTTAATTATTTTGTGTAGCATAATGACACTAGAAAATTCTCGTCTTCTATCCAGAGTAAAAAAGCTATGTCTTGACAGTAAACTCTCGTGTGCCGTGCCAATATAAAAATATGTGCCTACAATGGGATGAGGATACGCCAAAAGGCCTCCAGAAAGAGCTTTTTCACATAGCAGCAGTAGAACTTGCTTGGAAAGGTAACGAAGCAGTTTTTTTTATGTTACATTTTTTCAAAGAAGAAACAAACAACAAAGGGTGTTTGACTAATGGAATTGCATATAATCCCATATTCTCCAAAACCCATCAAGGCGGCAATATTAGTTGTTAAGATAATAAATGGCTCACTCAGAACTTAAGCAATCCCGAAATGTGTCCTGTGAGATTATATCGGAAACTGATATCAAAAAGGGGAAATATTGCAATTGACAGACTGTTCCTGTCTGCGAATGGCAAGTGGAATAGAAATAATAAAAACAGTTGGTACAAAAATTCTCCTGTGGGTATCAACACACTGTCAAAATGGACAAAACTGTCTGTAGAAAAGATAGGATTAGATACTAAAAAAGTCAAAATAACAAATCATTCTAATCGTGCAACTGCAGTTAGTCAGTTACTGCAATCTGGCGTTGGTGAACCAACAGGCAATGAAAATAACCGGACATGGAAGTTCCAACTCTATGAAACCGTATTTCCAGCTTAGTGAGAAACATCATCAGAACATATTTGAATACCTTCAGAAATACTGGAAGTACATTAAGTAATGAGTCCAAATAACGGTCGAACCATTCAAAACTTCTATAATTGTACTATATATAATAATTATAGTTGAGTGTAATGTTGATAATTGTTCAAGTATTAAAATAAAATAATAATACATATTAAAAAAGGTTTCGTGTTGTAATAATTATTCAGAATTAGGCATGGTAATATATATCATTGACGATTATGAACATTTGCTTATGATTGTAACGAATTTTTCATATTTATAATAAAGGAATTGGTTTCGTGAAATAGTCTTGCAAAATACCACTTTGTTATGAATGTATTCTCATAATTCTGTCGTGGTATTACTTATGATAAGTATTTGTAGTTTAATACGAGCACTGAAATCACTTTACGAGGATTCCACTGCTTGTGTCAGGATAAACGGAATTTGCACGGACTGGTTTAACATCTAAAAAGGTGTGAGACAGGGATGTGTGGCTTCGCCATGGCTGTTTAAATTATACATAGACAATTGTTTAAAAGATCTGAAAGAGAGTGCGTATGGATTAAAAATGAATGATTTGATCGTCAAATGCCTTCTTTACGCCGATGATCAAGTCATATTAGCGTTATCTGAAGAGGAGTTGCAGGCGATGGTTAATGTTATGCATGATTCCCTGAAAATCAAAGGGATAAAAATAAATGTAAGCAAAACGAAACTAATGGTTTTTGAAAGAGAAGAAAGCATGAGAAACTGTGGGGTTTCGATTGAGGGAGAAAGAGTGGATGAATGGGGCACTGCATAGCTTTATGAAAAGCCAAAAAGTGTCAAAAAAGGCACGTCTGGCGGTGCATAGAGGTGTGTTGGTTCCTACACTTATGTATGGTAGTGAATGTTGGGTTTGGCAGAAGAAGCATGAAAATAGGATTAATGCTGCGGAGATGAGTAGTCTGAGAATTGTATAGCCGGAGTGACTCGGTTGTATAAAGTTAAGAATAGTAAGATAAGAAAACGCTGTGGTGTAAAAGAAGATGTGGTCACAAAGATAGATAAAGGAATGCTTAGATGGTTTGGACACGTAGAAAGGATGGATGAAGGAAGATTGACGAAACAAATTTATAAGGCGAGTGTGAATGGGCAAATCGGTAGAGGTCGACCTCGGAGAACATATCTTGATCAGATCAACATTGTTTAGAAGAAAGGCCAGGTCAAGAGTACCAACGGAAGTGAAAGGAAGTGGTCTCTGCCTACCCCTATGGGAAAAAGGCGTGACTTTATGTATGTATGTAAGTATTTGTAATCCGAATGAGAACTGAAAATGGAACTAATTTTTTCATGCTCTTTTTTAAGCTCAGCTATTTCCTCATTAACATCTTCAACCTACGTTACACGTCTGATGTGTTCATTTAGCTTTCTATCGAGTAGTGATAGTCCAAGCATGTGCAGTATTAATTTTTCTTAATTATTGTTTTTTTTTTCATTTTTCTGGCACCCACGACAAAGTGACTTTGGTATGATTAGCCAAGGTTCGTAGGTTTCCGGCACATTCCCGGACAATTTTTGATTCTATTCTCCGTGATGCCAAAGCTTTAGATGCCGATTGACTTTCTGATCTAAGACGTCGGGTTGAGAAAATGTTGCGCCAAAAACTAAAATATCCCCGAGCGTTGCGTTTGTGTGTGAATATGATCATTAAAGCAAATGTTTATGGGGTATTCGGTAGCAAAACTAACGTGACAGGCAAATAAATGTTATGTGCAATTATCCTTTGTAAATATACGGCCAACAAAGTTTAGCAATTTAAATAATGCAGTTTTAAAAGTGTCAGAACAAAAAAAAAACGGTCTACTACCACTTTCTCGCCGGTGAAACTAACAACAGCCACACACAGACATTTCGGGAGTGACGGGAACCGTTTGTCATTTATGCAAAAGGCCGTCGACGATTCGCACGGACATAATAACGACATAACGTGCTAACTCGATGAATAATTAAGGCTATTTGTTAGAGACCAAATGAGTTTTGTTGCCGACAACCGTGGAATGTTTTCAGCGAGTCGAACAAACGACGAGGCCCTCGATCCGGTACCGCACCGGGTTCGACGACAAAGACGAAAGAGAGCGAGAAACGCGCGCGGTTCCTCGTTAATGAATAATATGCCGTTTGGTTGTTCGCACAATTTCAATTAGCCATTCTGCGTGTATCGTTTTGAAACATGGACCGTGTAATTCGCGTTGTTCAACTGTCCAAGTAGACTTTTTAAAATGTAAATTTCAATCTTTTCTAGTAACACCTCCTAATAATAAATAAAAATATACCAACGCAGTTAAGATTTAAGGATGTTCAGTGGTATATTTAAGGGAGTAAAGGGTAAAGGGGATACTCTATATATAACACAGTCCCTCATTATAGTTACAAATATTAATTTAAGAAAAATGTATTTAAAAAGTTGTTAAGACTTTAAAACATTATTTATTTAAACTCAAATATTCTTCCACATACTACAAACCTTAAAAACTCATGCGCATTAACGGTCACAGTTTGGCATTTATTAAAAACTTTATTAACAATGGAACGTAATTTTTTTGAAATGAAAACGTACATCTACGACGGATGAGCCGAGAGAGGATACCACTGAAGGTTTAGAATTGGACAGCAGCAAAAAGAAATGAAAAGAGGAAGACCAAGGAAAAATGGATAAAGGACATAGGTATGGAAATGTAAAGGAAAGGACTGCAACAAAACGATTGGAATGATAAGGATAGATGGCGTTTGGGATGCGAGAAGCGGCAATATGCTGCAAATACTCGCTATATACATGGAAAAAATTTATAACTGATTTTTAACAAATCAGCTAATTCTGCTGTATGTCACCTATATTATAGGTTCATGTGATTCGATTATGAATCAAAAAACAACTACTCCTCTGGTTATATGCAGCGACGGGCATTGAATTACATCTGATACATAATCGCGTATAATACCCCATTTTGGATAACATTATGCAGATGCTTGTTAAGTAAGAGAAGGAACTATTAGATTTATCCATCCGAAGTGACCACCTATGGACCGGTTTCGGGGTCGGTTGCCCCTCATCAGCATAGGGCAGGTCTTGGGGTCGAAAAATGTTTATAGTTTACTATAATAATATTATAGTTTTCTATAAATTTTGCATATATATATATATATATATATATATATATTCTTTGGGCAGAATAGACTTCTGACGTCAGCGACAAAGCTATTTTTAATGAAGAAGGTGACAGCGGCTATCAGCAATGGTCAAAATATTGGTAAAATAAAATAAATAAGTTACATTGTACTATTCTGTAGATTGGAGGCTAGCTTATGGAATATTTATTGTTGTTGTATTTTCACATTTTCCGAAATTTTATCTGTACAGTGTAAATTTTGTTCGCGAAAAAGTGAATACATTTTTAAAGGACGTCAAGCTAACCTATCTTTCATTGAGGGAGTTTATCGCTTGTGATTTTCGAAAAATTGTGCAGGCAATTTTGCGCGAATAAAATAAAATAAAAAAAATAAACCATATGGAAATGAATATAACTTTTGTTTGAAATAGTCGTCGTTTTAAGTTTTCACTATTGTCAGTCTTCATTACTGCCCGGCCTTTTTTATTACTTAAAAACACTTATTTAAATCCTGTAATTGGTGTAAAAGAAGATGTGGTTAAAAAGATAGATAAGGGAATTCTTAGATGGTTTGGACACGAAGAAAGGATGGATGAAGGAAGATTGACGAAACAAATTTGTAAGGCGAGTGTGAATGGGCAAGTCGGTAGAGGTCAACCTCGGAGAACATATCTTGATCAGATGGACATTATTTTGAAAAAAGGCCATGTCAAGAGTACCAACAATCGACGAGCATGTATGAGAGCGCTGATGAAAGTAAAAAAGCGAAAGATTCTTTTAAGAACCGTAGCGGAAGTGGAAGCAAGTGGTCTCTGCCTACCCCTATGGAGAAAAGGCGTGACTTAATGTATGTATATAACTGGAATAATAAAAAAAAATTGTTTTGTTCAATTTAAAGAAATATTTTTAATTTTTTGTCGTTGCATTTATAATAGTTTAGCCATTTATTGTCAGACCTTCAATACTTAAGCTTTGCAAAGTGTTAAAGCGTAAATTAGTAGGATAAAAAGTACTTTTATTTTAAAATGTAATTAATGCACTTTTTCGATGACAGTGAAAATTACTGGGAATAAAAACGAGTCGGTTAAACAACGAGTTCCAATTTTATTTACTCAAAAACAAATTGATACGGTTGTAATTTTTTTTACGGGTATATTTGAAAGAAACATACAATAAAAACAATAGAGTAAAAAGAATAAAAGAAACATCGCATATGTTGCATTACAAGCACTTTTCAGCTTAACAAGATATGCGAAGGCGTTCAGAAAATAAAAGTCCTCCCATTACACAGCAACTAGTCAACACAGAAGAATCGTATTCTTAGAAAGTTTCCGATTCGAAGCAGAGATGGACGAACCCGACAATAAAGCTAAATAATTTTCAACGTTAATGATTGAAAATGTTGCTTTTGCATTTTTAGTTATACAGTGTGGAACAGCCAAATGGAATAAATTCGATAACGAATAAATGAGAGCGTGTTGGGAAAAACGCTTGGACACGTCGATTTGTATTTTTAGATGCGCATTTTTATCAAAAAGAAATAATTATATAGGGTGTGTCATGTGACAGTGGCCGATACCAACTTTCTTATTTTAAATACAACCTCTGTATATTATTTATTTTTTGGATTCTTCAAAAAATACTAGACATAATTTATGTACAATGTCCCATACCTATCTTCAACTGTTTCGGAAATACTAAGTGTTTCAAATGTTTTCAGGAGCTCATGGAAGACGATTTCGACAGGAGAACGTATTTTTGTGAGCAAATGATGGAAATGTTAGATAACAATGTGATCCAATTAGAAGATGTTTTGTTTTCTGATGAACACATTTACACTTCACGGTCATGTTAATCGTCAAAATTGCTGCTATTGGTCAAATAAGAATCCTCACTGGATGAGAGAGGAACATACGCAATATCCTGAAAAAGTTAATGTTTGGACAGGAATTGTTGAAAATCATATCGTAGGTCCCTTTTTCATTGATGGCAACTTAAATGGAGATAAATATTTAGAACTGCTCCAAAATAATGTCGTGCCAACTTTGACAAACTTATATCCTGATACAGCAAACCCACAAGTTCCTGCAAATATACTATGGTTTCAGCAAGATGGAGCACCGCCCCATTAACAAATCAATGTCCGGCAGTACCTGAACCAAAATTTTCCAAATCGGTGGATAGGGAGGCGCGGATCGATAGAATGGCCAGCACGATCTCCTGATCTGACGCCATTAGACTTATTTTTTTGGGGATATGTCAAAAGTATTGTATACAAAACTAAACCACTCAACTTACATGACTTAAAAAGACGAATCACGCTTGCGATTAGATCAGTCACGCCTGAGATGTTGAGTAACGTTAGGAGATATTTTTATACCAGATTAGCATGTTGCCAAGACGTTCGCGGCGAAATTAATGTTTTTTTGTTTTTTCTGTTACATTATTTGTGAAATAAAATAATTTTCTTTTTTTAATGTTAATTTTTGTAATACATCTGAAAACACTTAATATTTCCGAAACAGTTGAAGATAGGTATGGGACATTGTACATGAATTATGTCTGGAATTTTCTGAAGAATCCAAAAAATAAATAATGTACAGGGGGTTGTATTTAAAATACGAAAGTTGGTATCGGCCACTGTCACATGACACACCCTATATAATTATTTTTTTTTGAAAAAATGCGCACCTAAAATTACAAATCGACGTGTCCAAGCATTTTTCCCAACACGCTCTCATTTATTCGTTATCGAATTTATTCCATTTGGCTGTTTCACACTATATGTAAAGTTATAGAGGATAGTTATGTGAAATAAATGAAATACCTACTTCTTTCATTGTTGTTTTAAATTCTGGTTAATTTAAGTGTCTGCCTAATTATTTTAAAGATGAAACTGTTGAAATAATTTGGCGTCATACGCGTGTGGAATTAACTTTCTTTTGAAGAAAGGCTAGGTCAAGAGTACCAACAACCGACGAGCATGTATAAGAGCACTGACGAAAGTAGAGGAAGCAAAATATGTGTGTAAGAACCGTAGCAAGTGGAAGGAAGAGGTCTCTGCCTACTCCTACGGGAAAAAGACGTGAATATATGTATGTATGTACGAGGTTTGGTTATTAAATAACGAGACTAATTATGAAAAAGAGTTTTATTTTAAGAATTATTCTACAATTAAATGCTCCCCTTTAATGTACTTCCCTTCTCTCACCACACACCGTTCCATTCGTTTTTTTTTTCATTGGTCAAAGCAATGCTGGAAGTCTTCTTTTGTACGAGCATTTAGGATCTCCGCCGATTTACACTTTATCTCGTACATCGAATCGAACCGGGTTCCTTTTAAGGCAGACTTGATTTTCGGAAACGGGAAAAAGACACAGGCAGCTAAATCAGGTAAGGAGCGTGTTCGAGCACTGGAGTGTCTCTAGCGGCTAAATGACTTGTTTTTCCACAATTCCGGCAGAACCAGGACGTTGGTCATCTTTGGTGCTCTCTCGGCCTTCAGAACACCGTTAATACCATTCGAAAACGCGCGAATTTTCACCATGGGTCTCTTTTAACAACTTATAGCACTCATTCATATTTTTTTTTAACTTAACGAGAAATTTCACGTTGATTCACTGCTCGTGGTTTTCGTCACACATTTTTGTCGACACGAGAAAAAAACACGTTCGTTTCTAACCTCAATAGAAAAAATACTACTGCAGCGATAAAAGCGTGTTTTCGTACTGAAATAGCACACACTTTCAGCTATTCAACGCTGCATTCGTTTTTTCACCTTTCGCTCTAGGACGCCTTTTGACTGCGCTTTCTGGTTTTTAATAGCCAGATCTCGTATTACTCTAAATGTTGTGTTTTACCCAAATTATTTGCGCATGATTGGGATAGTTAAAATTGATGAGGTTTCATTTGTAAATACACTTAATTTTTGTGATGAAAAATTTCGGTATCTGTTGCAAGCGCTAATGTTTTATAGCGTTCTTGTAAACATGCAAACTTTTTTAGTTGCGTTTGATTAAAAGAGTATCTCTTTTAATTTGCGTGTCATGTCATGATTCATGATAGTAAACAAATAGAATATTTTCGTATGGAGGTGCGGCGTTGCCGGAGTTAACTGAATTTCTGTAGACAACAATATTAAGATATAAATAATAACGTAATTGTTTTATTGCAAAACGGTGACTTCAGAAAAAAATGTTATGACTTTTTTACTCTGCATACTGTATTATGTCTTGTGTCTAAAGGAACGCACTATTTTCGGGGACACCCTGTATAGTCCCAATAATTTAATTTTTGCACATTGTATACAAATAAATATTACAATTACATAAAACTATTTTATGAGATAATTTTAAATTTTATAGAATTTAAAGTAATGTTGTTATAAGAACACACATTGCACATTGTATACAAATAAATATTACAATTACATAAAACTATTTTATGAGATAATTTTAAATTTTATAGAATTTAAAGTAATGTTGTTATAAGAACAAAACTGAAAATTTAATATTTATTATATAATAATTTAAGACTATAAAAAATTGCTTGGTGTAGTACAAAATCCATCCCTGATAGAAAATAAAATAATTATGAATGGATGAAAGAGAAAAAGTATTTGATTAGTCACGATTTTGATTCATCGAAATAATATCGAAACGGGATATATAGTTGAACATCCACCGTTGTGTATGGGATGTTGATAAGTAAAAAACAACAAAGGTTCTTTCAGTGGTTCAAAAACGTAGGTATATGCTTTTGTTATTTCATAAATAGGTACCTACCATGATAAATGACTCAATAAGGTGATTATTTTATAGCTGGATGATAATTAGATTTTTTTAAACGAATTCATGAGGTTTTCAGTGGGGCTACAAACATTACCTATTGTAAAGTATTAAAACAAATAACAAAAATTATTTTTCTTATTAGAAATTATTAGGTATTACAGGATTATTTTCTAAAATTTTAAAATAACGACAAATTTTTTGAGTTGGGTTGTTGGAAAGGTTAGAAATCCTGTGGGGCTCAGTACGGTTGCCCTTTCACTGCAACCCTTGATGGGTATTTTGACATTTTTAGATAAAGAAATGCTTAGATTTTAAGATAATATACAAATAGTCACGCCTTTTTCCCGTAAGGGTCGGCAGATACCACTTCCTTCCACTTGCTACGGTTCTTATACACATCTTTTGCTTCTTCTACTTTCATCAATGCTCTTATACGTGCTCGTCGCTTGTTGGTACTCTCGACCCAGCCTTTTTTTAAGACAATGTCGATCTGATCGAGATATGTTCACCGAGATCGACCTTTACCGACTTCCGTCCATTCACACTCGCCTTATAAATTTGTTTCGTCAATCTTCTTCCATCCATTTTTTCTACGTGTCCAAACCATTTAAGCATTCCTTTATCTTACTTTGTAAGCACATCTTCTTTGACACCACAGTGTTTCCTTATGTCACTATTCTTCACTTTATTGAACCGAGTCACTCCGGCTATACTTCTCAGACTACTCATCTCAGCAGCATTGATCCTATTTTTATGATTTTTCTGCCAAACCCAACATTCATTATCATACCATATGGAAACTAACACTCCTTTATGCACAGCCAGACGTGCCTTTTTTGACACTTTCTGGCTGTTCATAAAGCTATCCAGTGTCCCATTTATTTGTTTTCCTGCCAACACTCTTTGCTCAATGTCACTGTCATACTTTCCATCTCTCGTAAACCTCCTCTTCAAATGAAGCTAATATGACTTGATCATCGGCGTAAAGAAGGCTCTCTCTTTCAAATCTTTTGAACAATCGCCTATGTAATAGTCAAACAGCCATGGCGAAGCCACACATCCCTGTCTTACATTTTTTTCGATATTTTAATTTGATCCAGTTCTGACAATGGCATCCATGAGAAAACCATATAAGTCTTTGAAGTCGGTTTTTTTTTACTTTTTTTGCGTACGAATTATTATTTAATTTATTCATACCAAAGAGTATCAACAGTACAGTAATATTATCAATTATATACTCGTATTTTACCACATGGAGATTAAAAGCAGGTACCTAAGCGCTTGTGGCTTGATGTGTTCCTTGTTTTCATCTCGTGGCAGCGTATTATACATTTTATTTTTATTTTGTCGACAAAAAATAGTTTTGTAATTCGTTTTGTAAAATTTTTAGTTTTCAGAAAAAGTTGGTATACAGGGTGTTTCTAAATTCATGCGAAAAAAATTCAGAAGATGATTGCCTCTATGAAATTATAATAGATCTTTCCTACAACACAATTTCCTCAGCCCACCTGAAAACACCCTTCGCTCTATGTCACTGTCATACTTTCCATCTCTCGTTAACTTTGAAACCAAGTACACAAATTCATTTACTTGTTCCATTCTTTTTCCCTTTGTCAAAACTTCACAGTTTGTCATGCTTTCTTCTCTTTCAAAAACCATTACTTTCGTTTTGCTTACATTTATTTTTATTAACCACAATTCACTCCTTACCACTCTGTCATAGGCCTTTTCCAAGTCTATAAAAGCGCAATAGACCTTCTGACTTTTAGACAAGAATTTTTCGACCATACCTTGTAATGAAAAGACATGATCCATACATCTTCTTTCTTTTCTAAATCCTGCTTGCACATAGACGTATTCTTTAGTAATTAAATTTTTGTAGAGAGTCGTATGTTGAAAAAAAAAATATTTCAATACCAAATTAACAAATTTCACACAACAATTTTAAATATAAATTAAAGCAGCTTTTAGCTTTAAGAAAAATCTTTTTTATTACGTCTATCGTCCTAAAAGACAAGATTACTTTTGAACAATTAACTAGGAAAAAATGCACATATGGTGGATTTTTTAACGATACATGCCTATATTGGAAACTTGGAAATTTCTTGATCGGTCATGTCATTGAACAATAATGGGAAATGAAGCGACAATGAAGAATTCAAAGATAAACATACCCAGAAAGACAATAGCAGCATAACTAAGAATAAAATGCTGTTTTATGTAAATGATTAGTATTGGAAAAAAAAGGAAAATTAAATTTTAACTTCTTACTTTAATTGTTTACTATTATAATTATAAACTTTTTACAAAAGTTTTTTCCTTTTTGAAACATTTATGCCAACAATTAGAGACAATTTATTTAGAACGTTTTGGTGTCTTCATAAGGTCATCATTAATAAAATAACTTCACAAAGAAAATTAAAAAGTCTTTTACAAAGTGCATAATTTAATTAATGGATGACGCGCTTTCATTAATTACATAAAAAAAATTTAAAAACAATCTTATTTATGACAAAACTGAAAAGTTGTTAAACAAATTGATTATATTTTTCATTAACATTTATTGCACTGCCGAGCAAAAAATTTAGGTCACCTTAAGTAACTCAAGAAATTGTAAATAATTTTAAAAATAAAAAAACTGTTTGAAAACAGCTTAAAAAAAAAGAAATTTTGTTTTGTATGCAAGCATCTTAATTTTATTGATTATTTTATGATTTATTTGAAACGATATAGGTTGGCTCAAGGGCCGAAGTAATACATTAATTAATTTGAAGTGTGTAAGAACCGTAGCAAGTGGAGGGAAGTGGGCTCTCTGCCTACCCCTACGGGAAAGAGGCGTGACTATATGTATGTATGTATGAAGTCGTAAGTCTGCTCGGCATTAATCAATCCTCCGAAAACCGAACTGTATATAGAAATTGAACCAAATTAAAATGGGAGAGCACCAGCTTTCAGATAAAAAAAGAATTATCAAAATAAGTTTACCCAGTCGAAACTTCTGAGGTAACAAACATAAAAACATACAGTCGATTTGAAAACCTCCTTCTTTTTAACTGACTCCAAAAAAAAAGGCGTTCTCAATGCGACTTATATCACATTTGTAGACCTTTAAAAAGTTTAGGACACTGTACCAATTCGTAAACTGTGGGAAACTCTAAAAAATCAAGTATTAATTACACTCTAATTTATGCGGTGTAAGAACTCTATGAAAACACAAGATCACGAATAAAAATAGGAAAATATATAATCGAAGAATTTTCAATTACCAAAGGACTAAGACAAGGATGCTGCATTTCCCCAACTCTCTTTAAAATATATGTAGCATGCGCATTAAAGCAATGAAAAAGAAAAGTTCATGGCATGGGTGTTGAACTGGATAAGGGATGTATTTACACACTACAGTTTGACGATGATCAGGTCGTTATAGCAAATGATATAGAGGACATGCAGTACATGATAAGAAAACTAAAGAGGAATACAACCAGTGTCAATCTGACGAATACAAGGTATTTATGTGTGGGCGAGGAACCGAACAATCTGGTACTTGAAAATGGACAACAAATTCCATCTTGCCAAGAATACATATACTCGGGTGTTACATTTGAAGGCAACAAAAACTGGCGACAAAGAGATCGAAAAAAGAATTGTTTAGGCCAAAAAAGTCATTGGGTGCATCAACGGCATACTATGGAGTAAGGAAATTACTAAGAAACGGAAATATAATGTATACGAAACAATGATAAAGAGCACCTTATTTTATGGAGCAAAGACACGGAGAGTGAGTGAAAGGCAGAAGAAAAAACCGGAGATGGGGTAGATGGAAGCAATGAGAAGATCTTTAAGTATATCCAGAAGGGACCGAATTAGGAATAAGATGGTAAAATAATGGGAAGGTTTGGAAGGAACTATAATTCAAGACGTAAATGCCAAACAACTAACATGTTATGGGCATGTACAACGAATGCCAGCATCAAGACTTCTTCTTCTTCTTGTAGTGCCTATTCGTTTTGAATGTTAGCTATAATATTGGCTATTCACCCTTTATTGACAGCAGCTCGGAATAGCTGAGTTGTTGTCTGGTTGAACCAAGCTCTTAAGTTTTTCAGCCACGATATTCGTCATCTGCCTGGTCCTCTAGTTCCATACACTTTGCCTTGTAGAATATTTTGCAAAAGTTTGTATCGACTCTCATTACGCATTACATGTCCTAGATATTTTACTTTTGGTGCCTTCACCGTATCGACGACTTCTCTTTCCTCGCCCATCCTTCTCAGCACTTCTGCATTGGTAACCCGGTCTGTCCAAGTATTTTTTGAATTCTCCGGTACAGCCACATTTCAAATGCCTCAAGTTTCTTGGAGGAAGCTTTCGTAAGCGTCCACGATTCGACTCCATAAAATAGTACTGAAAACACGTACAGTGCAACAGAAGTAGCTTGGCGGTCGACTAGCCTCTAAAATAACAAATATTCGGCTAAATATACTTCACATTCGTAAACTCCTTCCTCCGGTTGTACTTGAGACTTACGATTACTGAAAATCGATTACGTGTCATCGCCGATCGGATCGTTATTCGAAAGTTTTCGTTGTGCGCAGATTTTGTGATCTCTCGCCCGCCAAGCTACTTCTGTTGCACTGTAACAACGAAGTAAACGTATTTTCGTGGTTAGCTGTATGTCGTGGCTTATGAAGACTTTTTTCATCTGGAGAAATGCGGTTCTTGCCTTTTCAATCCGAGCTCTGATCAACACTACCCAGACAAATTCTAGAATGGTAACCGATGAGTCGACGAAAAAGAGGCTGACCCAAAAAAGAATGGCAGAAGACTATCCACAAAGCCATGAAAAAAGAATGTAACAGCGGTCGACTGGGAAGACCGAAGGAGATGGAGATTACGCATCGGACAACGTCGCAAGACGTTTTAGAACCGGCTTATATATATTTATATCCCATATTCCTATCCTTCAGAGAAGCTAATGGTTTTATCAATTTAAATCTTTTTTAATATTCATGTAAGCAACATCATTACATTCGTAAGAACGTAGCTATCGGCAATTAAACCTAACAATAAGATAAAAATAACAAAAAGATTTGCTGGCGAAATGAGCAAAAAATAAAAGAGGCAGATGTTACCATTGTTAATACTTAATATATAAATGATGAATTTCGTTTTGTACCCAGTCATGCATAATTCTGCAAATAAGTGATTTAACAATGCAATTTCTTCTGCATTGCTATTTAAAGTGTTGGTACGTGGGTTGTTGTGCAGACAGTAAACATTTTATAACGCTGGTTAATAGTAAAGTCAAAGTACAACACTTGCTTTGATAAAAGATAGCAAAAAATAAATTGCTTCTTTCCTATCCCACTACTGTGTACATGCTTAGTTATAGAAGAAAGTATTTAAAAAATTTCGCTATGTGAAGTGCAAGGAACCTCGTACTCGTTGGGTGTTTTATTGTGTCATGTGCCGACTCGCACCAGGAGCCGGGAGTCGGCTGGTTCTGTTCTTATTTGAGTTCTTGCCAGAAATATTCTAGACTAACGACAACATTTTAAGTTTTATGACACGACACACACTTAAAACATACTTTTGACTAAGTTAACAACAAATCGAAAATAATATTATTCTTATTGTTTTCTATCAATGACAAATAATGCATGCCCTTTTATAGACTTGGAAAAGGCCTATGACAGAGTGGTGAGGAATGAATTGTGGTCTACATTGTCTATGTATGGGGTGAGTGGTAGTTTAATACGAGCACTGAAATCACTTTACGAGGATTCCACTGCTTGTGTCAGGATAAACGGAGCTTGCACGGACTGGTTTAACATCGAAAAAGGTGTGAGACAGGGATGTGTGGCTGTTTAACTTATACAGAGACAATTGTTTAAAAGATCTGAAAGAGAGTGCGTACGGATTAAAAATGAATGATTTGATCGTCAAATGCCTTCTTTACGCCGATGATCAAGTCAGATTAGCATTATCTGAAGAGGAGTTGCAGGCGATGGTTAATGTTATGCATGATGCCCTAAAAATCAAAGGGATAAAAATACATGTGAGCAAAACGAAACTAACGGTTTTTGAAAGAGAAGAAAGCATGACAAACTGTGGAGTTTCGATTGAGGAAGAAAGAGTAGAGTTTGTCTACTTGGGTTAAAAGTTTGTTAGAGATGGAAAGTATGACAGTGACATTGAGCGAAGGGTGTATGCAGGAAAACAAATGATTGGGGCACTGCATAGCTTTATGAATAGCCAGAAAGTGTCAAAAAAGGTACGTCTGGCGGTGCATAGAGGTGTGTTGGTTCCTACACTTATGTATGGTAGTGAATGTTGGGTTTGGCAGAAGAAGCATGAAAATAGGATTAATGCTGCGGAGATGAGTAGTCTGAGAAGTATAGCCGGAGTGACTCGGTTGGATAAAGTTAAGAATAGTGAGATAAGAAAACGCTGTGGTGTAAAAGAAGATGTGGTCACAAAGATAGATAAAGAAATGCTTAGATGGTTTGGACACGTAGAAAAGATGGATGAAGAAAGATTGACGAAACAAATTTATAAGGCGAATGTAAATGGATAAGTCGGTAGAAGTCGACCTCGGAGAACATATCCTGATCAGATCAACATTGTTTTGAAGAAAGGCCAGGTCAAGAGTACCAACAACCGACGAGCATGTATAAGAGCACTGATGAAAGTAGAGGAAGCAAAAGATGTGTGTACGAACCGTAGCAAGTGGAAGGAAGTGGTCTCTGCCTACCCCTATGGGAAAAAGGCGTGACTTTATGTATGTATGTATATTTTAAAATATCCGAGACTCTTTGCGCGTGACTCCCAACGGTAAGTAAATTACTAGAACCTCTAAAGAGATAAGTGGTAAAGCAGTAGTTAAAAAGAGAAACCATTAATTGGTTCTTGTAGATACAAAGCAGGAGATTATTTTAGAAAAAATGTTCATTACACATTCAGGAAATCAGATTTCCAAAAAAAAGACCGGCCGTTCCCCCGA
The DNA here is from genome assembly GCA_950111635.1 of Agelastica alni. NCBI lineage: Eukaryota > Metazoa > Arthropoda > Insecta > Coleoptera > Chrysomelidae > Agelastica > Agelastica alni. The sequence goes on along the minus strand of OX467717.1, from coordinate 17,691,460 downwards.
AACCGGAAACCCGTTCATCCATCGCCAGCAAGAAAATTTAAGAGTTTTGGTTTTTGGAATTGATAAAAAACAATAGTTTTATCATCTCAAACAAAAATCACTTTAGCATTTGCAAGAAAATGCATTTTAAATGTTTTTTTCTATACTTGCATCGATTAGGGGTAGTTTTGGGATTATCTCAAATATAGAAATTATATTTATATCAAAGCTTATAATAAGCTAGGCCGGAAAGTTGAATTTCCTGGCGGATGTAATACAAAAGTCTCGGTTTTTATATTATATATGTCAGAGCATCTAACATTTTGTCCATGGGACCGTATACTATTTTACTTGATCTTCAGCCGAAAGTAGTTGGCAAATGTTGGTGGCTTAGGTTTTGATTTAAGATCGTCAAAGTAAACAATTAAATTATTTTCTTCTGAGGTAGATAACGAATTTTTATTCTCCTCTCTCTCGCTACTTTTTGTATACTGTAAACCAACAGATTTTTTTGCGACTGTTTCACTTCTAACAATTAATTTTGCCTCTTTGTCAAAATTTCTAAGCTCTCCCTCTTCGTCTATGGAGCCTTTAGATGAAGAGTCTTCCATTTTTATTGTCGATCTGACCAACTGTTTGGGAGGTTAAGTAAACTGGCTTTTCTGTAAGAATCAATTATAAAGATCAAAATGAAAAAAGAAATATGAAGATTTCATAAATTATTTTATATATTAAAAAAATTTTTTTATTGATTATTTTGTTATAATTTTTACTAACAACAATGTGGCTGTGAGACATTGTTGATTTTATTAAGATGTAAGATTACGTTTAGCCGAATTTAGCATTTTAAGTGGTCGACTTCTTCTGGGATTTTTTAAAAATCAGTACATTTAAAAAGAAAATGTAAAATTTTTATCATCCTGGGAATTTTTTTGAATTTGTCTACGCAGTACGTACTTGGGTATTCAGGACGGAGCATCCAACTTTCCCATTTACCTTTTTTGTTGGCGTAACTCAAAAATTTAACCCGCGTGGAAGGAAAAACGAGAAAATCGACATCGACGTCGCTTCTTGGAGGCGCCGCGTCGGTCATCCCAAAGGCCGTTGCCATAACGACAGCCTTATTCGATTCTGATTTATTTCCTATCTATAAGAAATATATTCTCTTTATTTTCTCTTGTAGTCTCGCAAGAAATCCAGTAATTGCTATTGGCTATATCTGGTTTATTTTTTGCAACGCAATATGCCTCCATGATTTATGGGAATGTTGTGGTTTTGCTCAACAGGCTGCCAAGAGGGAAAATTGTTGAATTGAATTTTATTATTTAATATCGCAAGTGTTGGTTAACATTCACAACGCAACATTTTACAGCCTCAAGGGATAAAAAATGTATCAAAAACGTAAATTATAAGGTTTATCCAAAACTACAATTGGTTCTTATTACGACATTGGTTTACTTTAAATGCAGTGTAGCAATACACTATCTTAAATAATTTTGTTGGTAACGTATTTAGTTGCACTGATATTTCTATAGTGTGTTAAGTTCTCAAGATTCTCCTCGACAAAACTCACCAAACGCAACCCATGATATTGCTTCTCAAGACACGGAGGCAACAGATGAGTGACATCAGTACAATCCCCTTTCGACCGTGTTAAGATATTTCATTACAGAATTAATAAATTAATGAAATCTACTATCTCGTTCGCCCCTAATAATTGGTAAATAATGGTGCGTGTGGATTAAAATTGAATGATTTTCAATCGCCTCGCTTACGCCAATAATCAGGTTATATTAGCATTATCTAAGGAAGACTTGCAGGCAATAGCTAATATTATGTATGGTGCCCTAAAAATCAAAGGGACGAAGGTTAATGAAGGCAAGACGGAAGTAATGTTTTTTGAACGAGAAACTGACAAACTGCGAAAAGCTGATTAAAAGAAAAAGAGTGGAACCAGTAAATAAGTTTGTATACTTGGGTTCAAAGTTCAAAGCAGAGGGAAAGAAATGAATGACGCCCTGCATAACTCTATGAGCAGCCAGAACGTCATCTCTACACTTATGTATGGTAGTGAATATTGGGCTTGGCAGAAGAAGCATAAAGTAGGATCAACGCTGCGAAGATAAGTAAAATAAAAGGTAAAGCCAAAGTGACTGATGGATGAAGTGAGATAAGGGAAAGCTGTGGCTTAAAAGTGTGAATTGGCAAGTCGGTAGAGGTTGACCTAGACAAACATATCTCAATCAGATCGAAATTGTTTTTAAAAAAGGTCAGGTCATGAGTGCCAGCAACCAACGAGCATTTCAGTTAGAAATTAATTACTTTTGGTTAGGTGACAAAGGATTTACTTACAGCTAGCTAATACTACAGTTTTAGATTGCATGCTTTGATGAATGTCAGTAACAGGTTGTATATCGGCAGCTTTTTTAATGCTAGCAGGTGCATTAAGTTGAAGGGAGGGAGTGTATGGATTTTTATTAGTTTCCTATACATTTCTTCTCTATGCTGGGTATATTTTTTACATGCCAAGACATTAATGAGATATAAATCGATATTACCATTTAACAGACTAAAGCTCAAATAAATTTTCATTTAGTAAAACGACAAGTTAAACAAATAAAAGTTTTGCCATTTCAACAAATTTAAATAAAAAAAATGGCAAAATACATTTACAAAAATGCATAACACGATAACTTTTATTAATTTTGGGTTTTAATAATGAAATATAGTATTAACTTACCGCACATTGTTATACACCAATTCAAAGTACTTCTGTAAACCCCAATCACCTCTCAAGATCTATTTATAAGTCTAACTAAACATTATTTTTAGCCGTTTACGTTTTTATAACCAAAAAACGTCACTGTCAACTTGTAGAAGGTCAAAGGATCAAGAATACCAAAACAATATAATTTTATTATTTTTTAAATTAGCGTATTGGGTCCGGTCCTGTACCTTTTATACACGTGCACCATACCACAACTAGAATACCTAAATACCTAGACTAAAAAATGGAAAATCAGATTAAATGAAGCGAAATCTACTGTCACGTGCCTATTTTTTCCTTCTAAAGTTCCATTATTAATTGTCTCTGATGAGTTTCGTATTCCTTGTTGCATAACTGGTAGGGGTAGAATTATCGTTTGGTTTGCAATTTCTGTGTGGATGGGACTGGATATCCACACGGACGAGGCGAGCACGGACTTGAGAAGATTGTGGGTCGACGTTTATTCCGCGCCATTTCTTGATTTCCGGCGTAGGAGAGAGTCAGTCGTTTGGGGAGCTTCTTGAAAGTCAGGTGTCGGTGAAAGTTGTTGGGGACGGTGTGTTATTAGCACGTGTGCAGAACCTTTATGGGATTTCTTTCATATCTGGCTGTATTTGGGCCATATTAATTGGATTTTGAAGAAAAACCATTTGATTTTTAACTTGACCATTTTGTCTTGCCTTTGTTGTGGATATTTTTGGATTTTTGGTGTCGAGTTAAATAGCCGTTGTCGGGATTTATTTGAGGGAAGCCATTGTTAATTAGCCGGTGCCGCCCCATAATCTAACCAGCCCCAGGAGTAGGCCTAGGAGTAGGCCACAGGAGTACATGTGAATTCGTATACCCAAAGGTTATCAGTGATTTATTTTTAAATATATAACGCCGTGTCTCATTTCGACACCACGAGTAAGTTCTGTTTTAGTTATAAATATAGTACTTTGTGAATTCGTATACCCAAAGGTTATAAGTGATTTATTTTTAAATATATAACGCAGTGACTCATTCTGACACCACGATTACGTTCTGTTTTAGTTTATTAATATAGTACATTGTTGAAAACTATTTATTGCATTAGATAATATGCCAAAACTAAACTTGGATTAAAATAACCTTCTCAATAATTCTTTATGCCCAAGTAAAAATATATTTTCTTTCTACTTATTTGTAAATATCCTACAATCTAGATATTTTAAAGGACAACCATTGTAAAAATATTTTTAAATAAACTCGATTGTTTTGGCAGTGAAAATCTTTATGTAAACGGTTAACTAGTGAATTATCTGCCTTTATGTAAATGTTTGAATTAGTGTTGTTAATGAGTTAACTTATATATGTTTTACCTTTTTTTCTTTGCCTTTATGTAAATGTTTGAATTAGTGTTATTAATGAGTTGATTCATATATGTTTTACCCTTTTTTTTGTAACTTGGTAAAGTCTGTTACTCTTACTTCTGTTCTGGTTATTTTATAAAGTTGTAAATTTTACATTTTTTGTTTGTTTTAGCAAGAAAATTTACCATAGCTGTTAATTTTGACTATATTTGTTATGATGTTGCTATTGAGCTGTGTACCTTAATTATTTATTGTGTGAGTAAAGTATCCAACATATTTTTGCTATAATTTTATTTATTTGGTTCACCATAATCATGGTTGTTTATCTTGTGGCTCTGCTAGTGCCTATAAGATCTAGGGGTTTCCGGCTTATACCGTCTAAGTCGGTGGCGCGGCTCACTTTTATATTTTTTTCTTCTACCCTCTACGGCTGAGCTCGGGCATAATTTGCCAGTAGAGAAACCGCTAGCAGAGTACTCTTTAGAGAACGAAAAAGACGTGGCACTACACATGTCAACTTCACCAATAAAGTATGCCAACATATACCAGTAAATATAAATAATACCATATTACCATTTTGAAACACAGCATAATACCTAGGTATAACGCTCGATGCAAAGCTCTGCTGGAAAGCTCATGTTAAAAAAAAAGAGAAGAACTTGGTATAAGATATAGGAAAATGTATTGGCTAATAGGGAGAAACTCCACTTTGTCATTACATAATAAGCTTTTGCTATACAAGCAAATATTAAAGCCAGTATAGACTTATGGTATACAACTATGGGGGTGTATCAAACAGACAAATCTTAATATAATACAACAATTCCAAAATAAAGTATTAAGGAACATTGCTTGGTATATTCGTAATAGTGATATTTATAGGGACCTGAAGATGGAAACTATTGAACAAACTTTTATCAATTTAGCCAAAAGACACGAAGAAAGGCTTAATCACCATGTGAACGTCGAAGCAATCCAGCTGCTAGACAACACAGGAATAGAAAGAAGACTTAAAAGGACCAAACCATTTAAGTTAGTGAAGTGAAAGTGTTAAAAGCAGAGCATAGTGCATTTTTACATGTTAAGTTAAGTGTAACCCCATCTGCCAGAACCCAAGGAACACTACTGAGTATACTTTAGTTTAAGACTTAAAAGTATTAATTTAGGTTAGAATAAAATTGCTCATTGTTCTATTTTGACCAGATCGTAATATAATAAAATATTTAATAAAGTGAATATTTAACAAACAAAATTCTTTTTAAACAAACCTATCACGTAATATAAATTATTCACGCCAATTATTTAAATTTAAATGACATTTTATGATTGGTTCAGTCGGATCACACTTTCTCTCTCCATTTCTCTGCAAGCAGTAAGTGTAGAGAAAGAGAGATAGCGATTAACGCATTCTTGTAATACATTCTTGTTAACCATAGTTTTTGATGACCACCCCGGTTTCTGCTACGCTTTAAAAATTTAAAAATGGCATTTTTAATAAATTTAACAACATATAAAAGATTATTATTACCAATGAAAATTGATAGTAGGATAAAACGAAAATGTAAAAAAGCATGTTAATTCATCCAACAAGTGCATTAAGGTTATTTAAAATTATAAACGATGTTCGCTTTACCCGTAGCGTGGGTGGTTAAATACTAAAGTTATTTATTTTTAAAAAACAATGTCGTCATAATTTAAATCGCTTCTTGTATCATTTGCCCACATTGGATGACATAAAAATTTTCATCATTCGAATATTTTACATTTTAATGTTTATCTGCTCCTTTAGTTAAACCCTAATTTCCATATTTTTCCAGTTTACGATGGAATTTTATATGCGCAAGCAGAACAACGCAAAACCTGTTAAATAAAATATCCTACCGATGTAAAAATTAATTTCAGATAATGGACTACTAATTGCATTTTTTTGCTGGAAATTTTTTAAGTGTATCCATAAAAAACAGCTCCCGAGGATTATAGTAAAGCTGATCATTGCATTTTTAACAATATAAGGTTAATTTTAAAATAATTACCACGCAAGTTAATGACAAATTAAATCGGGGTTCGTTTGGGAGACATTCTACAAATATTAATTGAAAATAAGGCACCGTCGAACATAACAAAGATAATTCATAACCTAAATAACAATAACGTAACAAAGGTTAAAGGAGGAGATCAATTTACTGAAAACATCCTAACACCGGAAGGAATCAGACGGGTGACAGTCTAAGTCCCTTTTTGTTTAATCTTCTCATGGATAAAATTATAAATAAAGAAACAGACCTTAACCTCGGATACAGACTGGTCAACAAAAGAATTGGTATAGTGTGTTACGCCGATGATGCAGCAATTATTGCCAAATCAAAAAACGACCTACACAGACAACGCTTCCAATTCTTCCAAGTAAGCCGCCAACTCAATATCTCTACTCTACTCTATCAAAAAAACCAAATGTATGACCATCGCGAAAGATCCGCTCAGATGTAAGCTAGTGCTGGAGGACAATCCCACAGAACAGGTGATGCAATTCAGATATTTGGGCATAGACATTTAAAGCACCCACCTTCAGTTAAAGAACTGAGATCTTAAAATTCTGCATGAAAATAGTATAATTTATACTTGAAAAATTCAGGTAGTTTACCATTTTTTTCAGTTTTTTAAATCTTCATAAAAAACAGCTTAACCGGTTATGCTGAAAATTTAATCAGTTTTAAGTTGCGGGATTATGCGTCGTTTGCAATTGGTCCCACACACACACACACACACACACACACACACACACACACACACACACACACACACACACACACACACACACACACACACACACACACACACACACACACACACACACACACACACACACACACACACACACACACACACACACACACACACACACACACACACACACACACACACACACACACACACACACACACACACACACACACACACACACACACACACACACACACACACACACACACACACACACACACACACACACACACACACACACACACACACACACACACACACACACACACACACACACACACACACACACACACACACACACACACACACACACACACACACACACACACACACACACACACACACACACACACACACACACACACACACACACACACACACACACACACACACACACACACACACACACACACACACACACACACACACACACACACACACACACACACACACACACACACACACACACACACACACACACACACACACACACACACACACACACACACACACACACACACACACACACACACACACACACACACACACACACACACACACACACACACACACACACACACACACACACACACACACACACACACACACACACACACACACACACACACACACACACACACACACACACACACACACACACACACACACACACACACACACACACACACACACACACACACACACACACACACACACACACACACACACACACACACACACACACACACACACACACACACACACACACACACACACACACACACACACACACACACACACACACACACACACACACACACACACACACACACACACACACACACACACACACACACACACACACACACACACACACACACACACACACACACACACACACACACACACACACACACACACACACACACACACACACACACACACACACACACACACACACACACACACACACACACACACACACACACACACACACACACACACACACACACACACACACACACACACACACACACACACACACACACACACACACACACACACACACACACACACACACACACACACACACACACACACACACACACACACACACACACACACACACACACACACACACACACACACACACACACACACACACACACACACACACACACACACACACACACACACACACACACACACACACACACACACACACACACACACACACACACACACACACACACACACACACACACACACACACACACACACACACACACACACACACACACACACACACACACACACACACACACACACACACACACACACACACACACACACACACACACACACACACACACACACACACACACACACACACACACACACACACACACACACACACACACACACACACACACACACACACACACACACACACACACACACACACACACACACACACACACACACACACACACACACACACACACACACACACACACACACACACACACACACACACACACACACACACACACACACACACACACACACACACACACACACACACACACACACACACACACACACACACACACACACACACACACACACACACACACACACACACACACACACACACACACACACACACACACACACACACACACACACACACACACACACACACACACACACACACACACACACACACACACACACACACACACACACACACACACACACACACACACACACACACACACACACACACACACACACACACACACACACACACACACACACACACACACACACACACACACACACACACACACACACACACACACACACACACACACACACACACACACACACACACACACACACACACACACACACACACACACACACACACACACACACACACACACACACACACACACACACACACACACACACACACACACACACACACACACACACACACACACACACACACACACACACACACACACACACACACACACACACACACACACACACACACACACACACACACACACACACACACACACACACACACACACACACACACACACACACACACACACACACACACACACACACACACACACACACACACACACACACACACACACACACACACACACACACACACACACACACACACACACACACACACACACACACACACACACACACACACACACACACACACACACACACACACACACACACACACACACACACACACACACACACACACACACACACACACACACACACACACACACACACACACACACACACACACACACACACACACACACACACACACACACACACACACACACACACACACACACACACACACACACACACACACACACACACACACACACACACACACACACACACACACACACACACACACACACACACACACACACACACACACACACACACACACACACACACACACACACACACACACACACACACACACACACACACACACACACACACACACACACACACACACACACACACACACACACACACACGTCCACTTAAAACTATTGTATTCGACTCTGGGGACCTTGAAATGTGAAGATATGTCAAAATTCGGAATTCGCAAAACCTATAACTTTCCACTGGGTAGTTAATAACATATTTGTCGAATTGACCTCAATTTTTAAAATAAACGTAATTAATTTGAAATGAAAATAAAATTAAATAATGGGTTAAAAAATTATTTATTTGTTTTAAAATAATTAAATGATTTTTAATAAAATTATTTGTTTATTATTATTGATAGGCCAGGCTAAAGGCAAGTCGGGACACAAATTTTAAATCTCGAATTAAGTCGTTTAACCCACCCTGAGGAAAACTCTAAACTGTAGCTTAAAGTTCCTTGTCCACCAAACTATTAGTTGTTATTTAAAAACAGTTACTCGACATAATTTAATAACAAACTAAGAAAATATAAAAAAATGGAACCAATATCAGTTTGACGTGATTATGGTCTACCTTCGTTTTTAGTTATACTTTCTAGTTCTATGTTCGTATGTGCGTTCGGAATTATTTTTTGTCTTGATTATTTCGAAAACAAAAAATTATATCGACGTGGGACCAATTGCATTCTACGCATAATTACGCAACTTAAAACTGATTAGATTCTCAGCAAAATCGGTCTAGCTGTTTTTTATAGAGAATTAAAAAACTGAAAAAAATTAATCTACCTGAATTTTGCAATTTATAAATTATACTATTTTTAATACAGAATTATAAGATCTTTTGTATAATATGATTATTGCATTCTGGGAATATTTGTATGAAAAATATGATGACAATATTTCATAAAAAATAGGTAGTTTTAGAAAACAAAAATAGAAATTGGAAAATTTTAAACTTGTTGATATTGTTCTCATGTGATTAATCTATTTGCTTAATGTTAATTGTAAATACGTTTGCCCTGATACTGTGATGGATACGACATCAGATATTTTACATTAATGCTACGACAGTTCTTCTGTGGGTTCGGCGATTAAAACTCTCGATCCAATAACAAAACAATGTTTATTTTAATACAATAAATTCTACTTTTATTACCCACTTAGATATTAACTTAGCTATCCAACTTTTACGACTCTATATAACTATTTACATTTAATAATTCGTAAACACATAAGCTAATACTGATCTTGTTATGATCGTTTCCCATTTTATACCTCCATATCACAATTCTAGATCATTCCACCTGTTTCTCCAAAGTTCGACGTGGTTCCAACGGTTGCTCCTTCCGGACCCCTTTTTTTATACCTGAACGAATAACCACGAGAAGGGTTCAGTTATTTCTTCAATTATCCATTGTCTTCTATGCTTATTAATATGCACCCTTAATTCGGTTGTAGCCGCTAGAGACGGATTCAGTAAATTGGTAACATTACCATAGTTTTAGGTCTTTCACGAATTAAAAAGCCTTGAGAAAAATCTAAAATAAAGATCTAAACGTCGGCGATTAAAGAAGAGCAAAAATTTTGTTTTCTTTCGTCCTAAACCCGCTATCCACCCCGAAAAATAATTGAGAAGGAATCATAATAATACGATAGAAATAAAATATTTCAAAAACTGCAATTTAAGAATAATTATTATTATTATTTTATCTAAAAGAAACGGTAATCACAAAAATTCAGATGTTAATAACCTCTTTTACTACAAGTAAAATATTTGAGACGATTAGCAGAGACAGTAAAAAAGTTTCAAATAAGTACTTCATAATATCATTTAATATCATTTGAAAAAAATGTAATTATGTCATTGAGTCTTTGAAAATCTTTTTTTAAAACGTTTCGTATTTGATTAGGGACAATAAACTAATGTTTATGGCATCTAAATCTCGTGCACAATAAAATATCGTCTGTAATTTGAAGAATGTCGTGTAATAAGCTTCTCTACTATAACAAAATCCACTGAAAAAAATTGAAGCGCTCCATCGGTTCGATACATAAACTTCTTGGAAAGTATCTTTACGAGCTGCCGTATCGGTTTCACTGACAGGATTACGGTCGGGAAATGGACGAAACGATCCTTACAAATCTGCAGCTAGGAATAATGACGACGAAATCGACATCAAAAAGAATGGGCCGCTTTTTACCACTTATCTCTTTGCCACTCTTGATATTTCATTCGTTTACCATTTTACGAGGACTTCGTATAATAAAGGCAGATTTTTGATTTTTATTGATCATTAGAACATTTTACAGCGTCTACCGTTTCAGAAATATACAAAATTATATTTTACACAATGTTTGTTATTAATTAAAACTATCTTATTTTTAAAAATAATTTAAATATTTATCCACGAATGATGTAGTATTTAAGTTATTTTGAAAAAATTGTAACTAGGGTTCATTCCAGGGAATTCTCGGTTTAAGATCGTTGGGCATTGTTCCCGGGAAGTCAAGCTCGAGAAATCATGTACCTATATAGAAATTAAATCGCCGTTTATTGTGTTTTCAGTTTCAGGAAATATAGTTAATAAAATAAGAAACCAATTATCTGAAAAGCTGTAAATGCTTTTTCTAAAGGCATATTTCATCAGACAGAGTCTTCTTCTTCTAGGTTTAACGATCGTTGGCGATCATTCTGGCTATCATGTTTGCAATCATTATTTTGTTGGTGGCCACTCGAAAATGTTGTATAGTGGTGAGACCAAACCACTGTCTGAGATTTTTGAGCCAGAAAGTTCTTCGTCTGCCGGGGCGTCTCTTACTATTAATTTTACCCTGTATTATAAGATGTAGAATGTCATACTTGACTGGGTGTCTCATGATATGTCCAAAATATTCAAGTTTTCGTTGTTTTACAATATTGACCACTTCTCCTCATCGTGAGATGTTCCATTGATCTTGCAAAGTTTTAATTTGTTTTTATATAAATTAACATGCCATAAATGTAATTTAATTATAAATTACATTTATGTTTTATCTGAATTAAAGATATTAACGTTTTCTTTCATGTTATTTTTTTTGTTTGGTTTTTTGTTCACAAGTTTTAAGATGATTTTTTTTCTAAATAACCAGCCAAAAATGGTGCTGTCATTATAATTATTAGTCTGAATAATATTATTTCTGTATTTTTTTTAAAAAAGAGTATTAGCTTATTCATAAGATTAATATTTTTGAATATAATCAATAAAAGTTTTATAATTATTTGATACTTTTATTTGAGAGGAAAACCACTGAATTTGTTGACGTTATTGAAACCAAATAATATGAGGAAACGAACGTAAATATAAATTTCTCGACAACCCGAGAAGCCTCGAGAAATTAGCCTCGAGAATTCTCGAGACCCGAAAAATTGAAAAGCTCGAGAAATCATGAACTCTAATTGTAACTGGTACAAAAAGCGTCTGTTGGGTCTGTTGAGTCTAAAATTGATGGTCTGTTCATAAGGAGACTTTTTATTAAGTACACCTAATCTCTACGATCAGTATTTTTAAAGTTAAATAGCCAATATCTCATTTTTTCGCAAATTTAATGAATTTTTGGATTTTTTCAGCTTGCGGACATTCTGATCATCTTTCATGGGTTTTCAGTATTAATCTTTATGTGTGCAAAAATATAGCCGTTCTGGAATCATGTTTACCGTTCTGCATTTCCGCCCCACATCTTCACATATTATGTATTTTTTATGATTCATCATTTCAAATGAGTTTTAACTGTTCTAGAGTTATCACTAATCTTTGAGGGAAGCTAGATCTTTGACTCCACTGAGTGGACAAACCGCCTCGGTCGAAGCTTACCGGCTAGCCTTTGAACCATTCTGGAATACGACCCATCAAATCTGCACTTGGCTCTTGGACTACATACATACATAAAGTCACGCATTTTTCCCATAGGGGTAGGCAGAGACCACTTCCTTCCACTTGCTACGGTTCCTACACACATCTTTTGCTTCCTCTACTTTCATCAGTGCTCTCATACATGCTCGTCGGTTGTTGGTACTCTTGACCTAGCCTCTCTTCAAAACAATGTTGATCTGATCGAGATATGTTCTCCGAGGTCGACCTCTACCGACTTGTCCATTTACACTCGCCTTATAAATTTGTTTCGTCAATCTTCCTTCATCCATCCTTTCTACGTGTCCAAACCATCTAAGCATTCCTTTATCTATCTTTGTAACCTCATCTTCTTTTACACCACAGCGTTCTCTTATCTCACTATTCTTTACTTTATCCAACCGAGTCACACCTGCTATACTTCTCAGACTACTCATCTCCGCAGCATTAATCCTATTTTCATGCTTTTTCTGCCAAACCCAACATTCACTATCATACATAAGTGTAGAAACCAACACACCTCTATGCATCGCCAGACGTGCCTTTTTTGACACATTCTGGCTATTCATAAAGATATACAGTGCCCCATTCATTTGTTTTTCTGCCAACACCCTTCGCTCAATGTCATACTTTCCATCTCTAGTAAACCAAGTAGACAAATTCGATTACTTGTTCTACTCTTTCTCCCTCAATCTAAACTCCACAGTTTGTCATGCTTTCTTCTCTTTCAAAAACCATTACTTTCGTTTTGCTCACATTTATTTTCATCCCTTTGATTTTTAGGGCATCATGCATAACATTAACCATCGCCTACAACTCCTCTTCAGATAATGCTAATCTGACTTGATCATCGGCGTAAAGAAGGCATTTGACGATCAAATCATTCATTTTTAATCCGTACGCACTCTCTTTCAGATCTTTTAAACAATTGTCTATGCATAAGTTAAACAGCCATGGCGAAGCCACACATCCCTGTTTCACACCTTTTTCGATGTTAAACCAGTTAAACTATCAAGTCCAAAATTTTATATAACGCATTAAAAATATTGTTTTTTATGTTTACAAGTATATTATAAAGTATTAGATTTTGGAAATAATTAAAATATTTATTTAACTTCATTAAAAAATTTTACAGAGTCTACCGCTTCAGCAAAATTATGCAAGGTGGACTAAAGGTACAAAATTCTATTTTACACATAAAAATTGTTTATTTGTGTTCAAAGTATTAAAAATTAAAATGATTTTTTTTGTTCAAGTTATTAAAAACCAAATTTAAATATATTTTTGTATATACTGGGAGATTTTATAGTGTCTACCATTTTAGAAAAATTATAGTATGTGGACTTGAGTTCTCAGATTTTATTTTAAAAACATCAAATTTTTTAAATAAGTTATGTTAATGATGTATTAAATGTGTAATGATTATAATGGGAATCCTAAAAACCCCATTAAAATGTGTCTAGGGGATACCAAATGCCTTTTTATTTATTATTAGTTTTTTTTAAAGCGTCAGTGTAGCAAAAATATAAATGCACTTACGTTAAAAAATTCAATTTCTACATACCTGAAACAGAAAAAAAATTAAATATTAAATTAAATATTTTTAAACTATGATACTGTACACAATAATTAAGTTTTTTTTTTCCTTTGAGCTTTGTTGGATGTTGAACAATTATATTTGATTTTTTTTTAACTTATATGTTTCTGTTTTTGTCAATTTGAAATGTGAAAAATAAAATGATAATGGGTTAATAATGCTGTCAGTTCAACTAGAAATTTACTTATTTTTAATTTAATTTTATATTTTGCCTTTGTTATTAGCTTCAATATACAGTTTCATTTTTTTACTATGTCAAACAAAATTTATACTTTTCCTATTAAATGATGCATGTTTTTGAATAAAGTACAGTCATGTTAACTCAAAATATATTATTAAGGGTAACTACTGTAAAAAAAAAAATGTAAAAACAATGTGTTGCTACAAAATGCAAATACATATACTGTATAATAAGAATAATCTTTGATAACAATGTTTTTAATAAGGATTTCTTTTCATTTTTGTGGTATTATCGTTGTTAGATAAGCAGCAATTTAAATCGTGGTTTATTTTTAAGTTTGTGTGGAATTTTTACTTTTAAATAAAAAATATATATTTCAGCGTAGGAATTTCGACTCTCGAAATAGTAAACCCACCCACCCTTCGCTACGGTACAATTATTTTAAAATTAATAAAGCATTCCTGCAACAAATTCGACAGAGAGAAGAACCGAAAAACTATCGATGCGTCTCAAAAAGTACTTAACCCGAACGCGTAAAGTTAACCTAACCTATAATAACCCCATTATTAATGTGTCGTTTCTAGAGAACCGAACGCTAATAGCCAAGGCAAGGTTAAAAATAAATCGACGCATACAAGTCACGAGTAAAAAGGAAATTGCAGACCATGGGATTCGACTTGAACCATAAATGCATCAGTGGTGGGCGAAGCGGTACAGGAAGTTCCACATTGGGTACTGGCTTCACCATTTTAATACATCGACGATTTATACCCCGCAAAGAACCAGTCATGATAATCTACAATCGAAAAAAAGAGTCAAAAAAATATTTCCCTTTCTAGGGAATCGTTATTTGGCTATAAATTTAGTATTAAACAAAAAAGGAAAGGCAAAATTCGATGTCTGCAAATGATAACTTAAAAAAGAAAAGATTTTAAAAGGAGGTTAAAAAAATAGGTATTGTAAGCAAGTAGAAAAGATGACTAGAATATTAAAGATATTAAATATTAAAGATGAAAATAGCATAAATGTTATACTGGTAAAGCCTGGTCAGTTGAACCTATGAGTATACTGGCAAATAATCTAACAAAGAATTGATATTTTTCAAACAATACAAAAATATTTCTACTTTAGGCTTTAAAAAGCCAAAAAGTATTTGTAGTTTGTAAAGTTGACAGCTCTTCATTTGACATGAATTTACTGAATAATAAAAATGATAAATAAAACGACGATCTAGACCATCACCGTGATAAATGGACATTAAAAAATAAATTGTATTCACGCTGAATGAAAGCTAATAAGAATAATAAAGGAATTAATTTAAAATAAGATAAAACCATAAAACAAACGAAAAGCGTCAAAAGTCTTTTTTAAGCAAACGTTTTCTGAAAACTACTTTTATTACTTTTAGGAGTATTTGAAGGCCAGTAGACTCTTACGCCTATCCTCCAAAATGTCATGTTCTTTGTCGCTTCTTTAGTGATGTTGATTTGGTTTATATATTTTTTTAAACTGATCTTTTCATATTAGTTTAGGGCGACTTATTCTTCAAATTCCTGTGATTTATGCTTCCCATAAATTTTTTTACACTATTTTTTCTCATTATAGGTATGTATGTATTCAACATTGCTCTTACGAAAGCAATAAAAACCGCTAAAATAAGCGTTGAACTTTTTAGTTGGGATGGCCCAAGATTATTGCTGGCTTTTGCCGATCATATTGACGTAGTGGGTAACACGGTACTGACTAAAAAAGACTAGAAATGCAAGCTGAGCAAATAGGACTTAAAATAAACCAGTAAAAAACCACCAGCACACCAGCAGAACAGGACGTAGACATAGAGTAGGCCAAAATGTCACTGTGGGGGAATACAATTTCGAGAGGATCGCAACCTTTAAGTATTTAGGAGCCACAATTACTCAAGATAAAAATCTGACAGAAGAATTTAAAGTTCGAATTCAAAGTGGAAACAAATGTCTCTATGCACTAAAGTCAGTGCTAGCATCGAAGAACAAAAATCACAATCTATAAAACCATTATAAGAACAACTGTTATGTATGCTAGCGAAACCTGGACCTTGACTAAAGACAACGAACGGAAATTAATAATTTTCGAAAGTAAAGTTCTACGCAAGAGTTTTGGACCACGGCGAAGCCCAGTAACCGAGTAAGAACCAACCAAAAAATATCAGAATTATACATAGATCCAGATGTTGTGAAGGAGCTAATAGCAAGAATGCTGCAATGGGCAGGTCATGTGCAAAGACAGCCTCCTGTCACACGGATGGTGAAATCGGCTTGGGAAGGAGCACCAGTAGGACAAAGACCTTTGGGGCGCCCCCGAATGAGGTGGCGAGAAAACATCAAGGCGGACTTAAGGAAAATTGGGAAAGAATATGACCCAGCATTGATGGAAGCTCGGCAACAATGGAGGAAATAGTACAGTCGGCCAAGACCCACCCAAGGTTGTAGAGCCATGAAGTCATAGTAGTAGATATGTCTCGCCCATCTTATTCTAGGATTACTGATATTGGCAATAATGCCTGGCTTATTGAATAAATCTATTATTTTCTTTCTAATCAAAAAAATTTCGTTCTTACCTACCGGTCTTATTTTCGAACCATAAAGCAGAACTGGTAGGATAATTGTCTTATGTTTGAAGTGTTATGTTTTTGGGTAATATTTTATTTGACATCAATTTCTGTACCGACCAGAAAGGTACATAAGAGACGGCATATTATTGATAGGAACCACTTCTGAAAAATCAGTCAAAGTAGGATGAAACCGTCATCGATGACGATGACGGTGCAAAGTGCAAACAGACTACGGGTGAGTCAAAGAGCTATGGAAAGAGCCATGATGGTAATCCGCCTTCGAAACTGCATTAGAAACGAGGATATCCAATATATATATATATATATATATATATATAAAATAAAAAAAAAGTTCAAGTAGCAATGAAAATACCCAAAAAGACTATGGCTTTATCACCTAAGCGAGTCGATGTAAGGAATCGTATTATCATCATCATTGTCAGCTAGTCATCCATCGTCGAGCATACGCCTGCCCTAATCGTTGCCACTCCTCTCGGTATTGTGCTCGCCTTATGCAGCTATCTCTAATCAGTCTCTTGACATCGTCTGTCCATCTGGTCTGGGGTCGTCCTCTGCTAGTCCACGGTCTCCACTCTACGTGTCCAACGAGAGTCCTCCATCCTAGCTATATGGCCTGCCCAACTCCATCGCAATTTACATAGGCGCTTCACGACATCCGTCACTTTACATCTACGCCGCATTTCTTCGGTCTAGGAGAGTAAGACCTATCATTCTCCTTTCCATTGCTCGTTGTGCAGTTTTTAATCTATAAATAATCTCTTTGTTAATCGCCGTATGTTAAAGTTGGGAGAATATACTGATCAAAGGTTATTGCTTTGAGAGAGATCTAAATTAAAGGCATTTCTAAGCCTTCCAAAAGTTGACCATGCCAACGATATCCTTCGAGATAAATCTGTTTTTAAAATACCTTTTGATAATTATATTCTTTGACCTAAGTAGATATATGAGTCTGTTTGTTCTAGCTTTGTGTTATTGATTTTGATGTTTATATTCTGTGTGTTATTTTCGTTTCTCATGTATTTAGTTTTTTCGGTGTTTATTTTAAGACCTACGTTCTTTGAATTTTGAATTAGCTCTGTAATCATTTCCTGAAGATCCTGCTGATTTTGTGCGAATAGAACGATATCGTCCGCGAAACGAAGGTGGCTCTCAAGTATTCTCTATTTATCTGTATTCCTTTTGGTGTTCCAATCAATTTTCTTAAACATATCTTTTAAGCGTAAATAATTTTGGTGGAATGGATCCGCCCTGTCTCCTCTACCAAATTTAATTTTGTTTTTGCAGTCCTTCAATGCAACTCGAAAAGTTGCTTTATCATATATATTTTTAATCAAAGTTGTGTATCGGTGGTCTACCCGGCAGTTACTTAGCGCTGTTTCGATGGAGTTAAACGCTTTTTCATAATCGACAAAAGCTATCCAAAGAGAAAGGTTGTATTCATTTGCCTTTTCTATAATTGTTCTTATAACTTGCAGATGATCCAAAGTGCTAAATCCTTTTCTGAAACCGGCTTGCTCCTTTGGCTGATAGCTGTCGAGTTTTTTGGTTAGTTAGGAATCATATTAACATCTCTTTAAATACGGTGAACAAAACTTAAAACTATATTGTTCACCGTTGTACGATGAGGTTTGATTAGTTAATAAAAAAGTTTTAGTTTAAGCGTATACGGCAAAAGCAACGGCTAAAATATGAGGTTAACACTTAAAACTCGATATTACTTCGTAAATGAATTGAATGAGACGCCCCTGATCCGAAATACCTTCTTCTATCTCCGTTAATTACCTCGGAGAAAAATTTCAACTGGTTCGCGGATGATTTACGGTCACGTGACGAGAGAGAAGCAGAAATTTTTCGAAAAAGTTATTGAATGAGGAGGTGGGAGCTGTTTACAATCAGCGTCTGACGCTGTGTGACTCACAGGAGGCGAAAGACAGATGATACTTTTTGCTTTATGTCTTCCTGTCAACATAGCGCAATAAAAAATAAATATACGGTCAGATTTAGAAACCTTGAGAGAAGCCATCTAAATTAATCATCGATGAAACGGAAAATGGAATTCAAACGTATTTTTACTTGGGATACGAATTATGGAAACCAAACTAACATGGATAGGGGGCATTCAGAAAGCGATGTCCGAAAGAAATCTAGCCCCAGGAGATTGGACTGACCGAAGAGGCTGGCAACTGGGAACCGGAAGGCGAAAGACGCTATAATAATTAAAAATGTGTGTGTGTGTGCAGTTCACACGCAGTAGAAGTGAACCTTCAAAAAAACAGATGTAAGATATATTTGGATGCACCCTGTATGCAAGGTCCATCGGTGGAGTTATAATGAGGGTTGCGGGTTGCAGTCTTTGGGAAGAGACAAAAGTGTACAGACGCATTGGTAATAGATTGATAGTTTTAAATACGTTTTACGATAAATATAGTTTTTGGAATAAAATGGGATATTGTTATTTCTTACATAGAGCAACAATTATTGCAAAAATAGTTGAATTTCAAGTATTAATCTGTTTCATGTAAATAAAAACTCTCCTAATGAATGATAGGTTAGCTTGACGTCCTTCACTTTGTCGCGAACAATATTTACAGTCTCTTTGATAGATAAAATTCCCGAATGTATACATATAACACGCCCCAGAACGTACTTCTCACTCTTTTCCGATACGCGGAAATTGCTATAACATGAAAAGTTGTGAAAAATTTAATAATATATTTTTTTAAGAGCAGATATTTTAATAATATCAGATACATACATACATACATATAGTCACGCCTTTTTTCCGTAGGGGTAGGCAGAGACCACTTCCTTTCACTTGCTACGGTTCTTACAAACATATTTTGCTTCATCTACTTTCATCAGAGCTCTCATGCATGCTCGTCGATTGTTGGTACTCTTGACCTGGCCATTCTTCAAAACAATGTTGATATGATCAAGATATGTTCGCCGAGGTCGACCTCTACCGACTTGTCCAGTCACACTAGCCTTATAAATTTGTTTCGTCAATCTTCTTTCATCAACCTTATTACGTGTCCAAACCATCTAAGCATTCCTTTATCTATCTTTGTAACCAAATCTTCTTTTACACCACAGCGTTCTCTTATCTCACTATTCTTTACTTTATCCAGTCACTCCGGCTATATTTCTCAGACTACTTATCTCCACAGCCTTAATCCTATTTTCATGCTTCTTCTGCCAAACCCAACATTCACTACCATACATAAGTGTAGGAACCAACGCACCTTTATGCACAGCCAGACGTGACTTTTTTGACACTTTCTGGCTGTTTATAGAGCTAAGCAGTGTCCCATTTATCTGTTTTTCTGCCAACACCCTTCGCTTAATGTCACTGTTATACTTTCCATCTCTCGTAAACCAGATATGTGTTTTAAATTAAAATTCAGTAAAAATCTATTTTATTTTTTAATTAAAATTTATTTGAAGGTTATCAAAATAAGGTATTTATTTATAAACACATCATTATAAATAAATTTGACAAAATTTAATATATATATATATATATATATATATATATATATATATATATATATATATATATCTTTGCTCGATTACTACAAATGTTAAAATTGGAAAAAAAAATTTATACAGAAATTATTTAAAAATAGCAAATTTGCACAATCATTATTCAATTAAATTTGGAATCTATTTTATGCTTTTTTATCTTTGGTTTTGTAAGATTATATTTTATGTAGCAAGAGCAAAAAAAATTGGAGAAAAAGCTCGGAAAAAAGTGTGTAATTTATTGTTTAAAAATTTTAATCGACAAGTATCTAAAAAATCAACCACGAAATAATTGCACTCTATACAAAAATAAGCAATGCAAAAAAAAACAAAATTTCAAAGTACTTCATCATCGTCAAAGACAACATAATGTACATAAAAATGTCTTGTATAATAAAACGTCAAGGCGTATTATTAACGCTGTTTTTTCAGCTTTATTGCATCCATTATAATAATCAGTAACTCTCTGTTGAACAAAAGAACGAAACAAAAGATAAAGCGGTCTCAAAAACATTCCAAAATATTAAGAAAGAAAAAAATTAACACGCGTGGAGCGTAACAATTACAAATAGATGTAACGGTTATGTTAAAAAATATAAAATTCACCGAGACTTGGTGAACGTTATAGGGTGTCAATTTTAAAAACAAGGGTATTATCTCATGAACAAGAAAAAATATTAAAAAATTTCTTGCTATAATATAGCCATAGTTGAGATCATTGGAAATTTTGCAAAATTCTAATTACATATTTCAAATATTACTAACATGCAATAATCATATTATTCAAATGATCTTAAAATTCTGTATTAAAAATAGTGTTAGTAAATTGCAAAATTCATGTAGTTTACCATTTTTTTCAGTTTTTTTATTCTCCATAAAAAACAGCTTGACCGATTTTGC
Source organism: Agelastica alni (assembly GCA_950111635.1). NCBI lineage: Eukaryota > Metazoa > Arthropoda > Insecta > Coleoptera > Chrysomelidae > Agelastica > Agelastica alni. The sequence continues at coordinate 17,669,409 of OX467717.1, read as the reverse complement.
TGAAAATCTAATCAGTTTCGAGTTGCGTAATTATGCGTCGAATACAATTGGTCTTACGTCGATATCATTTTTTGTTCTCGAGATAATCGAGACTAAAAATAATTTCGAAAGCTTATCATTTTTTTCAGTTTTTTAAATTTCCATAAAATAACAGCTTGACCGATCTTGCTAAAAATCTAATTAGTTTCAAGTTGCGTTATTATGCGTCGAATGAAATTAGTCTCACGACGATATCATTTTTTTGTTCTCGAGATAATCCAGACGAAAAATAATTACGAAAGTTTACAATTTTTTTCGGTTTTTTGATTCTCCATAAAAAACAGCTTGACCGATTTTGCTGAAAATCTAACCAATGCCAAGTTGCGTAATTATGCGTCGAATGCAATTGGTCCCACGTCGATATCATTATTTGTTCTCGAAATAATCGAGAAGAAAAATTCGTAGCAAGTACTAATGTAATCTAATTTTATACCCAATGATTCAAAAATTCGGCGAAAATAATATCATACTTACACCTCTGGCACCTAGACTGTCTATTAAAAAAATAAGAATCCGTATATTTGACGATGCACAGACTTGACTAATTGTTATGGACAAATAAGAAAAATTCTAGTTGGCATCCCAAAATCTTGTCAAACACTTTTTTGAAAATACGAGTACTTAAACACAAAATTACACCGAAGTTTTCCAATAACTCCAAGAATTTCAAAATTTAGGGTTGCAACAAGAACATCAAGTTGCATTCTCTGCATAGCTATCTTCTTACTATTCGAAAAAATCCTGATACAGTTTATAATAAGCAGGGTAAGAGATTCAATAATAATTTAAAGATTTTAAAGTATCAGCACAAATGAGTAAGTTCTTGCCTAGTAGATAAAAATAGCCAAAAAACTGTATTTATTATAGTAACTTAATGTGAAAAATAAATATTAGAATACATAATTATTTATAACTTTAAATTACGGATGAAGAAATAAAAAAACAAACAATTCTATTTGCTGCGAAATAGTAAAAGTACACTATTTGTATTTATAGAAAAAGGTATTTCGGATTCAGTTACACTTGGACGTGTCCCCGTAAGTACAATTGAAATTCTGAGCGCCGATGTTAAAAGAGATTTTTTACTGCTTTCAGTCAGCTTTGTACAAACATCCTTGTTTTGGATACTGGTTTTAACTAAATAAACAGGATGAACCTGTCTTCTCAAACGCGTTTATTTCAAAGTCTCAACCGCGACTGCTGGAGACGGTTTAACTTTAACATAAAGATTTTATTATGTCAAAATGTACTACTGTTTTGAATGAAATTTGTTGTTTTGTTTCAGACATTGACATTGTGCATTAGCGGAGAACATTTCCAGGAAAGGCTAAATTGATACATACCTGTGGCCTGCAATATGTTTTCATATTTCAAATAAATATTTATATTAATTTTATTTCATTCCGGTATAAATAGTTACCAGTAATAAGCAACATTTTTTAATAATAATCAAAATAAATATAATATCTTTAATCACCAAAAAAAAATACAATAGAGCGTAAACACTGTGTTCATTTGAAAAGGACCTACCCTTAATATTTTAGAAATGCGACATATTAGCATGAAATGCCGAAACACGTCCCCCTTAACTTTGACTTGAAAGGGATTTTTAGCGCTAATGTCATAAACGTCAGATTCACCCCCTCCTTACTGAAGATACCCCTTAAATTTTTTCAAATGGCGTTAGTTATTAAGTCATACCTCATTTAAAAGGACTGGTAAGTCTCTATTTAATTACATTGTTTTGCCTTTGATACCAGCCTTTCATTTTTATTTAATCGTTTAAAATTGGCTCTCTTTAAACTTTTCATATGCCCCACACAACTGAATCCTGTTATTTTAATTGAAAATGAATGATTTGATCGTCAAATGCCATCTTTACGCCAATAATTAATAATTAAGTAAGAAGGATGGATGAAGAAAGATTGACGAAAAAAATTTATAAGGCGAGAGTAAATGAACAATTCGGTAGAAGTCAACATCGGCGAACATATCTCGATCAGATCAACATTGTTTTGAAGAAAGGCCAGGTAAAAAGTACCAACAACCGACGAGCATATATGAGAGCACTGATGAAAGTAGAGGAAGCAGAAGAAGTGTGTAAGAACCGTAGCTAGTGGAAGGAAGTGATCTCTGCCAACACCTACAGGAAAAAGGCGTGACTATATGTATGTGTGTATTATAATTGTTTCGTCTCTATTGCTATAACGGAATACAAGCTTTATTTATTACATATTAAAACTATCTAACTGACCATCAAAAAAATAAAACTGCTGTATTTTGGTTAGGTGATAAGAAATGACAAATATCGTCTATTTCACCAAATCTTTCAAAGAGCTCCTGGAAGGCGAAGAACTTCTTGGCTCAAAAACTTGCCTCCGTGGTTTGGGATGATTACAAAGATCTCTGAATCACGCCGCAGTCTTAATATAAAAATTGCAATGATAATCGCCAATATTTTATGAAAGCGGTCATTTTTGTCTCAACAAAAAATTCTCTCGCCTTAAACTATCACAGTATTATTAAAGAATTTTTATGGATTGTGTAAATAAAAATGTAGCAGGAATAGTTTTTAGAATTTTTTTATATGAAACGGTTTTTTTTAAAAGCTTTTAAAAACAATAAAACACTTACATATGAAATAATGTTAATGTTAAAGTAGCATAAGAAAAGGTTTGTATTTTCTGTGCCATCATATTACAGGCAGCATACATCGAGTAAACGTTCTAATCAAGTTAAAATAATGCGCTTACAACTTGATACCAATCTAACACATAGCTTAATAACTAAAGCTAAACCACCGTATTGTGAATCGTGCAATACAATAATTAGTGTGAAACACATACTAGTTGAGTGTCCTAACAACAAGCAAGCCAGAGACAATAACAACATCACAGGTGACCTAATAGGACAGGGGTGTAATAAATATATTATAAAATATTTAGAAGGTATCTGTCTACTAGCAAAAACGTAAGACTTATTTGATGTACATAATATTTTATTATATTTTGTCGATAACAATCTAAACGGTTGATGCGACGTGTTTGTAGATAACAAAAAATTAAATATTACAGTTATAGTAAAATTTTAAAACTGTTACAGTTAAAAAATACAGTAAAGACAATCTAAATTTTAATACAGAGAAAGCTAGAAACATTTGTCGATCATCTTGGCTTGAATTTTTTACATATTTTTTATAATATTAATACCTACCTATTTAACAAGCCAATATTCAACAAATGTATGGAGCCTGGAAAATTTATCGCCCGCAAATTGCAGCAGGTAATTAATCAATGGCAGTTTAGCTCTGCATTAATTAATCATTTAAAAAATTTATAGTTCAGCATATTGTCCCGAAAATTGTATTTCTGGGTTGAATTTCGTGAGTTTTAATAGATACAATGTCCGATTATCCACCAAAATTTATTTCTGGTATTGACATAATTGCAGACGTTTTTTAACAGCGTTTTTAAGATGTCTAGTCTATAACAAGATATTTTATTCCTGCTGCTAACTTACATACATACATATAGTCACGCCTTTTTTCCATAGTGGTAGGCAGAGACCACTTCCTTCCACTTCCGCTACGGTTCCTACACACATCTTTTGCTTCCTCTACTTTTATCAGTGCTCTCATACATGCTTGTCGGTTGTTGGTACTCTTGACCTGGCCTTTCTTCAAAACAATGTTAATCTGATAGAGATATGTTCTCTGAGGTCGACCTCTACCGACTTGTCCATTTACACTCGCCTTATAAATTTGTTTCGTCAATCTTCCTTCATCCATCCTTTCTACGTGTCCAAACCATCTAAGCATTCCTTTATCTATCTTTGTAACCTCATCTTCTTTTACACACTTATCTCACTATTCTTAACTTTATCCAACCGAGTCACTCCGGCTATACTTCTCAGACTACTCATCTCCGCAGCATTAATCCTGTTTTCATGCTTCTTCTGCCAAACTCAACATTTACTACCATACATAAGTGTAGAAACCAACACACCACAGCCAGACGTGCCTTTTTTGACACTTTCTGGGTGTTAATAAAGCTAGTAAAACAATTGAAAAAAATTTTTAACTACGCAGCAATTCCTAAAAAATTCCCTAAAGAAATATTGTATATTTTTTTAAACATTAATGTTTTATCAAATTTAACAATCACATTTTATGCGTCAATAAAAAAATGTTCAGTACACAAGTCATCCTATTTTAATTGATAATTATAGTTAATTATGGTGATACTTTAATGTTAATGGATGAAAAAAAGTTACATGACCGCATTCCGAAATTTTTAAATTATAATTAAAATAGACAAGGCGATAAATAAACAAATCCTTTAAAAAATTAATCGGACAATATCAGGTCGACGGCTTTTCTGATTAAGGATAAATTATATCATTTACAAGTTTTGCAATTATGTAACTAAAATAATATAGATATTATCTCTATTTGTCACGTTCTGGATTTTTTTAGTAAGTTCTTCGTCAATACCAGCAAATTAAAAACCAAAAATAATTAAACATGACTAGATAATTGTAATTTATTTAAATTATTATTTACGAAATAATTAAATTTTAATCATTCTCAAAGACAGAAACTGCCTGCACGTACCCAAGTTAATATTGTGTTTAAAATGATGTTGCACAATTGAGTTTAATATTTTAAAACTTTTTAATGAAAAATCCATTACTAAATAGGTGCATCCTAAACTTTGTTAATGAAAGTCTAAAAGCGTTAAGACTCAGGAGGATAAAAGCCTCCCAAGGAAGTAAGTTTGCCAATTAACAAGTTACTTTTCCAGCTATGAAGAACTAGGAGTCTGGAATTGTAAGGAGTTAGAGTCAAGATTATGATTAAAGCCTCTTATTGTGAATACTAACAAAGCTAGTTTCCAGAGCACAGATCATGCCATCGCTTTATATTTAGCCAATGAAAAGAGAGTTTTTGTCATTTACGAGTCGTTTATTAGATATGGATAGCTATGGTCTAGATGCGACCAAGCATATCAAGAGATGAGTGCTTTAAATGTAGGTACTATACCTCTACAAGCTTCACGCTTGCTTTTTGGGTACGACAATTTTTATTGGTATTATAATTTTTTGTTAATTTAATCTTATTATATAAAAAATAGCCAAATAAGTAACCTCTTCTAAATGAAATATAAAATAAATTCCTGGATGTGGGTTCCAGGTCACAAGAGAGTTAAAGGCAACGAGGAAGCAAACTGCCTTGCCAAAGAAGGGGCAAATATATAGTTTTCGGGCCCAAAACTCTTCTGTGGACTCTCCAAAGCCCACTTAAAAGAAGAGGTTTGACACTGTGAAAAGTGCCAGGACAAAGACAAGCGAAAAGGCTAGAAAGCCTTTCGCCAAGGAAAGCTAAACAGTTTCTCGAGTTGGACAAGAAAGACTTGAAACTGGTGACGGTACTCCTCACTTGACACTGCCCTCTGAGGTTTCATCCAAAAAAGATGGGCAAAACAGAGAGTAATAGTTGCCGCTACTGCGATAACTTCGCTAAAACTGCAAAACATTTGCTTTGCGAAAGCCCAACGCTTTTTTTGCAAGAGACAAAATTTTTCATTTTCTAGATGTTAATTTATATTTAACTCAGATACTAGTAACTTATAAAGAAATAAAAAAAAATTTCGAAAGCTTTTACAAAAGAGTAAAAAAAAGAGTTTTAATCAGAAATAGCTGCATCCCCAAAAAATTTTTACATTTATATATTGCCACGTCTTGTTCGTTCTCTATAGAGTACTCTGCCAGCGGTCTCTCTACTGGCAAATTATGCCCGAGCTCAGCCGTAGAGGGTAGAAGAAAAAAAAATATAAAAGTGAGCCGCGCCACCGACTTAGACAGTTCAAGCCGGAAACCCCTAGGTCTTATAGGCACTAGCAGAGCCACACGATAAACAACTGAGATTATGGTGAACCAAATAAATGAAATTATAGCTAAAATATATTGGATACTTTACTCCTACAATAAATCAAAGTACACAGCTCAATAATAAACCTATAACCAATATAGTCAAAATTAACAGCTAACAATAAATCAAAGTACTCAGTTCAATAACAAATATAATCAAAATCAACAGCTAACAATAAATCAAAGTACTCAGTTCAATAATAAACTTATAACAAATATAGTCAAAATCAACAGCCAACAATAAATCAAAGTACTCAGTTCAATAATAACATAATAAAAAATATAGTCAAAATTAGCATCTAACAATAAATCAAAGTACTCAGTTTTGGCATATTATCTAATGCAATAAATAGTTTTTAATAATGTATTATATTAATAAATTAAAACAAAACTTAATCGTGGTGTCAAAAATAAGTCACGTCGTTAAATATTTAAAAATAAATCACTTGTAACCTTTGGGTAAACGAATGCACTACTCCTGTGGCCGGTTTGGTTATGGAACGGCACCTGCTAATTAACAATGGCTTCCCTCAAATAAATCCCGCATGCAATCCAAAATATTAACAACGAAGGTAAGATAGAATGGTCAAGTTAAAAATTAAATGGTTTTTTTTCAAAATCCAATTAAGATGGCCCAAATACAGCGATACGATATGAAAGAAAAACCTTGGAGGCCTTGCACACTTGTTAATATCCCACCGCTCCAAAAACTCTCACCACACCACTCCCAAGACTGTCACCACACGACTGCCTACCTCCCAGGCCGGATATCAAGAAAAATGACACGGAACCGACGTCAACCAACAATATTCGCAAGTCCATGCTCCACACCAAGAATCGCGCTCGTCCGTGTTGATAGCCAGCCCCATCCACACAGAAATGCAAACCAAACAATAATATAACCGACAACACACAACAATCGAGGCCAAAAACCAAAGCAAAATCTAATAACGAAAACACCCCACTCAATCTCCAGCGATCAACAAAAATGCCACAGCCATTAACAATCGAATCCTATCACAATAAGGTATGCAACACTATTTACAACGAATGATATATTTAAGTTACAACAAAATACGGCACGCGACACTATTTACGAGTACCTGAGGAATACAAAACTATCAGAGACACAATTATAATGGAACTGTAGAAGGGAAAAAATAGACACGTTACAATATATATAATTTTATGTTTTTATTGTATTTTTTGGAACAAAGTTCCTTAATGCAGCTTACGGTTAGTGCAATTTAGTAGAAATCGTCACGTAACGAAATGGGATCCTTTGCATGAGAGTAAGAGAAATAGAAAAAAGATATACAACTAGTGCGTGAACTACGCATACGCGCATAACAAATATTATCACAGTTCATCGCATCGGTGGTTTAGTCAAAGAATGCCTACCACGCGGGCAACCCCGGTTCGATTCCCGGCCGATGCATTTTTTTTGTGCTTTTACCATTTTAAACAAAATTTTTTTAAATTGTATTTGTATTCGCGAACTACATTTTAAAATTGTTTGGCATATCAAAACGAAGACAGATAATTTTCTTGGTAAATGTAATAGTCTACTGACGAGAAAATTAATGTCACTGTTCTAAAAGCGTGGGGTGTTTTGTATGACAAACAGAACAGTATTATTAATTTTCTCGTCAGTAATTTTATTCTTATGTTGAGAATTATTTTTTACTTTATATCATATAACCTCAACACAGGGTTGTACAGACACATGGAAATTTTGCAAAAACGCATTTTTGATTTGTGTTTTTGTGTTAGATCATAGGTGAATATTGTTTTATTATTGCAATTTAATTTTAAAAAATGGAAACAGCAGCAAATGTGTGTAAAACAGATTTAGAAAAGTAAGTTGATAAAATTGTATAACTTGATACAAGTATTTACTGTTTCCATTCGCTTATTGAACATGCGATTTGAGTGTTTACTATTTTAATTTAACTATTTAAATTATAGAGAGACAATAGTGAAATGAAATCAGTCCAAAAGAGAGTGGAAAGCGCAAACGTCAGAGTGTAAATAAAATACCGAAAACCAATGCTCAACGCCAACAACAATTCCGGCAGAATAAAAAAAATATACTGTTACAACCGGACCTGTTGTTCGTCGGCGTCTGAGGGTCGACCACGGCTTGGGTGCATATTAATGAAGCGCTTTGTCGGCCTCAGTCTAATAAACTATCACCGCGCACAGAGACTTCGAGATGGTTCTATCGCTTTCGCGAAATAGTCTGGAATTATGATTGAGAAATATAAAAAGGACAGCGGTCGTGAAAAAAAGGACAGTTTTAAAAGTGTTTATAAGTTATGAAATTAAAATAGTTGTAATTAGTTGAATATATAAGTGAATATCTATGTTTATTGTGTAAAAGTATTGAAAACAAAAATTGTTTTGTTACTGTATCGAAAGTTTAAAATCACCGAACACATGAAAGAACTAAATATCGTAACAATACAAAAAAGTGAAACGTTGAATTCGAATCTTGCCAGGTATTATACATCCAATGTTTGAGAATCAGTAACAATTATATTTCTTTTTCTTTTTTTTTTACAAAATACCGTTTAGTAAATTCTCGAACACCGCGACGCGTCTAGCGGTTTCGAGATGGTAGAAGGATTGTTCTGGCGCTTTCGGGAAAAAGGTCGAATAGTGGCTTGAAAATATAAAAAGGAGAGCGACCGCGAAGAGGTTAGTTTTTACAAGTGTTTATGAGTTATGAAATTTAATTAGTTGTAAAAGTTGTAATTAGTTGAATATCTATGTGATTTGTATAAGCAAAATTTATTGTGTAAAGGTATTGGAATGAAAATTGTTGTGTTACTGTATCGAGAGTTTAAAATTACTGAACACAAGAAAGAACTAAATATAGTAATAATACAAAATAGTGAAAAGTTGAATTTGAATCTTGCCAGGTATTTTATATCTTTTGTTTGAGAATCAGTAACAATAATATTTCTTTTTCTTTATCAAAATTTATAAATAGCTTAAGGAACTTCGTCCCTATCGGGTGTCCAATGACACCACACGGCTTTTTTTTTAATTAAAAGAAGAGTTTTAAATTTGGTAACTCATCTTAGGACGGTCCTGCTCGTAGGATGTGAATATAAGCTTTTCGCGAAATTCAACTGCGGACGCTTTGCTGTCGTTATTGATAAAATAACAGCTGAAAGACATCGTTTGTTTCTTGCACCGCAGAAAGTAAGTGCCACTTCATAAACATATTTGCCGAACGACGCCAACGCCATAAACCCATCAAAATTCTGTAAGCATTACTCGTCATTACATTCCCGAACGGAAGAGTATATCATAGAAAGCTGTGCTGATTATATTTAGATCAAAGTCTTCTTTCAGAAACAAGATCCTTTCAAGTTTTTAATAACCGAGCCGCGCGATATACCGATGAGATTATATATTCGTCAGTCTTGTCACAAATATTAAATATTAAGTGTCGGAAAATGTTGTGTAGTAACATCGAAAACGTTTTAGTAAATGAGGTGAATAATACAATTTAGTTTTTAAACAGACAGGAACCTTTAGAAATTAACCATACCAACAAATGAGATGATATTTAACCGACAGCTCTAACATTCACTTTGTCTAATTTTACATATAAAAAAATAAATTTTTTAGTCACGTCATTCGTCATTGTCATATTTCGTCTACGTCATTAAAATAATAGGTAATAAGTACAATGGTAAACTGGTCTTTGATTATGCACCAAAGATAAGTTTGTGCTTTTTACTAAAAATAAAATGACGTAATGAATTAGTCAAAGCCAAATAATTATAATTTTTAACCTCTAAAAAAACCATTTAAAAATTATGAAAAGATAAGTAGGTATTATTAATAACGTTTAAGTTTTCTTTTTGGAGAAAGAGAACATTGAACATGGAACAACAGAAAAAAGAAAACACAAAAATGTTTAATAAGAAGTAAGGACGAAAAATTCAGTGCCGATATACAGGGTGGCCGACCGAAAACGAAATAGAGCCAGAATTACCCCAACATTTTCAAATGGCATTGGGGGTCGAATAGGATGTATTTTAAAAGCTTTTACAATTGTCTATACAACAGTCTTTAAATTTTAAAATTCCGCCTATTACTTATTGAGAAATTAGATTTTAAATGTGAAACCTGTCTGAAAACAATCACGAACGGTAAAAATGTCATTTATTCGAGTTAAGTACGCCAATGGTATTAATTTATAACCTAAAGTAAATCGCCATAATTGCCACTATTGTTTCGATTCAAAACCAAGAGTTTTTCACGAGGTGCATACACAGCAACCGGAGAAATTAAATGTATGGGCTGGCATTTGCGGTAGGTCCTTTTTTTACCAGGCAATTTGATTGGCGAAATGTATTTGCAATTAATGAAATACGCTATTGACCCTACCCTATAATGAAATAAATATCTCGTAAACTGGTACAATTACTGATGCGTCTAATTTTAAGTTTAGAACTGCCACTTTTGTCAATATCCCTTATATTAATTATTATATTAATATAAGTAATAAGTTTGGTGAATCCCGTGCAATAGCCTTGGATATATCTAAAGCCTTTGACCGCGTTTGGCATCAGGCATTGTTAAGTAAATTATCTGCCTACGGTCTCCCAACCAAACTGCGCCAATGGCTCTTGAGCTTCATGCAAGATCGCTCCTTACATGTGGCAGTTGACGGTATTTCTTCAGATGCGTTTAAAACCAATGCCGGGGTCCCCCAGGGTTCCATCCTGTCTCCCACGTTATTTCTTTTACACATCAACGACCTCTTGAAAACCACCACAAACCCCATTTACAGTTTCGCAGACGATAGCACACTTGTCTCAACTTTCACATCCTATCGATCACTTTCGGTGAATGATACAAATAGACTAAGGCAGGAACAGGTTGATTCCATCAATAGAGATCTTAAAGCAATCGTCGAGTGGGGAACCAACAATCTTGTTCAGTTTAACGCCCAAAAAACACAAAGTGCCACGTTTTCCAAAAAAGTGAATTCCTCAAATCATCTTATCACAATGTCCGGAAATACCCTAGAACCAAGTCCCTCCATCTCGATTTTGGGAGTCACGGTGTCCAATAATATGTCTTGGCATGACCATGTTGCTAACATCGCAAAGTCGGCAAGCCAGAGGCTAGGTTTTCTGTGAAAAGCCAGAAAGTTTTTTACTCCTGATCAACTGTTGACGACGTACAAGGCTCAAATCCGACCTCTACTGGAGTATTGCTCGCACATTTGGGGTTCAGCACCAAGGCATTCTCTTCGTCTTCTAGATTCCATTCAGAAAAGAGCCATTCGCTTGATAAACAGCTCAACTCTCACAGATACCCTTCACCCTCTAGAACATAGAAGAAGAGTTGCAGACCAGTCATTGCTTTACAGATATTTCCATGGCAGATGCTCCAGAGAAATAAAAACTCTTGTACCGCCATTGGCCACATTCGGCCGAAGAACTCGGCACGCTGATCAGTCTCACCCATTTACTCTCAAGATTGACACTACTAGGACCAATCTTCATCAAGAATCCTTCTTTTACAGGGCTGCTACGGAATGGAATAAACTTCCAAAATCAGTTTTTCCAGAGAACTATGACCTACAACTTTTTAAAAAGCGTGTCCACAATCATTTCCTTTCTATAATCCCTTCCCCTTCTAATAGTCGCAGTGCGGGCCGTCCGCGGCCCACACGATAGGTCTACCCTTTTTGCGACTATTTTCATAAAAAAAAAAAGTAATGTATTCATAGGAGAGATTGTTGTAATTGTCTATAAAGTTCATACGTTATTATCCATCAATAATATTTTTAACATACAAAACAGCTACAGAAAAAATATTGTACGTAACACGATACAAAAGTGATTTTACAAGACTTGCAGGATTCCAGGACTCGTCTATGGCTCGAGCTGGAAAGTTCCAAATCATTCCGTAAAATATCACTTTCGGAACTTGTTACGTAAATTACGTAATAATCAGTTATTCTTTATTCATATTAAATAAAATAAAGAAAAATATTTCTTTAAAGATTTTGTTATTAACATTTAGGGGACCAGCAGTTCGCGCGTTAAAAAACAACGTAAGTATACTCTTTAATTTAAATTGTTGTCTGATGTTTTTCGTAAAAATTATTTTTTGTTTAAAATATAATGGATAAGTACAAATTATAAATTGTTAAAAAATCAATTCCGGTTCATGAGCGATTCCACAACAAAATGTTGTCTCTAAAGGATAACATAATGTTAAAACATTCTTTTTAAAGGTAGTTTAAAAAGTAATCATTTTTTCTAATACACATATATGTTGGTTACGATTACAATAAGCCATAAATCTTCGTATAATTATACCATTCAAATACCAATCGGAGCAAACGATCTCTTTCATGCAACTATTGTCATACTATTTTACAATAATAAAGCGAGTATTCAGATGATTCAATTTATCGATCATTGTATTATTTATTTTAAAGAACGCCACGGGATAGCAGAACCAATTAAAGACCAGACAAAAAATGCGACAAAGTTATACGAAAACAGGTGATGAATCTCATGGAAGGAGAGTTATCAGTTCAAATAACGAATCAATGAAACAATAACTCAATTTTACAAGAATTTTAATTAACGCTGACAGTAAACAGCCGGTGTGTTAATAACCATCTTGGCGCGACCATGTTGCTAACATCGCAAAGTCAGCAAGCCAGAGGCTAGGTTTTCTGTGGAAAGCTAGGAAGTTTTTTTCTCCTGATTAACTGTTGACGACGTACAAGGCTCAAATCCGACCTCTACTGGAGTATTGCTTACACATTTGGGGTTCAGCACCAAGGCCTTCTCTTCGTCTTCTAGATTCCATTCAGAAAAGGGCCATTCGGTTGATATACAGCTTAACTCTCACAGATACCCTTCACCCACTAGAACATAGAAGAGTTGCAGACCAGACATTACTTTACAGATATTTCCATAGCAGATACTCCAGAGAAATAAAAACTCTTATACCACCACTGGCCACATTCGGCCGAAGAACTCGGCACGTTGATCAGTCTTAACCATTTACTCTCAACCCAATCTCTATCAAGAATACTTTTTTTACAGGGCTGCTACGGAATGAAACAAGCTTCCAAAATCAGTTTTTCCAGAGAACTATAATCCTTTCTATAATCTGTAGTGCGACCCATACGATAGGTCTACCCTTTTTGCGACTATTTTCAGTAAAAAAAAACATAGGACATATTATTATAATGTTTTGAGGTGATATCACAACTAATCAAAAATCTCCTATAATTCCCATAAAGCCAACGTTGACAGGTCAATGGTATGTCGTAGTAAAAACTTGGTGAGGCGCTTTTGGTAGATGTGAATTTTCTATTAAAGCATGCATAATTTTCTAGAAACGAGTGAGTATTTTAGAGCGGTCTAGTTGGTCTAAATCCAATGGAACACTTATGGAATACTTTAAAAAAAGATTAGATTTCGTCAAAATAACAGTAAAGCAGTTTTGGAGGAACGATTAAAGAAAAAGCATCCAAGAGCGGTACTGGGGATTACTAGATGGGACAAAATTCAAAATAAAAGCTACACGTAGAACCATTAAAAAAAGTATAAAAATAAACCAATTAGGGTGATTTTGACACTTATCGTTGATTTAAAAGAAACAACAAGCTAAAACTAGATGGCAAGCAAGAATATTTGTAAAGCGAACAAGAGGACGACCAAGAAAAACCTGGGATGATGCAGTAGCGAAAATCATAAAGAAACGTGGATTAAGTTGGCAAAAGGCAAACAAATAACACTTTAGGGTATATAAAGGTTTGTAATTATAAAGTGTGATTCATTTTAAGGTATTTTTTTAATACAAAAAATTAATAAAACAATTTTATTTTATTATCTTTAATAGCATACAAAAGAACCATTCCTTACAATTATTTTTTAAAAATAATTTCTTTCAAATGTTGTCCGCGACTACGATTAACAAGGTCCATTCTCAAGTTCCGATTTTCAATTACGCGTGATAGTATTTCGAGTGGTATTTCGCCAATGACACGAAACTTATTAACCTCCGATTTATTCATGTAGACTTTGGACTTTACATAACCTCAAAGGAAAAAGTCAAGAGTTGTGATGTCACATGATCTAACCGGCTAATTCACTGGCCCAAGGCGTGAAATGGTCTGTTCGCCTAATTGTTCTCGCAGTAAAGCCATGGTTTCACAGGCTGTATTGGAAGTGGCGCCATCTTGTTGGAACCAAATTTCGTCGAGACCACGGACTTCAATTTCGGGAATCAGATAGTCTGTTATAATGGCGCGATAAAGGTCACTATTCACAGTAACATTCCGGCTGGCCTCTGCTTTGAAGATATATAAACCAATAATTCCACCGGCCCATAAACCACACCAAACAATTGTTTTGTCTGGATTTAATGGTAGCTCTTGAACCTTTTCGGGTTGTTCATCGTTTCAAATACCCAAAAAGCCAAAAATGGGCCTAATCGGTGAACAATTTTTTTTTCGAAAACAATGGATCTTCTGCAAGCTTGTCAAGAGCCCAACGACTAAATTGAAAACGATTCGGAAGGTCGTTTGGCTTTAGTTCTTGCAGTAATTGAATTTTGTATGCTTTCAAAGAAAGATCCATACGTCAAATAAGTCAAATTGTTGAGTACGACAGGCCAAGCTGTTGAGAACGGCGACGAATCGACACTTCACTTCACACTCTATACTACCGCCCCTATATTTTCTTTATTACGTGCTGGATGTGGTGCCACGTCTTTTTTCGGTCTCTAAAGAATACTCTGCCAGCGGTCTCTCTACTGGCAAATTATGCCCGAGCTCAGCCGTAGAGGCTAGAAGAAAAAAATATAAAAGTGAGCCGCGCCACCGATTTAGACGGTTCAAGCCGGAAACCCCTGTGTCTTATAGGCACTAGCAGAGCCACACGATAAACAACTAAGATTATGGTAAACCAAATAAATAAAATTATAGCAAAAATATATTGAATACTTTACTCACACAATAAATCGAAGTACACAGTTCAATAATAAAATTATAACACATATAGTCAAAATTAACAGCTATGGTAAATTTTCTTGCTAAAACAAACCAAAAATTTAGAATTTACAACTTTATAAAATAACCATAACAGAAGTAAGAGTAACAGACTTTTCCAAGTTACCAAAAAAAAAAAAGTAAAACATATATAAATCAACTCATTAATAACACTAACTCAAACGTTTACATAAGGCTACTAATTTACTCATGTTTTAACCATTTACATAAAGATTTTCACTGCCAAAACAATCGAGTTTATTTAAAAATATTTTTACAATGGTTGTCCTTTAAAATATCAAGATTGTAGGATATTTACAAATAAGTAGGAAGAAAATATATTTTTACTTGGACATAAAGAATTATTGAGAAGGTTATTTTAATCCAAGTTTAGTTTTGGCATATTATCTAATGCAATAAATAGTTTCCAACAATGTACTATATTAATAAACTAAAACAAAACTTAATCGTGGTGTCAAAATGAGTCACGGCGTTATATATTTAAAAATAATTCACTGATAACCTTTGGGTATACGAATTCACATGTACTATATTAATAAACTAAAACAAAACTTAATCGTGGTGTCAAAATAAGTCACGGCGTTATATATTTAAAAATAAATCACTTATAACCTTTGGATATACGACTTCACTACTCCTGTGGCCTACTTCTGTGGCCGGTTTGATTATGGGACGGCACCTGCTAATTAACAATGGCTTTCCTCAAATAAATCCCGCTTGCGGCTATTTTAACTCGACAACAAAATCCAAAATATCAACAACGAAGGTAAGATAGAATGATCAAGTTAAAAATTAATTGGTTTTACTTCCAAATCCAATTAAGATGGCCCAAATACAGCCAGATATGAAAGTAAAACCGTAGAGGTTTTGCACACGTGTTAATATCAAATCGTCCCAAAAATTCTCACCAACACCCGACTTCGAAGACTGCCACCAACCGACTGACTCCCAAGCCGGAAATCAAGAAATGACACGGAATAAACGTCAACCCACAATCTTCTCCAGTCCGTGCTTCACAATCGCCTCGTCCGTGCTGTTAGCCAGCCCTATCCACACAGAAATGCAAACCAAACAATCGAATCCTATCCCTACAAGGTATGCAACACTATTTACAACGAATGATATATTTAAGTTACAACAAAGTACGGTATGCAACCCTACTTACGAGTACCTAAGGAATACGAAACTATCAGAGACCCAATTAATAATGGAACTGTAGAAGAAAAAATAGGCACGTGACAGTGGTCTATTTGGCTAAGTATTATCCAATAATGAAAATTGGATCTCAAACTTGCTAATGATGGAGCGAATTGTGCATTCGGTAGGCCGATTATGTTGCTCTAAGCGTTCGATACACATTCCTCGGAGAACGCCCATTTTCATAATAAAGTTGAACAATTTGTAGACGCCCTGCCGGGCTGAGTTTTTACGTTATGAAATGTCAAACACTACTAAACAAGAATGCCACTTCAGTTGACATAACGCATGCGCGAATATGCAAATAAATAGCCACCACAAAAAGTTCCTCTAAATGAATCACCGTTTATATGTATAAAGAAAGCATGCCATGTCAAATTCGTGCTTGTATTAGGGCTAAAGGTAGCAATACCAATTGTTGAATTAACAAAAAGTGGTTTTTCTTTCCTAAATTAAAATAAAAACAACAGTGTTTAGGACGACAATAATATTTGTTTGGTGTTATAAATTTTTGATTTTATTAGACTTTACTTGAAAAAACTACCATTTATTTTACCATAACATTTTTGTTTTAATGTGTTCGAACATATACATCGTGAAAAATAAAGTTTAGGTATTGTTTTTTAAGTAAACACAATTGTGTTTTTAACTAATTTTAAAAACCAAAAAGAAAAAAAGAGATTATAAGCTTTATAGCTCACATTCATAAAACATTTGTGAACAAGTTAATCGGAAATTCGTACATCGATAAAAGCACCAATACGCCGAATACGAAGTATATAGAAAGCAATTATTGGTTTGCGTTAGTTCAATAATGAACTTCATTTCAGGAGTGAACGCAATATGAAATGACAGGCTCGGAAGCCGAAAGTGAAAAGCGGATCGCGTTGATGAAAACACGTCTTCAGAAAGCACACGTTTCAAGGCGGCATCGCCTACTGCAAAATTTAATTTGTCTGGACGTGAGGACACTGCCGACGAAGGAGCCCTCGTCGAAGATGGACTACACAATAAACTACCAAAGTTGCTGAATTCGTTGTTAAGCACGATGTGAGTTAATTGTCAAAACACTTAAATCAAGGCGGTGATGACATTGTTAAAAAAAATTTAGAACGTGGTAAATTTATTTATGTTACATATAAAATAGATAACACTTAATAATTAAACTTTAATCATTTTCAGAGACAAAAACTGCCTGTGTGCGAGTTAATATTATCCATAAATTTGATGTCAATAACTAGGTAGAGGTAACCTCCTGCGTCCATCTAATCAATCGGCAACGTTGCAAAATTTGAGACTGAAACCGTCGGTCTTCTATGCCGTAAAATAAGTCCAGCAAAAATAATTCATATTTTTGTAAAAACTAAATTATAATTTATATTAGGTATATTTTTAAAATTTTATTTATGAAAGAAATGTTAAATATAATAATAAACTTAATTTCGCCAACAATTATTAGCAAAAATGTTTAACATGAACCAACATTCGACGTAAAATATACGAAATGAAATTAAATCAAAATCTTATTATCACATCTTCTTTTACACCACAGCGTTCCCTTATCTCACTTTTCCTCACTCTATTCTTTAGAGTCACTCCAGCTATACTTCTCAGACTACTTATTTCCGCAGCGTTGGCCCTACTTTTATGCTTCTTCTGCCAAACCTAACGGTCACTACCATACATAAGTGTAGTGACCAGCACTTCTCTATGCACAGCCAGTCGTGTCTTTTTTTGACATGTTCTGGCTGCTCAAAGTCATTCATTTCTTTCCCTAACCACACCCTAGACTCAATTTCACAGTTTTACTTTCCGTCTCTTGTAAAATTTAAACCCAAGTATACAACTGTTTCAATTTTTCAATGTTTCAAAATCTCACTGCAAAATATTAATGTCAAATTTTAAGAGCATTATCCGGTGATTTTTTATAACAATTTAAACGGTAGTTCTCTTATTTTGTGCAATTAAAGAAACATTCAAAATTTTAAAATGATCATAGCATTGTATTTTAGAACGCGTATCAATTTTAAAAGAAGAAGAATTTTAAGAGAAGACTGCTAAAAGTTACTGATCATCATCATGAATATCTGTTATGAGTCCACTGCTGGACATGGGCCTCCCGTAAATCATTCCATTGCTTCCGGTCCTGAGCAATTTGCATCCAGTTGTGCTGGATGCGCTTGATGTCGTCCGACCATCTGGTTGGGGGACGTCTTCGGTTTCGAGTCTGGGTCTCCATTCTAGGATTTTCTTTGTCCGTCTTCCATCTCTGAATCTGGCAACATGGCCATTTCAGCTTTGTAATCCGTTCAACTGCGTCCGTAACACCGGTTCTTTCCCTAATTATATGATTTGGAACTCTGTGTCTGAGGGATAAATTCAACATTGATCTTTTCATCGCTCTCTGTACTACTTGAATTTTGTTTATTACCTTCCTGGTAAGGGTCAGTGTTTCTGCTCCATATGTTAGAACCGGGAGCACACACTGATCAAAGACCTTCCTCTTCAGACACAAGAGAATATCTGATTTAAAGACATCCTTCAGTTTTCAGTAAGCTGCCCATGTCAGTCCTATTCTCCTGTTTAATTCTGAGGTCTGGTTGTCTCTTCCCAATTTAATCTCGTGACCCAAATATTTATAGGCATACGCTTGTTTTATTTGCGTGCCATACGTTGAAATGTTTTTGGCCAATACAAGTTTGGTCATGTATTGTGTTTTAGAGAAGTTAATTTTTAGGCTAACTCGTGCACAAGTTCTCTGAAGGTCCTGAAGAAGTTGACATGCATGATCTACCCGGTCTGCAATAAGAATTATGTCATCTGCAAACCCTAAGTTGTTGTTGTTGAAAGTTACTAAGGGAAAGAAAAAAATATGACCTTCATTCTTAGTTGCACACCCTTTTTAATGTTTATTAGTTGTAGTAAATACGCTTGTGCGTTATACAGAAGTAAAACTTGTATAAAAAATTAAATAAGCTATGATTTTGAGGAAATCTTTTTGAATAAGTAAAGTTTTTGGGGGTTTTTGACATCACATTTTTTTTATAAATATTACATTAATTTTTTGCTAGCGTCTGTCTCTGTTACAAATAAATATTCTTTACCTTCACATTAAAGTATTAACTTTTCATAATACCAACTGAAAAAAAAAACAGTACATAATCAGTACCAGCGGTGTCTGCTATATGCAGTCTCTAGACGATGATAATGGACCAGTGGTATACGAAGAAACTTTTTTTTGTGACTGTAGACAAATTAGTTAACGTTGAGTTGACGTGGAATGTCGACAATCACTTGTTGAATGTAAATGAGTCTCAATCAATGGTTTGTTTATAGTGCGATTGTGTTGGTTGGCTTTCGAATATTGACTTATCTCGATGTCCACTTTTTGTAGATAATATCAATTAAAAAACAAAAAACTGTCTGTTACAATCCGTATTTATTTGTTAGAGAATGTGTTATTTATCTGTCAAATTTTTTACCGCTATGAAATTTTTTTAAAGAATTTATACCGGGAGTTACAATTCTTTTTCTCTTGGTACCGTCTCCACTTTGAAGGTTGGCAATCATCATAGAAATTCTTATTTTTGAGATCGCAGCTCTAACAAATTCATTATTACTGCATTCAAACCAATCACTAAGGGTCTTCAGCCATGAATTTCGTCTTCTTCCTATAGATCTCTTGCCATGGATTTTTCCCTGCATAATTATTTGTAGCATTTGATATTTTTTTCTTCCAAATACATGTCCCATGTATAGCAGTTTTCTTCTCTTAATTGTCAGAATCACTTCTCTCTCCTTATGCATACGCCTCATCACTTCCACGTTAGTTATTCTCTTTACCCATAAGAGTTAAAAAAAATGTATTAAGACTGAGCTTAATAAACAGTTCTGCATTTTCTCAAGTCCAAAATAAAATCTTTAAACCCCAAAATTTATCAACAATAAAATCTTTTTGTAGCTCTTATATACATACATAGTCACGCTTTTTTATCGTAGGGATAGGCAGACCTTACTTCCTACATCTTTCGATATTTTAACTTTCATCTGTGCTTTCATATATGTTCGTCGGTTGTTGGTACTCTTGACATAACCCTCCTTAAAAACAATTTCGATCTAGTCATTCGCCTAGGTCGACATATATAGCATATTTCACGAATATACGGTGGTTTCGGATTATCATCAGAAACTCGATAACCAGTTTTTAACTGTACATTTAAAAGGTACTAAAGTAAATTGCCCTATTATTTTAAAACAAATTTCGTAGGTAACAAGTTTTATTTTATGAGAGACTTCTAATTTGTTTGTTAGCACGGTTAATTTTGCAACCAAATCTGTTCTTAATGACTTTAATTATTGTAAATAATAAGAGAGGTAGGTAAGTAATCCAAACATATTTTATTAATTGACTAAGCTATTAAGCTTAAATTTGGCTTGTTGATTCATTTTTGTTAGATTTCTAGAAAAGTAATTAGTAACCCGAGTAATCATTGTAGTGGGTACCGACATTAAAATCGTTTAGTACCGATTTTTAAAACATTATACTCACTGTAAACAAAAACAAAAAGAATTTGACAGGACGATAACATAAAATCTATAAAACACACCAACGGTGAAGGAAAAAGACACATTTGTGTGCATGCACGTAAAAAGCATGGTTTTGTTGATGGAGCGGATCTTTTATTTTCGTCAAAATCAAAATCGGCCGATTATCATGACAATACGGATACAGAGATATTTGTGAAATGGTTAAAAGAGAAACTTTTACCATCGTTACATGAACCATCCGTCA
Organism: Agelastica alni; assembly: GCA_950111635.1. Classification (NCBI taxonomy): domain Eukaryota; kingdom Metazoa; phylum Arthropoda; class Insecta; order Coleoptera; family Chrysomelidae; genus Agelastica; species Agelastica alni. The sequence continues at coordinate 17,648,383 of OX467717.1, read as the reverse complement.
TTGTATCAGATACATTCGGATACCATTCGGAAATTTTAAATAAGTAACCAACAAAGTCCTGTACGGTACAGAAAATAAAAGAATGGTTAACAAACAAAAATATTTCATTTCCACAGTATTGCTTCAAGCCAGAATTATTATCGATAGCTTAAAGGCACGAAAAAGAAAAAATTTACAAAGTGAATCAAATTATACTCAGTTATGGACATCGTGTGCTAAGACTTACGCCTTATCATTGCCAATTAAATCCCAGTGAGTATATTTGAGGAATATGCAAAACTTATTATTACAATCACATTGGATCTTATGGTTACAGTAATACTGTCACTCCTAAAATTTACGAAAAATGTGTCAGAAAATGTAAAAATTTAATAAAGGAATGGTGGGTTCGTGAAAACCGCATCGAAGCAGTTAATCCTGTTATAATTTACAAACCGAATGAGGATAGTGACGTTAGTGATTTCGATTATGATCACTATAAATATGATGCTTGATAATACCGTAAGTGCTACATGATTAAACATATTTATTTAATTTGTACCGATAATTTATTTTTGTTTCATTCCCTTTTAACATAATTCAATATGTGCCTATTTCTAACTAAAAAACTCACCAAGAGCTACATCAACGATTTCTGTTCACAATAATGCAACAAATAAAAATAAAACCTCTCAACAAAAGCGTAATAATAAACAAAAAATTTTCAGGTTTAAAACTTAGGGAAATTTACTAATGTACCTCTCAACACAGTGTGCCCTTTAAGTCGATGTCTCGGTGACTAATCCGTATATTGGTGAAATGAGCTATACCTACTTGCCCATTCACACTCGCCTTATAAATGTGTTTTGTCAATCTTCTTTCATCCATTCTTTCTACGTGTTCTAGCCATTTAAGCATTTCCTTATCTATATTTGTTGCTACATCTTCTTTTACACCACAGTGCTTTTTTATATCACACTATAATCCATCGGAGTCACTATAGTCATACTTCTCAGACTACTCGTCTCCGCAGTATTGATCTTACTTTCATGTTTCTTCTGCCAAATCCAACATTCACTACCATACATAAGTGTAGGGACGAGCCAGTAGTACCTTGTTCTGACACGTTCAGGATGCTCATAAAGTTAGGTTTATTGTTTTTGTGGTTAATTAATTACTAGTTCAATACCTTCTTGCGATGTTGTTTAAGCTAATTTTTTTTAAATAAAAGGTGTAAATTTAATGACCAGTTTGGAAGAATTTATGAATACACAATATTATCAGTAAGTAGGTAATAAAATATAACGAACCGATGAAAACAGGGTATGTCGTAGTTTGTTAATAGCAAAAGTGAGGATAACAGCTGCATGTTTATTAACTTTCAACAAGTAACCATTTAACTTATTTTCTCCCAACATAATATAAACTATTCCATTTCCTACTGCCATAAAAGCGATGCGTAATTAAAATACTTTATAAGTAAATAAGTAATAAAGCGTCAAAGTTTTTTTATGTTAAGTTCTTTCAGTAATATTAATGTAATTCAATATATATTTCAAACTAATAAGATACAGTAGCTGTTTTTAAACAAAAAATAAACGATGATACACATATTTAACGAAGACATATATGAACATGCAGGAATTTTAACAAGGCATATCGTTTTTATTTGGTATACTTCTCCGATTTGTTTTACTGGGAATTGGGAGTAGAAAATACAGTTAAAACGTTACAAAAAAAAAACTGTTTATGTAGTATGCTCGACTTGTCCAAAAAGAAATATGTATAAAGACGGAGGTACCGAATTTCAGTCTGAAATAGACCTCCAAAATCAATAATTATTTTAGTATTTCGTATATTTTATTTAACTAACCGAGTTTACCAATTGGCAATTTATTTAGAAGATAGTATGATGAGGGAACGTTGCTGTGTAAAGAAAGATGTGGTAACAAAGAGAGAGAAAATAAATCCTTGGATGGTTTGGAAACGTAGAAATAATGTATGAAAAAATATTGACAAAACAGATTTATAAGGCGAGTGTGAATGGGCAAGTCGGTAGAGGTCGACCTAGGCGAATGTATTTCGATCAGATCAACATTGTTGAAGAAAGGCCAGGTCAAGAGTACCAACAACCGAAGAGCATGTACAAAAGCGCTTATAAAAATAGAGGAGGCGAAGGATGTGTGTAAGAACCGTGGCAAGTGGAAGGAAGTAGTCTCTGCCTACCCCTACGGGAAAAAGGCGTGACTATATGTATGTATGTACGCTCTACCATAAAAGGCAGTTTCTATTTACGAGTGACGCAATAAGAAGTGACAATAAGTTTTGTAAATTTTTAGAGTACAGTTGTGAAGCATGCTAAGTGCCAGCAGAAAATAGTAACTAAGAATCAGCAGGTATTTACTTAAGATAAGCAATGTTTTCCTGTTGCTCTATCTGTCATCGCATCGCAGCAACATCTGATTGGTATGAATATCGCGTATAACTAAAAAGATGCTTTCACTTGTTAAAATTAAAACAAATAATCTTTATCTTTTACTAGAGTACCATGGTCACTCCTGTAGTTTAGTTAATTATTGGTGCAGTTTCATCATGAATTATTGTTTTAAAATTAGCGTTGGTGAACTAACAGTGTTATGTGTGCAAATTTTATTTGTTTTAATAGTTATATATCCTGTTCCAAGCTATCAAAGGATACATACATTTTTCAAATTATTTTATTTGGTATGGATAGGATGTCAAACTTTTGGAAGGATTAAACTTTCGCTTCTAATTTGTTTTGTTTTTTATTTGGGTTCAAATTTCTGAGAGACGGAAAGTATGACTGAGATATTAAGAGAAGGGTTATGGACAGAAAAACAAATAAATGACGTCCTGCATAACTTTATGAGCAGCCAGAACGTGTCAAAATAAGGCACACACGTAAAAAGGATGGATTAAAGAAGATTAACGTATCTTGATCGGATCAGAATGGTTCCAAAGAAAGGCCGGTTAAAAACTAACAGCGACCGACGAGCATGTATGAAAGCGCTGATGAAAGTGGAAGAAGCGAAAGACGTGTGTAAGAACCATAGAAAGTAGAAAAAAGTAGACTTTGCCTACTCCTACGAAAAAAAGGCGTGACTATACTTTTTATTTTAAATACAATTTTAAACTATATTTTAATGATAAAAATTAAAATAAAGCTAATTTATACCAAACCATTATTTGCTAAATTTTAAAAAAGTTGGTGTATCTTTAAACTTATTGGTTAAAAAGTTTCGTGTATAATTTTTTTTTTCCGAATTCCTAAATGTATTAAGACAAATGTTTACCAATTTGTTGGTACATGTTCGGCAAAAATTCAAAACACGATTTAATAAAATTTATAACCGAAGTGACACACCTTTGGAAAACGGTTGGAATAAATTAATACCCATCGTATTTCATTTATACAACAGAAAGGCAACGATAAATAATATGAAACGGCTGTGCATCGGGAAATCTATATTTTATAGCAAAATGACCAAAATAAATGTATTGGATAAAAGTTTTACTTAGATTGTAAAAAGAACGTTCTTTCGATATTTTAACGATATTTAACTATTTAAATTGTTGACTTTGGCAACAACAGTAAAATTAAAGTCGTAGACGAATACGTGTACCTCGGACAAAGAACATCCTTCGATAAGGACAGTCAGACATCGGAGATCTCCAGAATAATTCAGCTTGGATGGACAGCACATGGAAAACTTAGTAATGTCTTTAATTCCAAATCACCACAATACCTTCAAACACGAGTTTTTGACCAATGTGTCCTGCCGACCTTAGCGTACGTCGCAGAAACATGGAGCCTTAATGATGGGACCATGGATTGTTTAAGAATTGCTCAAAGAAAAAATGAAGAGGAAAATGCTAGGAATACGACTACAAGACAAACTAAAGGATCAGACGAAAGACAAATGTAATGGACATCGCAGAAAGGGTGGCAAGGCTAAAATGGAAATTTGCTGGCCATTTGATGAGGACAGATGATAATAATTGGACCAGGAAGACCAGGACGACCAAGAACGAGGTGGAAAGATGACATCCAAAAACTGGCAGGTACCCAATGGATGAGTCAGACGACCGACAGAAGCGAATGGTTATTCATATAATCCTTTGAGTTAAACTTACTAAGGTAAGTCTCTACATAAAGAGATAAATTAGGTTTAAAAGAAACTCTTTTTGGTTATTCAGATGGTATGCTTGCCATGAATCACGTACAAGTTTAAACGTGATTGTCAGACGCGCTTCAAACACGCCTTCAATCAAAATTTTCGACCAACCCGTCAAGCACGAGGTTTATTTGACAATCACGTCAAACGAAGCCGCAGTCTATCAAATAAATTTGAGCATTAAAATTTGACAAATAATTTGTTGATCTACAGAGCACGTAAGCGTTTTTTCTAGTTTAAGCTAACAAAATGGCGAGTTATTTAGATATTAATGTCCAAAAATCGTTATTTTTATCACTGACTGAACTATAGATCAAAACTCTAACCCAGTTCCAGATAACCTAGAAAGTTCAAATTTGGCATCCAGATACGTAGTTGGGTAAATACAAACGAATTAATTAGAAACTAGTAAATTTTTATCATTTTTTTATAATTAATGTAGATTTGTGTGGATTTTAAGGTCTTTCCGTGAATATATAACGAGTGGAATACCACCCTTAATTTTTGAAGTGATAACTTCTTATGGCACGCTGTGAACTTTTTTTGTAATGGGTTAAAAATGTTAAACTCGCGTCAGGACACGTGGCCTGATCGAAAATTCGTAAGACGGATAAAAATGTTAAACTCGCGTCAGGACACGTGACCTGATCGAAAATTCGTAAGACGGATGGAGAGTAGACAGCTGGCATGGCGTAGGAAAGGGAGTATTCCCCTCTCTTTCTACGGCGCGGCGAAAATGTATGCCTGCGCCGGCTGTTTCGTTTAGGCGGCGCAGGGCGCACAACGTTAATACTTAAGTTTTCACTTCTGCCGGCACTCCCAGAGTGCAACCCGTAAAATTTTTTTTTAATCCTAACATATCAGTTTTAGTACTTAATAACTACTTATAACTAACTAACTATACTTTCGTATTTATTACGTTATTAACTAAGATTTAGTATTAATTATTATTTCAATATTTAGCGCACATCAATAGTGTAACATCATTACTTATAAATAATATATATATATATATATATATATATATATATATATATATATATATATATATATATATATATATATATTCGAACCTCGGTGCACGTTGCGGCGGCCGTGGAGCATTGGGGTGGGGAGCGGTGCAAGCCTTACATTGGACTCTCCAAAGTTAAAACCTTAGATGTAGTACAAGTTGTCAATTTAGATCCAAGTCAAATCAAGACACAAAAGTAGAGTACAACCGCCTGCGCACGTTATACCGACCCGACTTGGCCAAATTAAGTATAAACAGAAAACGCGTAAAACAATTCCGGATACCGAATGGGCAATTCACTCGAACATTTCAAAGATACAAAAAAAGATAGAAAATAACACAAAGAAGACAATTACACCCCATGAAGGTAGAAAAACACAGTAGGATAACAAAAACTATTTGGTATTAATTTTGTTATGAATGAGTACCTAATAATAATTTCTGTACAAAAATTAATGATTACCCCATCAAAAACATAAATGTGAAATAAGAGCCAAGTTCAATATTATGATATACGCCTTAGTCGTTGTCTTTAACGACAAAAGAAGTGAGATCTAGGTTGCCAAGTTCAATGGTCAGCCCTAAAATTAATTTATAACATAAAATATTTTATAACAACTTGAAATATCATTTCTTTTAATAATTTAATATAATATATTGTTATTCTTGGGTTCGGTAATTTTAAAATCTCGATAGAGTAACACAACAAATTTTTATTCCAATACTTTTACATAATAAATTTTACTTATAAAAATCACATAGATATTCACCTGGATATTCAACTAATTACAACTTTAACAACTAATTAAATTTCATAACTCATAAACACTTTTAAAAACTAACCTCTTCGCGGCCGCTCTCCTTTTAATATTTCCAAGCCACTATTCGACCTTTTTCCCGAAAGCGCCAGAACAATCCTTCTACCATCTCGAAACCGCTAGACGCGACGCGGTGTTCGAGAATTTACTAGACGGAGGCGGAAGCCGACAAAGCGCCTCATTAATATGCACCCTAATTGTGGTCGACTCTCGAACGCCGACAAATAAACAGAGCGGGTTGTAACAATATAAAAGCATAAGGTTGGTTAGTTCGAATATACGAATTAATATTAAGTTCCTACTAAAACAGTCATGAAAGAGCCCCACGTTCAATGGCTAGTTTTTACCAGCAAGCCAAATTTTGGAAAAAATAAAACAAGAACTTACAGCTTTAGAACTTGCGAAGGCTATAATATAAATCGTATATTCGAACTAGCCATGTAAATTATTAAAAGAAATGTTAGGCGTTGAACAGTATGAAATTGGGTAAAGCTGCCGGGTACGACAGGATAACAGTTGAAATGCTGAAGGCTGGACAAAACGTGGTAGCTAGTCTACTGGACCGCCTTTTTAACCTTTGTTGAAGAAGTGGTAGTGTACCAGACGACTGGTGCAAGGCCGTTATCGTGCCGCTTTACAAGGGAAAAGGTTCGCAGCAGGACTGTAAGAACTACCGAGGTATTAGTTTACTCAGCATAGTCGGCAAACTGTATGCAAAGATATTGATCAAAAGAGTAACGAATGAAACTGAGAAAATGATATGGGATGTGCATGCAGGATTTAGAAGAGGAAGGAGATGTATGGATCAAGTCTTTTCCTTACGAGGTATAGTCGAAAAATTCTTGGCTAGAAGTCAGAAGGTCTATTGCGCTTTTATAGACATGGAAAAGGCCTATAACAGAGTGGTAAGGAGTGAATTGTGGTCTACATTGTCTATGTATGGGGTGAGTGGTAGTTTAATACGAGCACTGAAATTACTTTACGAGAATTCCACTGCTTGTGTCAGGACAAACGGAGCTTGCACGGACTGGTTTAACATCGAAAAAGGTGTGAGACAGGGATGTGTGGCTTCGCCATGGCTGTTTAACTTATACATAGACAATTGTTTAAAAGATCTGAAAGAGAGTGCGTATGGATTAAAAATGAATGATTTGATCGTCAAATGCCTTCTTTACGTCGATGATCAAGTCATATTAGCGTTATCTGAAGAGGAGTTGCAAGCGATGGTTAATGTTATGCATGATTCCCTGAAAATCAAAGGGATGAAAATAAATGTGAGCAAAACGAAAGTAATGGTTTTTGAAAGAGAAGAAAGCATAACAAACTGTGGGGTTTCGATTGAGGGAGAAAGAGTGGAACAAGTTAATGAATTTGTGTACTTGGGTTCAAAATTTACTAGAGATGGAAAGTATGACAGTGACATTGAGCGAAGGGTGTTGGCAGGAAAACAAATGAATGGGGCACTGTATAGCTTTATGAATAGCCAGAAAGTGTCAAAAAAGGCACGTCTGGCGGTGCATAGAGGTGTGTTGGTTCCTACACTTATGTATGGATGTGAATGTTGGGTTTGGCAGAAGAAGCATGAAAATAGGATTAATGCTGCGGAGATGAGTAGTCTGAGAATTGTATAGCCGGAGTGACTCGGTGGGATAAAGTTAAGAATAGTGAGATAAGAAAACGCTGTGGTGTAAAATAAGATGTGGTCACAAAGATAGATAAAGGAATGCTTAGATGGTTTGAACATGTAGAAAGGATGGATGAAGGAAGATTGACAAAACAAATTTATAAGGCGAGTGTGAATGGGCAAATCGGTAGAGGTCGACCTCGGAGAACATATCTCGATCAGATCAACATTGTTTTGAAGAAAGGCCAGGTCAAAAGTACCAACAACCGAAGAGCATGTATGAGAGCACTGATGAAAGTAGAGGAAGCAAAAGATGTATGTACGAACCGTAGAAAGTGGAAGGAAGTGGTCTCTGCCTACCCCTATGGAAAAAAGGCGTGACTTTATGTATGTATGTTATTTTAAGATGTTATGAAATATTTTATGTTGTTGTAAATAAATTTCAAGACTAACCATTGAACTTGGCACCCAATTAGATCTCACTTCATTTGTCGTTGAGGACAACAACTAAGGCGTTTACCTTGGCTCTTATTTCACATTTGTGTTTTTGATGGAATCATTTTTTTACTCGGCGTTTTTCAGGGTCTTTTTATATTTATTGCAACACTTAAACGTTAAAACTTAGCGAAACGAATCAGTTTAGTTCTTAAGCTAGCTTTTATCATAAAATTATGACACATCATAGGTGATACTTAAATTTCCAGTTTGTCTTAAAGTCCTAGAACTTTATTTTCGACTTTGCACATTATCTGCTGGTACTTTTGACGTTGAATCAATTGGATAAATTCGACTTATCAAGCATTCATAGCATGTTTTGGAGAACCGTTCAATCTGAATTATTTACTTCATATTTCACTTTCGCAACGCTAAATAATAAAATGTGGCATAAATTCTCCAAAAAAACATATATTCTGGAATCCACAAATTCCGTTTTTATCGTGAGACCAAAATAAAAACGAAAATTTACACTCCAAATGTTTCCGTATTCTTTATAAAGGTAACGCACCAGAAAACTTTATGATACAATTAAGAATTCCTTAAATTATGTTATTAAAATAAATAGAAAAAATTATATCAAAACCAATAAGTTTTTTTAAGTACCTGAAGGTAAGTACCTATGAAATAAACCAGAAATTAACCTGGAAAAACCAAAAGAAACCAGCTAAACATAAAAGTCGGGTATAGTTATTCCATTATCAATTGCAGGATATAAAAACTAATTTCGAACCCTTACCGACAATATTGTTTCATTTTATGAATTTATTATTTCTAAAAATACCTATGCCTAAATTTTTATTGTAAAATTTATACATAAATACATATAGTCACGCCTCTTCCTGTAGGGGTAGGCAGAGACCACTTCCTTTCACTTGCTTCCTCTACTTTCATCAGTGCTCTCATACTCACTCATCGGTTGTTGGTACTCTTGATCTGGCCTTTCTTCCCAACAATGAGGATCTGATCGAGATATTATATTCGCCAAGGTCGCCCTCTACCGACTTATCCATTCACACTGGCCTTATAAATCTGTTTCATCCATCCTTGCTACGTATTCAAACCATTTAAGCATTCTTTTGTCTATCTTTGTAAACACATTTTCTTTTATACCACAGCGTTCCCTTATCTCACTATTCTTCACTTTATCCAACCGAGTCACTCTTGCTATACTTCTCAGACTACTCATCTCCGCAGCATTAATCCTATTTTCATGCTTCTTCTGCAAACCCAACATTCACTACTATTCATAACTGTAGGAAAAGACACACCTCTATGCACAGCCAGACGTGCCTTTTTTGACACTTTCTGGCTGATCATAAAGCTATGCAGTGCCCCATTCATTTGCTTTCCTGTCAACACCCTTCGCTTAATGTCACTGTCATACTTTTCATCTCTCGTAAACTTTAAACCCAAGTACACAAATTTATTTACTTGCATTGCTCTTTCTTTCTTATTCAGAACTTTACAGTTTGTCTTGCTTTCTTCTCTTTCAAAAACCATTACTTTCGTTTTGCTCACATTTATTTTCATCCCTTTGATTTTTAGGGCATCATGCATAACATTAACCATCGCCTACAACTCCTCTTTAAAACAATGTTGATCTTATCGAGATATGTTCGCCGAGGTCGACCTCTACCGACTTGTCCATTTACACCCGCCTCAGAAATTTGTTTCGTCAATCTTCCATCCTTTCTTTATCCAACCAAGTAACTCCGGCTATACTTCTCAGACTACTCATCTTCGCAGCATTAATCCTATTTTCATGCTTTTTTTGCCAAACCCAACATTTACTACCATACATAAGTGTAGGAACCAACACACCTCTATGCACAGCTAGACGTGCCTTTTTTGACACTTTCTGGCTGTTCATAAATTACGCAGTGCCCTATTATATTTTTTTTCTGCAACATCCTTCTCTCAATGTCACTGTCATACTTTCCGTATCTCGTAAACTTTGAATCCAAGTACACAAATTCTTTTACTTGTTCCACTCTTTCTCCCTTAATCGAAACTTCACTCGAAACTTCATGTCATGTTTTGTTCTCTTTCAAAAACGATTACTTTCGTTTTGCTTACATTTATTTTTATCCCTTTGATTTTTAAGGCATCACGCATAACATTAACCATCGCCTGCAACTCCTTTTCAGATGACGCTCATATGACTTAATCATGGGCATAAAGAAGGTATTTGACGATCAAATCATTTATTTATAATCCTTACGCACATTATTTATTGTCTTTATTCTCACTACACTGTGCAATTTCATTATTTTCATTGTTTTCCAAATCGCCATATTTCTATTTATATGATGAAATTTCCAAATTCATCACACCACAATACGCCACTAATTCCACAAACTATCTTTTTAAACATAAACATATGATTTATAGCTATTTAACAGCGTTACAACCCCTGGAAAAATCAGTGCGTTTAATCTTATGATTCGCTGTTTCTATTGGTTGAATAACCTAGTTTGTAAATTTTTTCGCACGTCAATCAAGTCAACGTGGACAGACGCTTTCTTTAATTTTAAACGAATCTCATACGGGTAGTAAGCATTATTTTTTGTTTGCCGTGCGTATATATTAAATATTGATTACTCCTTTCATAACAGTGCTCTGCAATTGATAATGGAGGAACTATACATGCATTGCTTGCTTGGCAGAAAATTACGGCTAACATTAAGTAACAAAACACTTCTCCACAAGATATTCTAAAAGCCAGGTAGCAGGAATTTTAAAACCAAAAATTATTTGAGGTTTTTCACACAGCATGGTTAGCTGTACCTCAACAAGAAATAGATAACTTGATTTTATATAGGACACATCATTTATTAACTTATTGTGTTAAGGAATAAAATTAAATTTAGGATTTATATTTGGCTGTTTTGGGCTACTTTTATTTTATTTTTGTGGGTAAAGGTGCACCAAAAGTGCATCCCAAAAACTTGGTTTTTTGTTTCGTGCCAAGAGCTATTTCACCTCCAGTCAGCTGCTTATGATCTATAAGGCACAGATCCGACCTGTACTGGAGTACTGTTCCCATATTTGGAGTGCAGCACCTAAACATATCCTGAAGCTACTGGATTCAGTCCAAAAAAGGGCAATTCGTCTCGTCAGTGATGCCTCGCTTACAAACTCGCTCACTTGTCTGGAACACCGTAGAAAAGTTGGCGATTTGTCTCTATTTTATAGATATTTTCATGGGCGATGCTCTTCTGAAATATCAACAATCGTTCCTCCTTTGGCAGTCTCTTCAAGATTAACCCATCGAATTCAGTCTTCACACCCCTTCGTGGTCACTTTGGAGACCTGCAGAACATCACTTTCCAAAGACTCATTCATCCAACGAATTGCGAGGCTTTGGAACTCATTGCCTAGGGAGGTGTTCCCCGAGGCATACAACCTCCAGAAATTTAAGAAGAACACCAACTCCTACCTTCTTTCCCTTGGTACCCATGATGTTCTCTGAACATTACAGGATATCCCTTTTCGTGGGAACCAGAACATAAAAAAAAAAAAAGAATAAAATTTTATCGAAACAAATTTCTTAGTTTAGCAGTTACAAAACCCAACGTTAATTAAAAATGTTTAGCTTCGATTAATATATAATTCTTTGTGTGTAGCAGCTGCGTTACCTTAAAAAAAAAGTAAAGAAATGCGGAGACAACCCTCTACCCGAACATTTTCAGCACCGATTTTGAATTCTCGCTCCCTAACGCCTAGTTTAATCAGAAGTACACAGATGGCACCTGCGTCGTAACGGCCTACTTGGATTTATTGCTGAAATCCGGTTGGTTTTTACTACCATGTAGCTTCGGAGTGGATATGTGACAGGAGTTCATTCCGGTAAGGGGTTGTACGCCTTGTTTAGGGAGGGTGAGCATATGATATTCCGAATATAAAGCTACTTTTTTTTAAGCAATAAAAAATTATTCCGAAATGGGGATTCGCTTATATTGAATGATGTTTTGGACGGGAATAAATCGAGCTTTAATCCAATAGATCTGACGAAGTAATAGAATTTACATCACTAGTGATTTATAAATATAGTCTATATTTTTTGCATGGTTTAATTTAATCTTGAATATATGTTGTTACCCGAACCAATCTGCTCGAGGGTTTTAGTCTCTATATTTTTAATCATTATCATATTATTTCTATTTGATATAGAGAACGAGGGATACAGATATCCATATTGGTAACACGTAAAAATGGAATAACTACCCAATTTAAACTGTACGAAATTAAAATTTAAATCACGATTGTTAAAAAATGACTGTCAATTCTGTTCTCGCGCAATTCATTTAAATCTTGACACTGATTTTATTCGTCACCTTGATCAAAAAGCCTAACATTTTTTTATGAAAATTAAACAACTTGATCATTTTTTAAAATTTTTTTTTACAAATGTAATTATGTTTTTAAAAAAAAAATTAAAATTATTCTTAAGACTTAATAAACAAAATTTTAAAATTTAAAAAAAAAATTATGGTTTAAATTAAATAGTTTAAAAGCGTGTCTTGCCTACTCTACTTTGAACTATTACACTATGGTCTATAACAGTTCCACTAATCGAATTCTTGAGTCAATGTTTTCAGTTTTCACTTAAATAATTTTGTCAGGTGCGACGCGCGCATATTTTCAAAGTACTAGATACCTATACTATTTAAATACTCGATAAACTAATATGGTTCCAACTTCAGTATTTGTTTACAGATAAACTTACTGAATATTTGTTAATATAATCTAAAAATTAATTACTCTAACTTTTAGTTGCCACCCGATGTTTTTAATTAATTTTATGGCAGCCTCCTGTAATTTAAAACGAATGAACAACAACTAATATAAATATGTATACTATTCACATTCTCTGCTACAATGTGTAGAAACACAATACTGTTGAAATAATATCATATTTCAGTGGCAAACTAAAACTATACATAAATATGTGTGTAATATGTTTTTTAAACTTACATACACTGCGGTCCATATGTATTGATTTAAATTTTTTGAGGGGATGCAAGAAGGGAGTAATATTTTCATACTGTAAATTGTCAAATTGAGAATAGAAATCGACCTGTTTCAGTTTTTTTCAACGGATACATAATATACAGTGTCGATATTTTTTAATTTTAATAACAAATTTTCTTAAATTTTCTTAACTTAATGTTGCTAAACAGACAATGAAAATACCTTTCGAATAAGATGCCACACGACCCCCTTTCTCATTTAAATTTTTTGATGATTGCTTATAATTCAGAGGGGGTGAAAAAGGGGGTAATATTTTCAAACTGTAAATTGTCAAATTGACAATATAAATTGACCTGTTTCAGGATTTTTTGGTAAAATACATAATAACGCTAAAAATGAATTTATTCCATACCTATGGACCGCACTGTATATTGTAACTGAATTGTACACATATCAAGTGTTGTGATAATAATGACATCCTTTAGAAAAAAAATAATAAGGTATTTAATAGTAGATTCTGTCACTAGGTAATAATGAAACTGTTACAGAATGAATATTCTCACTCTAGAGTGTAAATGTTTTCATTATGTTATTAAAAATAATTTCATAATGAGTATATTACAAGTATGGTCGTGGAGAAAAAATATTAATAAACGGACGTTATTAAATCTACTAATTGGCAGTGCCGTACCTGGTAATATTCTACTACAGGAAAGATTTCTCTATTGCGCCCCCTAAGAAACATGTTAAACTTCAAATACCTGGACCTAAAAACCCGAAGGAACTTAAAAATTGCAGTTATCACAGCATGGGAACAAATAAAAAGCATGCCTAGATGCATAAATTCTGTGATCCGAAGAAGAGGAGGCAACACACGCTACTGGTGTCGCACTTACACCACTAATTTCGCTACTAGTATCCTATTTATCATCATCATTATGATTGCATTACAGCCCTGGGTGGGCGTTGCCTCCTGTAGAATTTGTGATCATTCGTTTCTGTCAGACGCTTTCCTTCGCCATCCTCTAGCTCCAATCATTCTCAAGTCATCCTTAATATTCTCCATGTATCGAGTCCTTGGTCGCCCTTGTTTACGTTTTTCTATTGGTTTGTCCAGGAGGTCCTTTCTTGAGGGGTCATTGGTATTTATTCGCATCACATGTCCCAGCCATCTAAGACTCCCTATTTTTATGGATCTTACGATATCTGGCCCCTGATAAATTCTGTACAGCTCAAAATTATACCAGTGCAGCTTCGTCCTTTTTAGTAAGCGTCCATGTTTCAGAGCCATACATTAGCACTGGTTAGATTAGCGTTGATTTGTTGTTCTTGATATATTTTGGGATTTTGGCTAAGGCATTAGTGCGAAATAACATCTGTTAGCACTAAGAAGTGTGTCCTATTTGTACCATATTTTACTTGTTTAAAAATTACAATTTTGTTATTAAGCCTTAAAAATAATTTTAATTTCAATTTTATGAAAAAATATTAAAGATAATTCGCTTTTAAAGTATCCGAAAACGATTCTTCTTTTAACTTTTAATGCAACCAATATCCATAAAAAATTGTTAAAATAATTCATATCAGCAATTTGTATGATTTAATATGTTGTTTTGTGTCTGGTGTGTTTAATAACATTACACAGAATATTAGTTATCAAGTTAAAATCCTCGGTTAAAACCTTAACTCTTTTCAGTGTAATAAATTAAATTTGTTAGTTCGCATGTTATCTTGCTTTAATGTACAACAAAAAAATTCTTGTAGAAAACAATTTCAAAAAAACCAAAATTCCGAAACATTATCATTATCCATATACGCCATACCCTAACATATTTTAAAGAAAATAAATGTTTAATTGTAACTATGTTGATATTTTTACTTCAAAATAATTACTTATGTCCAAAAATGGTAACCATTCACAGAACTGGTTTACATTTTTTTGTAAAGAATAATTATCGTGTTATATCTTTCCTAGTTTCTGAGGACAGTAACGTTAAATGCATCCAAAATTTTAATCTTATATTTAAATCGGACTTTGGTCAAAGAGTCCCGAGATTAATGGCTAAAATGTTTTTTTTTTAAAGTGATGCATTAATTTCAACCCCTTTTTTTTAACATTTTTGATGTTTTTTTTTCTAGTTTTTTTTAAAACGATACAAGATACATTCTTGTAATTGGGCCATTGGTATAGGCACCTCTCTGACTTCCGCTATGTCTTCAGGGCATCAGACTTTCAGTCCGCTGGTTTTGGCAAACCGCAGGATTTCTGTTGGCCCTCTGTCTGCCCTTTTCTGAAAAGGTTTTTTTATTAGCTGTTTTGATGTTTTGCATCCAGTATTTGCACTCCACTAAGCGATATGTTCTTGCTTAAGGATTAGTTTCAATTCATGTTTAGCCTCGGCAATTGGCAATCCGACCAACTGGCTTCTTGTTTTCACCTGGGTCCCATTTCTTGCCAGTTCATCGGCTACCTCGTTGCCATTTATCTCTGTGTGCCCAGGAACCCATGTAAGAGTGACCTTATTTGCAGTAGATAACTCAGTAAGGGCCTGCATGCAGTCCCATACCACCGATGATGTTTTGGTGTAACTCACGAGGGCCCCAATGGCCGCGCTACGGTCAGTGAGAATATCAATTCCACTGTTGGTCACTCTGTTTTTTGTCAGGTTCGTAGCACACCAGAGTATGGCATAGACCTCGGCATGGAAGACCGAGACGTATTTTCCCAGTGGTATGCTTTCCCTGTGGTTGTAGGATGCTCCCAACACACCTGATCTGTCGGTGTACCATCGTTTCACTCCTGGGCTGGGCAATGGTGTTTTCTTCAACCGGTCTTCTCTGGTTGATATCTTTGTTTTATAGTTTTTTAGAAAGAAACAATCCTGAATAAAAAACTTGCGTGAATGGTTCCAAATACCAAAAGCTTCAACTATATTTCAAACGGCGCAGAACAGAAAAACCTATCACATGATGGTTGCATACCTTTGGTAGAAGACGGCACAGAAAGAAGAAGTTTTTTCTTTTTGGGAATCTTGTCCGATTTTATTTTAAAGGGGTGTTTGTGGAGGGCCTTAATCTTGGTGTGACCAATTCCGTTGATTCTTCACCCACCCTGACACTTAAGTCTGTATGCAGTGTTTCAGGTCCGATCTTTCATCAGGAAATCCAAAGGTGGTACGTTGAGGGCTATTTGTAGAATAAATAACCGCTACCACAAATTTTTATACTCTAACAAACAATTTCGAACACCCAGTGAAAGACAATCAATATTTATCAAATTTATAGACAATGCATGTTGAATTTAATTTAAAATGACTGCGTTTTTGAACTGGAATATTAAAAATGACCAACCAACCAAGCATTTTTAATCGACCGTTTTGTCCTGCGAATCTGCAAACTTCAAATGACGATATTCCTATGCTGAAGTTGCTCGACGACCTCGATGACGACGATTATGGATTCTTTCTTCCTACCACTTGGACCAACACTGTTGACACGCTGCGTCGTGTTCTGTCAGAAAATTTACCAATACGAATTGTTGTACTATGCAACAAATTGGCGAAATCGGTATTTTTTAAAACATCTAAATTAGAAGTCAAATAATTAAAATTTTCTATTAGGTACTTAACAATACAAAAAGACTCTGCATATTTTTAATTTCTTCATACCTTCAATTTATTATTCTATTAATTTCTCCCGTGTTGTCACTTCAAATTGCCATCTATCTCGTTGTAGCAACAGCAAAGTGAATTGAATATGTAAATAAGACGGCTTTGCAAATAATTTAACTTCATTAGCTTGGGCCCGAACATCCTGGCTTAAGGAGGATTCCGTAGGGGTTGAGTCTGTTTTAGATATTTCGATGGATCGCCTAGCGAAATTATGTAAAGTCGCACGGAAATAGATTTAGAGAGGAGGAGTTTTTGTTTAATTTAATAGTTATTTGAGATTGGTAAACAGTTAAGATAATACTGTGAATACCACTGTACATTTTAATACAAAAGTGAAAACATTTGGTACTTTAATGATAGTTAATTAAAAGAAACACCAACTATGTAAGTTGTTTGCTAAAAAAATTAAAGATATATTAAATCATATTTTGGCAGTTGTGTTGATCTAATAGCATTGTGATTTTTATGCACAGGCAACAAAAATCAAAAGCATTTTTTATTTTTTAGGAGCAGAAATAATTGTGAAGTTATGAATATCCTTGGTAAAAATTGTAAACTAATTTTATAGATTTATATAACTTGTATGGAATTGCATCGAATCCTTAGAGTACCTTGGTGCGAACAACAGGGTGACCCTACCGTGGGTACCTGGGCACCAGGGGGTGGAAGGAAACGAAAAAGCCGACACCCTTGCAAAACAGGGGGCCGAATCTGCGTTCACTGGACCAGAACCGGTTTTTGGAGTCACCACAAGTGCCGCCAAAACAATTATTTCGGACTGGGCGGAGAGGAAAATACTCACGTACTGGTCCGACATACCAGGGCTAACCCATTCGAAGGCGTTTTTACCGTTACAACCCTCGAGAAACACAACTAAGCAGATCCTAGAATGGAGCAGAAATGACCTGCGTATTCTAACAGGACTGCTTACGGGACACTGTCGTCTGAGATACCACCTCAGAGAGATAGATCTGAACCAACAAACGGACTGTCGGTTCTGCTGCATGGAAGACGAAACTGCTGAACATATACTATGTTCATGCCCCGGCCTGTGAAGAATAAGGTTCAACATATTTGGTTACACTAACCTAGAACCTACCGATTTTAAAAAAATCTCACCATATACAACCATGAACTTCGTAAGAAGGGCTGGATTGTGCGGTGAACTGTAGCCTCTAGGGGTGAGCCACAATAGACCTACTAAGGGTCGCGGTGGAGGGGCGACCACGCCCCACTCACATAAAACCTAACCTAACCTATAGATTTATTATTGATGAAAGGGAATAAAACAAAAGTTTCCTAAGATTTACACATTACAAATAAATAAACCTACTTATTTTTTTTAAAAACTAAGAAGTTCAAAATATATATTTGACATTATTTGTATAGTTGTGTCTATTCAATTGTATTAAAAACAAAGAGACAATATGCAATATATTTTTTTCGCAAACTAACTCATGCGATGTGTCGGCTTTAAAAACATCTACATATAAAATTTCATTACAATGTTGCCAGTAGTTTGGACATAATCGTAAAGTGTGTAAAACTATTTTTTTTAGCACCCTGTATCTTGAATACGGATGCCTCTTCGAACATTTTTTACTGAACAAACCCAACATATTTTGCTTTGTTTTACCTATCCTAGCAATCTTTTTTTGAAACACCCTGTATATTATTCTAAAAACATTATAAATTAAAACTCTTTATACATATTGGAAATGTTGATATACGAAGGGTAGACTATAATCGATCTCCTATAGATACTTTATAATAAATGCCTGCAAGAAAGTGATGTACTGAGAACTGGAAAAGTGCCTTGGTAGTGTTATTTTACAAAAAGGGCGAGAAAACAAAACTCAGTAATTACAGACCAATTAGTTTGCTATCATGTATAAAGTTTTTATAAAAATAATAACAGAAAGACTAACCAAAAAACTCGACAGCTGTCAGCCCAAGGAGCAAGCCGATTTCAAGTAAGGATTTAGCACTTTTGATTATCTGCTACTCATCAGTAAAAACTTTGTTTTGGACGATGTGAGAATAATTAGCAACCTATATTGGGGCCAAAGAGCGAATACAAAGGTAGAAAACCAGCCAACAGGGGAAATGGAAATCCGTTGTGGTGTAAGGCAAGGATGTATCCTATTGCCAATACTATTCAACCTGTATAGCGAAGCCATTTTTAAAGAAACCTTGCAGGAAGAATCGGTAGGGATAGTTATTAACGGAGAAGTTATAAAAAATATGCGATATGCTGATGACACCGTCTTGTTAACGAGCAATCAAAGAGACATACAACATCTTCTAGAGAAATTAAATGATCGATGTAACAAATACGGTCTAAACATAAATTTAAAAAAACCAAGTTAATGGTAGTTACAAAGTTCCCCCAAAATCACAACCATGTAAACGTGTCAGTAGCAGACATCTTAATAGAGAATGTGCTGTCATACAAATACCTGGGAGCCTGGATAGAACAATCGGGTGACCAAACAAGAGAAATAAGAACGAGAATAGAGATAGCCAGGTCAACATTTACGAAAATGAAAAAGTTGTTCAATAGTCGAGATATCAAGATTGGACTTAGGATGAAGATACTGCGTTGTTACGTGTTTTCCGCACTTTTGTATGGAGTGGAGGCATGGATTTTCAAAAAGAATCACACATACTACAACTACAAGCCTTCGAGATGTGGTGCTACCGTAGAATGTGGCGTATCCCCTGGACCGTAAAGATCTCTAATGTGGAAGTCCTAAATCAGATGAATAAGGAACGTGAAGTCATAAACACCATAAAAAAGAAAAAGCTTTAATATCTAGGTCATATACTGAGAGGACCCAAATACGCACTTCTCCAGCTGATAGTTAAGAGGCTAGCAAGCAGGCAAGACATTAGATAGTTTTTCGCCGAAGTGCATATTACATTTTCGTCGACCTTTACATACCTTTATGAAAGGAATGAATGTTTTGAACTTTGTTTCGTATAAAATTCGTGATTTTTGGGTAAGTAAATCCAACGTAGCCGTAGTTGCCAATTTCCGCAGCTCCGGAGGAGTGTTACTAATTATCCATATTGCTATCATCACTTATTTTTGATTATTATGAACACTAATAATTACATCACGGTCTTATTTACACGTAAAACCTAACGGATTTCGTAAGTAATTATTTTGAAAACAGCAAATGACAGTAATTGTCACAGGCGCCTATGTTTTTATTAAATCGAGGATTTACGAAAATGACCCAATCGCCGCTCTCGCACCGTGCCATATCATAGCGACCACAGCGGACGAAAAGTGTTTGCGGACGAAAAATATTTGCCTCTAAAAATAGTCCATTTTTCGTCCGGAAAAAGTATTTTACCACAATAAATAATTGTATTTGTCATCGCTATTGATTTTGTAATACATTTAACTGGGCCAAAAGTTGTGAGGCAAACTTTGTTGAGGTAATAATTATAAAGATTTTTTTACATTTTTAAAGACCATCCACATTGTAAGAGATCTAGGTGTTAAATAGTAGCAAAAATTGATGATAAAATTAATAAAGAAGATGATGAGACCAAACAAGCCTATAAGTTGTATTAGCGGCAAAATTTGCACAGTATAAAACAATATAAATATTGAACAAATCAATACAGAAGGTTCTTTAAAACGTATAATTTTAAAGGCATAACTTACTTTAAGCTGCTAGTTTTATACATCAATACATACCTAAAATAAAAAAAATAAATTAGTATTTACAATAAATACATAAATATACATATTTTTGGAAATTATTTTTTCTTTTTTATTGAAACTTTTTTTAATAAATTTTCAACGAGCAGACGTCCGCAACATTTATAATTAAAGATACATACACACTAAGGGAGTCACATATTATGAGACAACAATAAGAGACAAAGTATGGGTTAAAAAAAATTTTTTTTTTGCAAAAAAAACATTTCAAATATTACGTACTTAATACGATAAAATTCTATTAAGTACTTCCAAAAAAAATCAGAAAGTTTAAACAACATATTCAAAACAATTATTTAAGTATTTTGTTATAATCGTCTTCAAATATAAAAATCATGCAATAACGAACAAGAAATATCAGTGGTCTGGGTGCAACCCAAGAGGTCCACACGACTAACTTCCCAGAGGAAGGAATGAAAAAATACCATTATTTTTTTGTTATAATTATTATAAAATTATTATAAAAAATGATTTCAAATTGTTTATAACAAAATTATATTATTATATTGTCATTAACAATATTTTGTTTAGGTCAACCGTTTCTTTCAAACTTTTTTTTTATCATTTCATAAGCGGAAGCTATTTTCAATTGTATATAATAATTAAAAAAAAATTTTAATCATTAGGAACAAAAATCATTTGTTAGTAACAATATTCAATTGTTATAAACAATGCTTGATTATTACTAACAATAATTTTTCACTGTTATAGCGTCTTCATTGCTATTCCTAACATGCAATATTCATATTATTTAAAAGATCTTAAAATTAATTAAAAATAGTATAATTTATAAATTGCAAAATTCAGGTAGTTTACCATTTTTTTCAGTTTTTCTTATTTTCCGTAAAAAACGGCTTGACCGATTTTGCTAAAAATCTAATCAGTTTTAAGTTTCGTAATTATGTGTCGAATGCAATAGGTCCCATGTCGATATCATTTTTTGTTCTCGAGATAATCGAGACAAAAAATAATTCTGAATGCACATACGAACTTACGCACATACGTACACACACAGACGTCCACTTAAAACCTATTGTATTCGACTCTGGGGACCTTGACATGTGGAGATATGTCAAAATTCGTAATCCGCAAAATCGGACCAATTACTATAACTTCCCATTGGGAAGTTGAAAAATTTAGACATTCTGTATATATTCACTGGTGGGTAAAAAGCAGCAATTTTATCTACCTCTTTGATATAAATAACAAAATAGTCAGCTATTCATTTCATGCTGATTTTTTTGTCTTATCTCAAAAACAAGTTTCAGTAGTTAGTGTGGGTGTCCATTTTCTTGATATTTGCAGATACGTTCTGCACATTAAAAGTTTTTAAAACGTAAAGCAAGTTTTTACATTTCAACAGGACTGTATTTCAACGATTGGTACTATAAGCTAACGATCCTATACGGGTTAATTTTATACAAATATTTCTATACTAAGTATTTATTAAGTATTAAGTATTCATTTAGTATTTTAAATAAAATTTTATTTAAATCTATACATACATTCATACATATAGTCACGCCTTTTTCGCATAGGGGTAGGCAGAGACCACTTTCCTCCACTTTCGCTACGGTTCTTACAGACACCACTTTCATCAGTGCTTTCATACATGCTCGTCGGTGGTTGGTACTCTTGACCTGGCCTTTCTTCAAAACAATGTTGATCTGATCGAGATATATTCGAGGAGGTCAACCTCTATTGACTTGTCCATTTACATTCGCCTTTATCTATCTTTGTAACCACATCTTCTTTTATACCACAGCGTTCTGTTATCTCACTATACTTCTCAGACTACTCATTTCCGCAGCATTGATTCTATTTTCATGCTTCTTTTTCCAGACCCAACATTTACTACAATACATAAGTGCACAGCCAGACGAGCCTTTTTTGATACTTTCTGGCTGTTCACAAAGCTATACAGTGCCCCATTCATTTGTTTTCCTGCCAACACCCTTCGCTTAATACCACTGTCATACTTTCCATCTCTCGTTAACTTTGAACCCAAGTATACAAACTCATTTACTTGTTCCACTCTTTCTTCCTTAATCAGAACTTTACAGATTGTTATGATTTCTTCTCTTTCAAAAACCATTACTTTCATTTTGCTTACATTTATTTTTATCCCTTTAATTTTCAGGGCATCATACATATTATGCATATCGCCTGCAACTACTCTTCAGATGACACTAATATGACTTGATCATCGGCGTGAAGAAGGCATATAATGATCAAATTATTTATTTTTAATCCATACGCTTCTTTTTCTTACAGTGTCTTGCTTTCTCAAGCGTTGACGACTCCCATATTGACTACTTCTTTGTATCTATCTCTATCTTGAGCTGCGTGGAGAAGTTTCTCAGCAGTTAAACCTGTCCATTGTCAGAGATTTCGTAGCCAGGATAGCTTTTTGCGGCCTATCCATTTTTTTCCCTCGATCTTGCCATTCAGAATAAGCCGAAGCAGACTATAACGTGGTCCACGCATCACATATCCCAAGTATTCCAGTTTGCGGCGCTTGATGGTAGTTAAGAGCTCTCTATCGTGCCCTATTCTGATGAGTACATTCTCGTTGGTATTTCGGCTTGTCCACGGAATTTTGAGCATCCTTTTGTACAGCCACATCTCGAATGCAGCAATGCGGTCAATAATTTTTTGGTGGAGCGTCCATGTTTCGCAAGAGTACAACAGAATAGACCATTCACATAACACTCTCTTTTAATTTTTAAAACAATCGTCTATGTATAAGTTAAACAGCCATGGAGAAGCCACACATCCCTCTCTCACACCTTTTTTGATGTTATACGAATTATTATTAAGTACCTACCAAAACAGTCATGGAAGAGCCCTACGTTCGATGGCTAGTTTCTTCCAGCAAGCCAAATTTTCGGAAGAATAAAATAAGAACTTACAGCTTTAGAACTTGTGAAGGCTATAATATAAATCGTAGCCAAGTCAGACCTTAACCTTTAATATATTATCCTTAGTTATTAGAAGAAATGATATTTTAAGTTGTTATAAAATATTTTATAAATTGTTATAAATAAATTTCAGGACTGACCATTGAACTTGGCACCCATTTATATCTCATTTCTTTTGTCGTTGAAGACAACAACTAAGGCGTATATTATAATATTGAACTTGGCTCTTATTTCACATTTATGTTTTTAATGGAATACATAATATAGCCACGCCTTTTACCCGTAGGGGTAGGCAGAGACCACTTTCTTTTACTTGCATTATAACAGAATTTAAACTCATTTACCAAGTGGAAACACTAAATTTAATAATTATTATTAATAGTATAAATAGTAACCCAAATAGAAAACTAAACATAGAATGTAAATTTAACAAAGGAAAACTAAAATCGATACAAAATTTAATATCGCACAAACATATAACTTTTATCCCAGAACAACAAGGAAAACACAGAAAAGGGAACGGAGACAATAACCAGCGTCAATCCCTCTTAAACGATCCCAGTTCTTGATTCTTATCACGTCCATTATTGAAGCATTTTGTGGATCAATTTCAAGCAAACGTTCGATGTAGAGATTTTCTTTTATAGAAAAGTTTTTCTGGCAAAAAGTTGAAACGACGAAAACAGATATCGAATAAATAAAAACCGTTTTAAAGATTGTATTTTTTTATTTCCTTTTGTTGTTTTGCTAAATGCAGCTTTAGAACACAGAGATGGACTACTTTTTTAAGGACATAGAAGTATATGCAAACATCGGCCAACTTTTGCACCTTTAAACATATAAATTTATAAATTTTATTGTACTAGCAGAACCCGGTGTACGTTGCTACACCCCATTATTTTATTTTATTATTTCTGGGATGCCCAATTCATCGGGCGTCTCGGCTGCTCTTTCGACTCATTTTCTTGTTGCACCTTTTTTTTTATGAAAATAGTCGCAAAAAGGGTAGACCTATCGTGTGGGCCGCGGACGGCCCGCACTGCGACTATTAGAAGGGGTAGGGATTATAGAAAGGAAATGATTGTGGACACGCTTTTTGAAAAGTTGCAGGTCATAGTTCTCTGGAAAAACTGATTTTGGAAGCTTACTCCATTCCGTAGCAGCCCTGTAAAAAAAGGATTCTTATGAAGATTGGTCCTTGTAGTGTCAATCTTGAGAGTAAATGGGTGAGACTGATCAGCGTGCCGAGTTCTTCGGCCGAATGACGCCAATGGTGGTACAAGAGTTTTTATTGAAGTGATAACTTCTTATGGCACGCTGTGAACTTTCTTTGTAATGGGTAAAAAATGTTAAACTCGCGTCAGGACACGTGGCCTGATCGAAAATTCGTAAGACGGATGTATTTCACTGGAGCAATATAAAATGCGACTTTTCTTGACTGGTAACTTGGCAACCTTATTCAACAAACTGACAAATTCAAGTACATTTTTTATGTCATTTTGACAAATTAATTTAGTAGCTAAATTCAAAATGTAAGTGCTTTTCATTAGTTTATTGATTAAGTTCTGCTTTTGCTGCATTAAAATGGTCCAAGGAGAGGTGTCGTTTTTAGCAGATGTTATGGACACCATAGCGTGTCTTAATGACTCTAATGGTTCTCCCCCCGACAAAATTTTAGATCAAATAATTTATCAGTGCAAGAAGCCGTTAAAAAATGCATCAATTTGTGTTAAAAAAGCATTAAAAACTGGACTGAAAGCTGGTTTCATCAAAGAGAACGGGGGAAGGTTTAAATTAGGTTTTGGTTTGCCGATAACGGAGGCTCGAAGACGAAGAAAAAATAGAAGCAGAAGCCGTAGACGACGTAGCCAAAAGCGACAAAACCGAAAACGAGGTAGCCGAAAACGAAATAGTCGAGGTAGGAAGAAAAGCGCCATATTGAAAGAAGATCAAGCAAAAAGCGGAAGAAAGAAATCGAAAACATTCAAATCTGGTACTGTTGTTTAATATATGATTTATAATAAAGCGTTAATAAAAATAATGCATTATTCATAAACTATGGAAATCTGGAGACAATATTTTTCAGATTAAAAATAATATTTTCACGCGCGTTAATACTTAAGTTTTCATATCTGCCGGCACTCCCAGAGTGCAACCCGTAAAATTTTTTATTTCTCTGAAGCATCTGCCATGGAAATATCTGTAGAGCAATGACTGGTCTGCAACTCTTCTTCTATGTTCTAGAGGGTGAAGGGTATCTGTGAGAGTTGAGCTGTTCATCAAGCGAATGGCTCTTTTCTGAATGGAATCTAGAAGACGAAGAGAATGCCTTATATATATATATATATATATATATATATATATATATATATATATAAAATAAAAAAAAGCAATATTAAGCAGTTGATTCGTTATTGCAAAAAACTAACAGAACTCCGATATACCGATGTAAAAATTGTTTTTATCCATTGACACCAATTGACACAACCATAACAATCAAAAATGATAAGTACTGATTTATTTAATGTTTTTTTGTTATTTAATATGATTTAAAAAACAAGTGAATTTTCCACCGAAATTCAATGTGATCTTTATTTCTCGTTTAAATTGATACACAGCAGTGGGTAACAGTCCCCTCTGGATTGATGTCTTTTATAGGATAGAGAGCTTTTGCCCTTTTTTGTGGTAAGCAGTTCTCTCGTAACGTACACTGTTACTTATTAATTTGTGCATCTTCAGGGTATTTTCACCAAATGCCATTGTTTTCTGTAATATTGTTTAAAATAATGTAAGATTTTGGTTGCTTGAAAATTAATTTCGAAGAGGTTTTATACATTTTACTAGCCATGAGATTTCGAAGTTCTATTTCTTATCGTTGAAAGAACAATTTTTCTTAAAAAAATACATTTACATTCCTCTATGGATAAAAGTAAGTTGTCTTGCCAGTAAAACTTTTTTAACAAATGTTATGTAATATTAGAAACTGTTCTGGAATTGTGCGGGGCTTTATAACTTTAAAAAAATAGTTTAAGGTGGGACAAGACATTCAAGACTCTAATTGATTAAAACGTGTTTGGTGGGCAAGGAAGCTGATAAACAGACCTCTAGTAAAAAAAAACATAGTATAATCTCAGACTGCCATGCTGCTCTAAAAGCACTGAGCTCGTAAAAGATAAATTTTAATCTTGTATGGAATTGCATTGAATCCCTGGAATACCTTGGTGCAAGCAACAGAGTAACTCTGTTGTGGGTACCTGGACACCAGGGGGTAAAAGGCAAAAAAAGCAGACATCCTCGCAAAATAGAAAGCTAAATCTGCGTTAACTGGACCGGAACCAGTCTTTGGAGTCACCACAAGTGCTGCCAAAACCATTATTTAGGACTGAGCGGAGAGAAAAAGATTGACGCACCAGTCTGATCTACTAGGGTTGATACATTCGAAATCATTTTTACCCAAACCCTCAAGAAACACAACTAAGCGGATCCTGTAATGGAGTAGGAAAAAACTGCGAATTTTGACGGGACTGCCTACAGCACATTGTCGCATAAAATACCACTTCGAAAGGATAGGTTTGAACTTGCAAACAGACTGTCGGTTTTGCTGCGTGAAAGACGAAACTGCTGAACACATGTTCATGTCCCTGCTTGGAAAGACTAGGGTCCAACATATTTGAATTAACGAACCTCTTGATAAAGCAATTAAAAAACTACACTTTTCTTGTTTGATACTATATTGTAGAATGTGTACAATGAGCTTACAGTTAAGAACTTCCTGTCTCTTTGAAATTTTTCACTGGTTGATGGCTTTTTAAATTTAATTTTATCCAATTATATTAATTGTGCATTTTTACCACGTGGTGTTTTAAAGCTAATTTGCTTGTTCTCTCTACGAAGACGATGGACAAAGTCTCCAAACGGAAGTGGTTAAAAATAGTTTAATAATAAAGTTTTCAAATCAAGAAATGGATTGAAGGACATTCTACAGTTGAAAAATAACTTTCAACAAGACCTATTAAGAGTCGCAGTGGAGAGGCGACCTACGCCCTACTCACATGACACCTATATGGATATTTTGTTAATGCTATTGATTCTGCTTTTACATTTATTGATTAAGAAAACATTCTGAGAGAAAAGCGAGACTGATTATATGTAAGAGTATTAAAACACTGACCCCCTACAGAGGGGGATAAGAAGTGACACATCATTAAAAAGAACAATTGCTACAACGAGCATGTGTTAATTTACGATTATTTCAATCATAAACCTTAAATGTTTGCGCCCAAAACGTCAACGAAGTCATAAATAGTTTATTAATATATTTTAAGTTTAAACAAACCATTTCCTAGGCGCCATAAATAATCGTTATCAGATGTTGAAAGCAATAAATTTTTAAGGATTTACCAATAAGATTTTCAAATGTCAACTACAGCATGAAAAGTTGCAGAACCCCCAACAAAATAGATAGAAAAAGAAAGAAACATACAAAAAAAATAAATAATCTTTACATAAACGGAACAGAAGGGTAGCGATTTTTATTGTTTTATGATCAATGTTTCCAACAAAATATATATATATATATATATATATATATATATATATATATATATATATATAATTAAAAAAGGAATCCAAAAAAAAAATTAATATCCATTTAAAAATAAAAAAAAAATTAAAAAAAAAAACAAAAACTATATCAGGCAAATATTAACGATATCTATCTAACACAAAATTTTATCTGTAAAATTGACAAAACAACCCAAAATATAACTGGCCTGTTAGCTCTGCCAGTGCCAAAAACTTAAGAAAAAAAAAATGTTTCCAAAACATTTCTTAGTATTTTATAAACACTTTGAGTAACATAAAACAAAATAAGCAGCATAAAACAAAGTGTAACCATTATTTAAGAAACTGCAATACCACAAACAGATAGTTTTTCATGTTAGTCCAACTCTGTCAACTTATTTTGTATGTGAACGTCAAAGTCCGATGCATTATGTAAGTTGGTAGACTCGTTTCAAATTGACTTTAATATGGAAATTGGAAAGATGAAACTTCGACTTTTGCCAGCCAAGCCAATGTCTGCCAGGCCAAAAAAGAAAATTCATTTAGCTATGCAAATTTTCGGATGAATTTTCAAATTTCGCCTTTCACTTTTGACGAGAATTGTGAACAAATGGATTAGAGTATTGATTTTGTGTTTGTATTAAATTATTATAATAAAACTTACTAAAATAGACTATCAATAAGTTTTTTTATTAGTAGACAATATATTTTTATAGTGGGGATAATTTTTAATGAGATACTTTAAAAATTTGTTACTAAAAGTATAACCTTACACACAGGTCAAAGGGTTCAATAAGAGAATAAACTCAGGTCATACATACATACATGTTACGACTTTGTCCCGTAGGGGTAGGCAGAGTCCCCTTCCTTCCACTTCCGCTACGGTTCTTACACACATCTACTTTTATTAGTGCTCTCATACATGCTTGTCGGTTGTTGGTACTCTTGACCTGGATTTTCTTCAAAAAAATGTTGATCTGATCAAGATATGTTCTCCGAGGTCGACCTCTACCGATTTGCCCATTCACACTCGCCTTATAAATTTGTTTCGTCAATCTTCCTTCATCCATCCTTTCTACGTGTCCAAACCATTTAAGCATTCCTTTGTCTATCTTTGTAACCACATCTTCTTTTACATCACAGCGTTCTCTTATCTTACTATTCCAACCGAGACACTCCGGCTACACTTCTCAGACTACTCATCTCCGCAGCATTAATCCTACTCTCATGCTTCTTCTGCCAAACCCAACATTCAACTCCGGTCAAAGTAAACAAAAAAAAAGAAGTGTGTTTACAATAATTCACATAACGCTGAAAATTGATACTAATGGATCTTAATGGATAAGATCATCACGGAAGTAAAATCCGCGGGAAAAGGATATAAACTGGGCAAGAAAGAATTTAAAATAATCTGCAACGCTAGCGACGCGGTGATAATATCGGAAGATGAGGACAATCTGCAGTAACTACTTTATAAATTCGTAAGAGTTGCAAAGGAATTAAACAATGTGATCTCTGTCCAGAAATCTAAGTCTCGGACAATATTAAGAGAATCAAGAAGGTGTAAGTTAGCGATCTACAATAAAAGTGTATAACAGATCATGACTTTCACATACCCAGGCGTTAATATCAAAAGTAATAGAAACCTTAAAGAAGAAGTTCGAACACAAACAATGGCGGCAGGATATCTCTGGGATATAATATTGAGAAACACACACAGGAGTATTGAAGGCAAAACGCGAATTTACAAGACGTGTGCAAGACCTATTATGACCTACGACACAAAAACACGATCAAAAACAGCCGCTACTAAACAACTGCTAAGAACAACCGAAATAAAGATGCCAAGATCAATAACGCTCAGAGACAGAGTGATATCAGAGCGATATCAGAACCCAATGTGTCAGAATAAGAAGACGGGCATAAAAAGACCACGTCGACAGAATGGCTGATAATCGACTACCCAACATTGCAAAAGAGGAGAAACCAACCAACCAACCAACCAACCAACCAACCAACCAACTAACCAACCGTAGACCTCCAGGAAGACCCCCCAAACGGTGGTTCGAAAGCTCGACATCGGAGTCATAACTTGGGCTACAGCTTTGAAAATAACAAGACATTGTCTTAAAATAAAAAGAAGAAAAAGAAAATCGAGATTTTTGTTTCTAAATGTACAAAAAACGGTATTCTTCTTCTTGTAGTACCTATCCGTTCCGGATTTTGGCTATCATATTGGCAATTCGCACTTTATTGATTGCAGCTCGGAATAGCTGAGTTGTTGTCTGGTTGAACCAAGCTCTTAAATTTTTCAGCCACGATATTCGTCGTCTGCCTGGTCCTCTAGTTCCATACACTTTGCCTTGTAGAATATTTTGCAAAAATTTTTATCGGCCCTTATTACGCATTACATGTCCTATATATTGTAACTTTCGTGCCTTAACCGTATCGGGGACTTCTCTTTCCTTACCCATCCTTCTCAGCACTTTTGCATTGGTAACCCGGTCTGCCCAAGATATTTTTTTAATTCTCCGGTACAGCCACATTTCAAATGCCTCAAGTTTCTTAAAGGAACCCTCCGTAAGCGTCCACGATTCGACTACATAAAATAGTATTGAAAACACGTAACAACGAAGTGAACGAATTTTCGTGGTAAGCTGTATGTCGTGGCTTGAGAAGACTTTTTTTATCTAAAGAAATTTCTCTATGCGAGTTCTGATCTCAATAGATCTGATCTCATTAATGTTTGTGCCCAAGTATACGTAACTATTAACCCTTTCCAGGGGAGTTCCATCTGCCAATAAGTTTCCACGGATGTCTTGGTTTGTACTTATTATCATAAACTTCATTTTAATCTTGTTTATTTTCAGCCCATACTGCCGTCTAAAAGCTGTGATTCTATCCAACATAAACTGCAACGTAGCAAAAAACGATATTGTGTCCAAAATGTCTCGCTTGGAGATTTTGGGGTCGTTGATTACGAACATCACGTTAAAAAAGAAATTTAATTTTTCTAAGATTGCAGTTTACAAAACAAACGATATTGGTCTTTAAAATACTGTCCCGTGTGGTTTTAGCGGTTAATATGAATGCTGATAACGTTGTTGGGACATATTTCATAACTTAAAATGGTAATAACTTTGCAAGAAAGATCGTAGCTGAGCGTTTAATAGCCAATTTTGAAGAGTAAAAGTAGTATCAAATAATGCAACTAGAAAAAAGACCAAAAAAATTTAGTGCGTTCAAAAGTAGTCAAAAACCTCATATTTTGAGAAGCGACAAAAGGCCTGTTTTGAGCAAACGTTTTCTAACCGCGCATGACAAAAAAATGGTGCACAAAGAAAGTCTGCCGTTTAGATTTTTTTTGTAATATTCATGCTAACATACACACGATTTTTAAATTGTAAATTTGGAGGTTTTTTGAATTTTCAATGAAGCAAATTTTTTAATAAAAAAAAAATAAATCAACCGGTATTTGAACTGAATAATAAAACTTTATCTATCTAAGAGATTTACGAAATTGGGATCACCAAAAACACCATTAATAAGACTTAAAGGTAATTTCATGCTCAAATTTCACATACACATCCCTACACCAGCTGCGTATAATAACGACATTCACCACGTGACCAAACTGACAAATCGTGAGTCGACAAGATCTTACTTTACTGGCATGGCGTTACCCTTCAGCTTTAGCGTCAGGATCTTCGGTTGGTAAAGAAGAGATCTGTGCTAATGTCGTGTACGTGAATGCCTAACTCTGATGATGGGATCGACAGCTAGGAACATTCATCATTATAAAAATATCTTTCACATGGGAAATGCGCTTGGTATTCTTGCAACTTCTGTTATCTTAGTTGTGACATTGCCATAAAATTTATTATCGTTAGTTATAATAGTTTGGATAAATGTTTACTGTTATTTACTAAAACTTTCTAGCACGTTCGTTGGAAAATGTGTGCGTTATTTAAACTTTTTTAAAATAAAACTTTAGTAAATTAACTTAAGTGGTTGGTTGAGATTTGGATCAATTACGTACGTTTTGGGCAGTTTGTGTTGTGAGATTATAAAATATTAGGTCGTTTTAGACCAGGGTCGATAATATTTGAAACCAAAAAAAATAATAGTAGGATGAAACCCATTAAAAAAATATATAACAAAAATAAAAGGATAAATAATTTACGGGCGATCTGAGGTCGGGAAATGGAAGGGGGGTGAGTTTTTAAGGGTAAAATACGGTTTATCTCGATTTGTGGAAAAACTACAAGACCTATAAAAAAATGTTTAACAGCAAAGTTGTAGGAAATAAAAAGATCTACAACTTTTTATTTTACACTTTTTTCACATAACCTTAAAATTTATGTGGAAAATTCAAATAACCAAGTTTTTGGTTTTTTATATTTACCATTTACAAAATTTTTTTTTTACGAAATTTGGAGAAAATTTACCTTTTTATGTCTTTGATTTAAAATATTTATTTTTATACCTTATTTTGACTTAATATCGAAAAAGCACCCTAATTTTCAATCGAAAATTCACGTCAAAATATCTCCTTTTTAAAAAAAGTCGAGAGGCTTTTTGTTCGTTAAAATCTTTACTTTGTGGTCTGTTTTATTTATCAATTACATTAATACGTGCGCACAGCCTTACATTTAATTGAATTTGACAAAAGTCATGAACGGCATCTTCTCCATTACGACTGAAAAACTTTTGACTTAGTTTGAGTGTCAGTGCAAAAGCAAAATGAAATGCTATTATCGTTTAGTGTTAAAGTAATTAAAGTCTAAAAATCGCTAGAGATTTTAGATTGTAAGTGAGGTCGTGAAGGCTATGCTGCCTCCTAAGCACTTCGATCTATTAGATCTTTTGCGCATAACCCTTAATTTATTCGAGGTCCAGGATCCCAAAACTTTGTACAAAGTTTATCAGTTTCCTGACATCAAAGGGCTTTAGGAAGGCCCCTTCCAGAAACTTTAGCCTCTTGCAGAGAAGCGCTGGGAATTCGCAAAGCAAATGTTCTGCCGTTTCAGCGAAGTTCTCGCAGTAGTGCCTTGTGACCTGGAACCCACATCAGAGAAACCTGATTGTTTGCTGCCAGTTGTCTCAGGGATTGTTAACAGTTCCAAGTCAGCTTAGACTCACAAGTTTATGACTTCAGAACTTTTCGTTCTGCTTGGCTATCTGATAACCTTCGGGTGTTCCTTTTAACGCACTCCTGGCAACATTGGGCGGCGTGACAACAAAGAAATTCGTTGGTTGTTGCATGTATCCGTGTTCTTTATTCAAATGGAAAACATCGCTTAGTGTGTACGTGCTAGTGCTGTTGGCAACACAAAATTTTCAACAAGTGTTACAAATAGGTGCGCTATTATTTATAGTTTGTATTCTTTTTTACGATTTTAGGGGCTACCAAAGAAAGAATATGTTCAAAATCAGATTTTGTCAGTCTAACGAAATTGCGGAACAAGGTACCATCGTTTAAACGTAGTTCGGACAATAGTTTATCCCCATGGCTTATCGCGTGTTTTAGAAACTCTCTCTGCCACCACCGTCCTTTCCTTTTTTGAACATTACCAGCAATTATTATAAAAGCAGCACTAGCACCAACAGCAATAGTCTCTTCCATTTTTAATTCAACACTGACTTTGGTGTGAACGTGCAACAGTGTTAGCAATATCAATCTACAAATATGTTGACAACACCCGGCAACATGTTGCCAACATTTTGTTGCCCGAGCAAGTAAGACTTTAGTTTATTTTGCTAGTGGTAATTACATTTCTGAACACCCATTATAGAAGCGGAAAAAATATTAAATAAACACTGACCTGACTTTAGCAAGTTTAACCACTGTCCTCTGCGGGTTTTTGAACACACTCCTCTGCTCGAACTGTTCCGATTTTTTTACAAATATGGGGCTGCACATGTAATAATCCGAACTTTTCATAGAACTAGTACTACCGAAGGCACTGACGGGTCCATAATGCCCCACTTTTTTACCAGTCCGAAGTGAACTTAGAGACGGCAGAGTGTTATAACTGACAGTTTTTTCGGAACTCCTATCGTTTGTCCTTTCCGAATTATCCGAGAGTCTTCGTTCCGGGGTTTTGTAGCCGCAAATAAACTCTTTGATTTCTTCGTTTTCATCGATGTCGGACATGTAATGATCGTTGAAAAATACACTCTGATATTCCGGTGATATGTTATCGTAAGGCTGATTGAATTTCGATGATATTTCTTTGGACATCATTTGTACTTCTTCCAATTCTTCCGAGAGTACAGAGTCCCTAGACAGGTACTTGCTTCTTGGCGAATCGTATTCGCATTTAAATAGATTGGGTTCGATCAAATCATCCAAGTTCGCAGACAAATCCTCAACATTTCTATGTCTCGGTAGCGGGGATAGCGAAAGTTTGTCGGTGATGCTGTTGAATTTTCTGATCGGAGGCAAAGGGCTTCTGGTATCTTGAACTAAAGAAAAACTCGCTCTTCCCATCAAAGGTGATCTGAATTCCGTACTTCTGGAACTCAAAATTCTTCGGTACCCACAACCTCCTCTTGTCTGAAGGTCAAAACGCGACGTCATCATGATGTTTGCCATCGGCGGAGGTGTGGGCATTGGTATGTCGGGCATGCAAAGAGGACTACCGCATTTTTCAAGGTAAACTGATTCTCTGGCACTCTCAGATGATTTCATGATGAGTTTTGTACGTTAAATCTTCTCAAATCATTTTATAAGAAAAACCTAATAAAGGGTTATTAGTACGGCATTCAGGAAAACCATTACCACAAATAAATAGTAGCGAAATATTTTTTCAATTAAAATTTAAATCAATAACGATAAATATTAAATTTAAATTTTAAAAAAAAAAAACTTTATAAACTTTATAACCAATTAAAAAAAAAAGATGAATAGTAAATTTATGCGAAATTTTTTTAATGAAAAATGAAGAAAAACAGATTTAAGCTAAAGAAAAAAAAAGGTGTAATAATCTCATTATTAATTTAAAAAAATTAAAATTAATAAAACCAAATGACACTAAAGTATAGACATAAATTTAAAAATCTATTTTTGTTGCCTTTTTTAAAATTCTATTAATATTTAGAAAAAATTATTTAAGAATTAAATTAACTTATTATATATTTTTTTTTATAAATAGAAGTTTAATATTTATCTAAATTGTTTATTTTAGGAAAATTACAGTTTTAAAAAAAACTCGTTTAGTCAAAGTTGTATAGTAAAGGATGCATACGAGCAGGTTAAAAAAAGGGATCGACATTTTTTTGGAAAAATAGAAACCATTTTTTGAATTAAATTTCAAAAACTTTTCCACGTTATATTAAAAATTTGTTTATTTATATCATTTAAATTATTTATATCGCTAAATTATTATTATAATTTAATAATTACATTTAACTATTTATTATTAATGCAAAGAATTATAATTAAATTTTATGGGCTTTTAAACAATATATATGCAGCTGTGATTGTCAAGGGTAATTAAATAAACCATGTTAACAATTCTCTATGTATTTACATATCAAATAGATAAAAATATTATTTACAGTTCATATAATCAATACATGTGACATATTATATCGACCTCAAATATTAACTGAACATGGCAAAATACATATGAATAATAATTAATATGTTATAAGAGCAGCAAAAATGTTCTGTAAAATAAAAACACAAATAAATATTTAATATTGCGTTTTAACTCCTATTATACAGTGCTATTATTTCAATACCAGTCAAACCAAAAACCTTTTGATTTTGAGTCAATGTGAGAAAAACAAAAAAACATGTAAAATTCTAAATCAAGGGTGAAGTTTAAAAATGTTATTCTGCTGTATCCGTGTGAAACCCCTTTTAACATCTTCCAGTCCTTCTCTAAAATGTTAAATAGCAACCCCTACCTCGTAATACATTTAATGAAAACCCAAGAAAAATGCAAATCAGCCATATAAATAACAATTTATTCCATTGATTCATTTTGCTTAACAACAAATTTTGTGAAATAACATGAGACCATAACCAAAACGAGCTACGCCACTGTTGAATAGGTAGATGTCTAATTAGAGATCAATTAACTTACTTTTAAACACATGTCACCTTTTTTGACATTTTTTGTCATTTTGTTTTAAAAATATTAATAGTATATTTAGTTAGTTATTCGTGACAATAAATTAACCACTATTTGTAGCTATAGCATCTTGAGTTATTTTAAAATTGTGTATTCTCTGCAAGAACAAATAGAAATAATATTAATTTACGGTCATCAAAACAAGTGCGCTCGAGAAACAGCTCGAGTTTTTAATGACAGCCATCGGGATAGAAATATAGGCCACCAGACCATCATAAAGTTAGTACGGAAATTTGGAGAAACTGGATCCGTTAATTCCAGATTTCTCGACGAAACTGCACAAATTGAAGTACTGGGTCATTTTGCTATAGATCCCACACCTATTTCATTTCAAAAGTGTTAAAACAAATATTTCTGTTAATTCCATAAACAAAGTGTTAAAATTGCAAAAGTTTTTTCCTTATAAAAAACAAATTCATCATCAGCATAGTGAAGGCGACTATGACCGCAGAATTGAATTTTGTGAAACAATGTCCCAAAAAATCCTGAAAGACGCTAATTTGGATAAAAATATATGTTTCAGTGATGAATTAACGTTTTATTTAAATGGCTTTGTTAACAAACATAATTGTAAGTACTGGGATGACGAAAATCTTTACGTGTTTCCACAGGATAATACTCAGTTTCCATCGAAGATCAATATATGGGCTGGTATTCTAGAAAATGGAATAATTGGACCACTATTTATTGACCAAAACCCAACGGGAAAATTGGGAGTACAATTATTGGATGATGAAATTAATTGGATGAAAACATTGGTTTGAAAGAAAGACTTTTATAGAATGGCCGGCAAGATCTCCAGATCTAACACCACTTGATTTTTTTCTGAGGGTCTATTTAAAGACATTAGTTCAAAAAACTCATTCCGAAAACATTAAAAAACTAAATCTTACAATAACTGAAGAATGTTTGTAATTAACTGCACTTTAGTTTCTGTTGTAATTTCGCTATGTTTTATGTTATCTGCAAAAAAAATCGATAGAATAGTTGTTTATATAGTTTATTAGAATTTTTTTTGGGTTTTCATTGGATGTATCCCAAGGTAGTGGTTGCTATTTGACTTTTAAAAAAAGGGGTGAGGGATGTTAAAGGTGTGCCACTTGGAAACAGCAAAAGAACATTTTTAAACTTCCCCTTTGATTTAAAATTCCTTATGTTTTTTGTTTTTCTTAGATTTACGCAAAATCAAAGATTATTTGGACTGGCTGGTGTTGAAATAAAAGCAATGTATGTCAACCAGCACATAGGCTAGAATAAAAGAATGGATAATGACATCAGGCAAGAAATTCAAAGAACTTTGAGCTGAAACGCTTACAAAAGAATAAAAACTATTCTCGCTGACCAAACTATCAACATTTCCACTATATCTGAATTGTCAGCCAGGCTGTTTTAAAAGCACTAAGCTCCAACAAGATAAATTCTAAACTTGTATGAAATTTTATCGAATCCTTAGAGTACCTTGGTGCGAACAACAGGGTGACCCTACTGTGGGTACCTGGGCACCAGGGGGTGGAGTGAAACGAAAAAGCCGACACACTTGCAAAACAGGCTACCGAATCTGCGTTCACTGGACCAGAACCGGTTTTTGGAGTCACTACAAGTGCCGCCAAAATAATCATTTCAGACTGGGCGGAAAGAAAAATACTGGTCCGACATACCAGAGTTGACTTACTCGAAGGCGTTCTAACCTAAACCCTCAAGAAACACAACTAAGCAGATCCTAGAATGGAGCAGGTCTGACCTACGAATTCTAACTGAACTGCTTACAGGACACTGTCGTTTAAGATATCACCTCGGAAAGATAGGTCTAAATCAACAAACGGACTGTTGGTTTTGCTGCGTGGAAGACGAAACTGCTAAACATATACTATGTTTATGCCCCGGCCTGTGAAGAATAAGGTTCAACATATTTGGTTATACCAACATAGAACCTACCGATTTCAAGAAAATCTCACCCCATACAACCATGAACTTCGTGAGAAGTGCTGGATTGTGCGGTGAACTGTAACCTTTAGGAATGAGCCACAATAGACCTTCTGAAGGTCGCAGTGGAGGTGCCACCTACGCCCCACTCACATGATACCTAACCTAACTATATCTGAATTGTTCAACACTCATGTCCTCTCAGCTACGACATACGGAAACGAGAGGTGGAACACCATACAAAAAGAAGAACACGAACTGAGAACAACATAAAGAGCAATAGAAAAGAAAAATATCCATGTAAGCAAGAAATATCATGAGTGAAGTTATCAGAAAAAAGTAAATTCAAATATTCACTAGTAATACCACTAAAGGTCAAAAAATTTCCGGATGTTAATTTGACCTCGCGTGTTATTCGGTAAGAAAATTTCACACCGAATTGTGGTGGAAAATTAAATAATTTTAAAATTTATTTTTCGATTCTCAACAATGCAAATTATTTTCTTCATCAAGTCACCAGCAAAACATTAAATGTGTAGTCGACTTGATTGTTGAATTGCCTTGGTAACCTTGTGAGACCCTAACCTCGAAATTATTATTTTACTTTTGAAGCTGTCAAGTGGCACGACGTAAAAAAATGTTTCGCTTCGGTCAAGAAAGCAGAGAAAATATTCGCCAGGAGATTGAGCAGTTGACACCCGCGAATACCAGGAAATTGAAGTCAAGCGTATGGAGGCAGTTTACAAACTTTTGCGCAGAAAAATCGTATAATTTCAATAGAACGGATATACCTGTGGAAGAATTAGCGCTTATTCTCGAAGACTATGGGTTCAACATGCGAAAAAAAAACTCCGAAGACTACAAGGAGAGTGTTATCAAAGTTTTATGGAATTCCACAGCCAAGCAGTTGCAGGAATATTTTTTTGAAAAGCATAATCGCAAATTTAATCCATTCTTTGACATAAAATTTTTGAACGCAAGAGCTGCAAGAAATGGTAAGCGCCGGAAGCTACAAATGGATCCAACCAAGAGAGAGGAAAGTTCATCTGCACTATCAGCAGACGAGCTGAGAAAATTTATTGAGTTTTGGGACGAAAACACTCCAGAAAGACTGCAGAAAAAGTTTTTCCACGTTGCTGGTCATGAATTGGCCTGTAGAGGAAATGAAGGAGCGGTCTGTTATTGTAAACGTCAAAAAAATTTCCAGTATAATTCGCTGTTGGGTATCCCCCGTTGCCGAGGTGATCTGTCAAAATAACGTATTTTGATTGGTTCAAAATTGCAGGTGTGGAATTTTCATCGAAACACTATATGAAACTATATAAACAATTTTGTGCAGGTGCTTTTCGTTAAAAGTAAGCTGTTGTTTTTTTAACAGTAATACGTTTTTTGTGGTAGACTGTTTAGTTTTTGAGCCCGAAAAATTAGAAAAATGAATCGAGCAACTGAACAAGAGGTAGTGCGTGACTTAGTTTGATTGTCAATTTGTTAGGCAAAAATCGTTCCGCAATAAGTCGTATGGTAAGACGATTGGATAAAGTAGAAATTATTCTAGAGGGCCGGGGCAAGGGCGAAAACGATGCACTAACGACAGAGATAAACGTTTTATTAGAGAATACGCTTCGAGAAACAGGACTGTTTATTTTTTTATATAAATTGGATATTATTAAAACTTAACCTAGTGCTGGAAGCAGCTATCAAAAAAATCAATAGAACTGGAAGCATCGTAAATAAAATCACACAAATACTTGGGTATGCGGACGACATTACAATAATTGCACGTTACCTCGCCTCACTGAATCAAATCGCCATAGAGCTTGAGCCACAGCTAAACAAAAGAGGCCTGAAAGTGAACAAAGACAAGACGAAATATATGTACTGCTGCAGAAATCCCCCAATACAACTACTAAATATTAATGTAAACATCGGTCTGATCGAAAACATCAATACTTTTAATTTTCTTGGCACGAAAATTACCAATAATGGTAACGTCCAAGGTGAATTAAGAGCAAGAATCCTAAAAGAAAATAAATACTATTATGTCTATCTAAAATTAATAAGGAGCAGTTTACTCAACAGAAAATCTAAGATCACAATTTATAAAACACTTAAGACCAGTAGTAACCTAGACACTAACAAACAACGATGAAAATTAATTGAGAATATTTGAAAGAAAGATCCTTGGAAGAATATAGGGCCCAATACATGAAAACGGTATGTGGAGAATAAAAATGAATCACGAAATTGATGCACTTATAGAAGGAGAGGATATAGCAAGATACATAAAAAGTCAAAGGATAAGATGGTTAGGACATGTATACAGGATGAGGGAAGAGAGAATTGTGAAAAAAATCCTCGAATGGAAACCTCAAAACACAAGACCGAAAGGGCGACCCAAGAAAAGGTGGATAGACGATGTGGAGGAAGACTTAAAAACTCTGAGAATAGGAAACTGGAGAGGAATAGTGGTATATGAAACCAGATGCAGGAACATAGTTGCGCAAGCCAAAACCCACCAAAGGTTATAAGCCAAAAGAAGAAGATTATTAAAACTCTAGAGCTTGTTAACTTGTGCAGTTAAAGATGCTAACAGACTTATTTAGAAAAAAAACTATAAACGTAGATCAACGAAAACTTGTGCATAAAAAAGCTGCAAAAGATTAAACCGATTTCTCAAAAAGGCAATTTAGGTCAAATCGACATGTAATGAGCTCTATATTTGGCAATTGTTTCTTGAAGAGCGGTCTTGTTCAGCATGTATAACAACTGAAAGTGTTCTTATTCATTAGAAGCTTTTAAATAAAAATCTATTATTCCACAAAAATTATTGCCTACTTAAGACGTGATCAGTGAAAATGGGATGATTAAAAAAAATGTAATAACATTAAATCAATAAACTAAATTTAGAAATATCCTTATCCAAGTTAGTTCCATCAGAACTAGTCCCGTCTAATCCTGTAACACTTTCACTCGTTCAGAACGTAGTTCGGGGTGAATCAAAATAAACCTTATGAGTAAAGCAGACACGACATCTGTTCCGAATACACTTTCGTAAGTTTTCGCTTTCATTCTTAAAAAGAAACGAGCGTGAATCAACTTTGTATATAATTTGGATTAAGTTAATAAATAAGGTGACTGCAATTGTTGATACTTTTAAAACGCGAAATGTATAAAGTAATCCTGAATGCCAATAATAATACCAAACAAATACTGCGACGAGAGAATCCTGCAATTAAGCGGGAAAACCCTCGAGCTGAATATCGATCCCGGCGAAATTACCACGTGCTCGTTCTACACAAACAACAATAACCGGTTTTCCATTATTTTGCAACAGTTTTCCACAATATTCCACCGAAAAATTCGCGCACGACACATAAACAAGGCACCATCACAAGTTTTTCATCGTTCTGATCATAGTTAAATTCCGTACACACACTGCAAAGAGTGATTAGACATCGCGAATGAAGGGCTAAGGGTTCGATGCTGCCCCTGTGTTAAGGGTGGTCGCCGGGTCTGGTGGTGCGGAGAAGGGGGGTGTAAACACGGGGACGGTGACTCAGACATACACTCCCTCTCTCTCTCTTTCCAACTTGTTCCTTGTGTCGTGTGCGGGAGTGTTACAGCTGATTAGAAAGAGCGAATATATTGGCGGGATACACACAACTGATGTACGGGGTGTGATCGGAATACGGATCGTGAAGGATTCGCAGTTTGATTTATAGGAATAGCAGGACGCGACGTAAGATTAGAGGGTGTTAGCGGATAAGAGGGAAATGAACACTTCTTTGGCGATTCGGGTAATTGCTAATTTCGGTTTTGGTCTGTAAGCTGTGAGTCACTGGATCTGCTGGATTTGGAACGAGCAATCTAATAGATTATTTATTATCAATATATCGGAATAAATTTCATTCAAGCGATTTTCACAGGCGTCCAAGTAAATCCATTGTTATTATATTTACAAATAAACATTCAGTCCCTCTGTAAATCGGCAACTAACGAGACGATGTTTACAAAAATTTGTAGACATTTATCACAAATTATAAAAAAATTAAATAATTATTTTGACAGCTGAGCTACTTCCGATTATACCAGAAAAGTGCAGCAACTTTGTTATTTTGTGTTGAACACGCACATTTTTTTTATTTTACTTAAAATAATAAAGTCACTTTGCATAGAATACTCTATATCTACAGTGTATACTTTCCGAGATATTAATTTTTTAACAAACAGATTTATAGGAAAGGTCAAAGATTAATTAATGGAATGTTAAAAACTTCTTAACAGCAAACAGGGTTTGTAGATTGTAGGGGGGTCGTGAAGGCTATTCAGCCTCTCGAGCACCTCGACCTACCAGATCTTTTGTGCATAACCCTACAGGATTTGTAAAAAAAGTGATTTAATTTTAACTTCAAAAATGAAATTTTTGTTCTTTTAAATGATACTACCCATTTTCTCCTCTTTTACTAAAATCTACGATAGAAAATAAGGAAAGTTTATGTTTACTTGCCTAATTTTTAACGAAATCGTTTTCAAGATATTGACATATATTTAAAATATTTGAAAATAATTATATTTTATTTTTAATTTTAAATAAAATAATATTCGCGGCAGAAGACAGTCAGTTTTCTAAAAATTGATCATTGTGCTTTCACCAGTTTACATACATACATAAAGTCACGCCTTTTTCCCATAGGGGTAGGCAGAAACCACTTCCTTCCACTTCCGCTACGGTTTTTACACACATCTTTTGCTTTCTCTACTTTCATCAGTGCTCTCATACATGCTTGTCGGTTGTTTATAAAAGTTGTAATGTTCATAAATAAATATGTAGGTTAGGTTAGGTTAAAACGGCAGTTCGGAAAAAACCCCAATTTGG
The DNA here is from genome assembly GCA_950111635.1 of Agelastica alni. Lineage (NCBI taxonomy): Eukaryota > Metazoa > Arthropoda > Insecta > Coleoptera > Chrysomelidae > Agelastica > Agelastica alni. The sequence goes on along the minus strand of OX467717.1, from coordinate 17,605,448 downwards.
CCTTTTGGCCCGTTGTGATACCGTGATGGACAGCGGTGCCTTCCCCCTCTACCGTGAGAACCAGTTGGAACTTTTAATAAAAAGTTTAAGGTCCTTGATACTTACAGAGCTGAGATCAGTTAAATCATCTAAGTTCGGTTGCCCTAGTATATAAAGCCGTTTTCTGTCTAGGGCAGGGCAGTGGCAGAGAAGATATACCATTGTTTTCTCCTCTTCCTCATCGTGACAGCTTCTACAGAAGTCGTGTCGTAGGTCTGCGATTCCCATGCGCCGTGCATGGGATCCGCCTGCCCAGTGTCCTGTTATGGCCGCGATCGCATTTCCAATGGACTCCCTGGTTAAAGTTAAGACATCCTTGGTTCGACGTAGATCTAGTTTAAGCCAGATCTGTTTTGATGATTCGTGCATGTGGGTTCATTTTGCCACCTCAAGTTGGCTTTTTAAACTAATTTGCTAAGCAAGGAGGAGCCGGCAATTTGCAATCGGTACTCCTTGCTGAGATGTGTAAAGTAAATATAAATTTAAACCCCGAGTGAGATTTAAGTAAAACGTTAACAATATATTAATTTTTTGGATAATTTCATACTGTTGAACTGTTTTACCCAGAAATAAAAAATAAATTAAAATTTTAAAATTTAACTACCATATTCATTTTATTCATTCATTCATTTTATTCATATTCTGTTTTCTCCGAACAAAACAATAAATTTTATTGACTGTTTATCTGTGTCTCGTCCAGTTAATATAATAAACGGTAATTCAATTTTGTGTCCTTCACCACACACACACACACACCAATCTTTATGGAACGCCCCTTCTTTCTTCAAGTAACATTGCAGCCCCCTTGGAGATGAAATGTTTGTTCCCAAATTAAATTAATCCAACTAATCGGTATTTTGCTAGCAAGCAAAAAGCAAAAAGGGATGTTTTGACAAAGTGAACTTGCTTTGAATACTGCATGGAATATTTCTATTGAGATTCGAATGGAAAAGACCCTTTTTGGGTATGAATAGAAAACTTTCTTTTTAAAATTCGGGGAGGCGATACGTCCTTAGTTATATGACGGAGCTCACGTGTGTAGAGATTGATGTATTCATTGATAAAATGATTGGAGTGTATCGAGTAAATTAGAATGAGTTGAGTGTGTTGAGTCATCAAGGTTATAAAGAGCTTTTTAGTGTGGGGAGGATTTAGAATGCATCGTGTTTAAGCTAGCTCTATTCTACAAAATGTTCCTATTTTGATGATTTTACAAAGAGTAAAAATGTTGAATACAAAAACTTTATTATTCAAACCATTTTTTTTGAAGTTATACTTCTTTTGGCGCGTTTGGTTAAGAGTAAAATTGACGTTTGCCAACCATTATAATTATAAGTATATAGTTATTTTACAGACCAAGTTAACTTATATAGATACAGACGAGACGACGTAAAGCATCCAACAAAACACGTTTTTAACTTCCCAGTAGAAGTCGAATACAAAAGTTTTTAAGTGGACGTCTATGTGTGTGTATGTAGGTATGTTCGTATGTGCGTTCGGAATTTTTTTCGTCTCGATTATCTCGAGAACAAAAAATGATATCGACGTTGGACCAATTGCATTCGACGCATAATTACGCAACTTAAAACTGATTAGATTTTTAACAAAATCGGTTAAGCTGTTTTTTAAGAAGAATTAAAAAACTGAAAAAAATGGTATACTTTTAAAAATATTTTTCGTGTCAATTATCTCGAAAACAAAAAATGATATCGACATGGGACCAATTGCATTAAACGCATAATTACGCAACTTAAAACTGATTAGATTTTTAACAAAATTCGGAATTAAAAAACTGAAAAAAATGGTAAACTTTCAAAATTATTTTTTGTGTCGATTATCTCGAGAACAAAAAATGGTATCGACGTAGCAAAATCGGTCGAGCTGTTTTTTATGGAGAATCAAAAAAATAAATAAAATGGTAAACTACCTGAATTTTGCAATTTATAAATTATACTATTTTGAATAAAAATTTTAAGATTTTTTGAATAATATGATTATTGCATGTTAGGAATATTTGTTTGATAAATATAATGACAATATTTCTATTTCATAAAAAGATAGTTTTAGAAAACAAAAATAGGAATTGGATAATTTTAAACTTGTGTCAGTATTGAGAGAATAAGCATTGAAGACGCTATAACAGGAATTATTATAATAAGCTAATTCCTTAAAAATTGTTAAAGATTTTATTTATCTTTCCTGAATAAAATAAAAAAACTAATTAAATGATGGTAAACAAAGTTGTCTGTTGAGCAATCAGCCACACAACGTATACTTTATTGATTTTAGCGAAGTTACATTGTATTATTTTATGTCCTGCATCCCAAGAATATTTGCATATTTATCATCCTTTAAATTGCTTTTGTTTTATATGCCCATTTTGCACGTTTATTTTTTTGTCGGTAATCCTTAAGTATCACCTTCATAAAATTATTTATTTTATTGTTTTTATTGTCCTCACCAATAAATATTTCTTTGTATTTAATTTTAATTTTATTTTTTTTTATTAATAAATAAAATATATAAATAACATAGTATGTATCAAAAGAAAATAATTTAAAACAAGCTGTCTGGTGTCATCAGACACCCGATAGTAACGAAGTTCCTTACGCTTTCAGAAAAATATGTAAGAAAATGTTTTAAATAACAATAGATAGGTAAAATAAGGTGAGCCGTGGTGCCTAACTGATATGTTAAAAGTTAATAATGAACTTTCACTTTTGTTATACACCAGAACCAGTTAACTATTTAATAGTTATAAATATTAGCAAATCAACCAAGTGTATTATACAGGGTGACCCCGTCTCTAGTACCTATAGGTAGAAAACTGAAAAATAATTGGGGGTTTGTTAGCAAAAAATGTTTGTAACGCCATCTGTATTCAAGATAAAGAGCGTTGAAGAAAAAAATTATACAAATTTATTACGATTTTGCCGGAGCTACTGGAAACATTGCAATGAAATTTTATACGAATATGTTTTAAAAGCTGATACATCCCATAAATTTGTTTTTATATCTGACTTTCATAAAGGGAGCTAGTTACACGATTCGTACCAAGTAGAGACGGGGTTATCTTTCTTGAAACACAACACAAAAAGACGTAACTTATTTTTAAAAACCTAACATTAAATAAAAGAAGGTTACATTAATAAGATATGAATCAATTCTACTATTTAACAAACTAATGCTTCAATAAAAATTCATTTAGTAAAACTACAAGTTAAACAGATGAAAATTTTAATTAAAAAAATAGCAAAATATATTTACAAAAATGTTTAATATAACTATTATTAATTTTAAGTTTTAACATATTTCAGCTTATTATAAACTTACCTTCTTATACACTTATTTAAATTACTTCTGTAAACCCCAATCATCCTCTAAATAGTCTTACTAAACAATGTTTTTAGCCATTTACGTTTTTATAACCAATAAACTTCACTGTCAACTTATAGATATTAAGGATCAAAAATACGAAAACAATATAATTTCATTTTTTTTCTTGTAATATTATACATGATGACCATGACCATGACCAAGGTAAATAAAATTTGGAGAAACAAGCATATAACCCTACCAAAAAAACGTAGACTTGTCGAAACTCATGTATTCCCGATTGCGCTTTATAAAGCTAAGGCATGGACCTCGAAGACTTCCGACACTGTTAAACTGGATAGTTTCGAAATGTGGGTTTGAAAACGGCTCTTGAAAATTCCTTGGACTGCTCACAGAACGAATGCGTCAATATTGGAAAAGCTAAAAGTGAAAGATAGACTGTCAACCATAGTGAGGTGAAATTATCTCAAAAAAGTGATGACAATCTTGTAATCCAAGGAAAAGTCGAAGAAGTGAGACCTCGGGGACGCTTGCCCAAACGCTGGTTGGACCAAGTGAAGCACTTCACAGGAAAACCTATACAAGAAAGCATAAGATACGTTCCAGATAGAGACAAATGGAAAGGAATGACAAACACCATAACGTGAACGACAAATAGAGAGAGAGAGAGAAAGAGAGAAAGAGAGAGAGAGGGATAAACTTCATTCCAATTATAAAAAAAATAGCAACAAATATTGATAAATGGGTACATATCCAGATTAACCCATAAGGGGGGGTCAAATTTAAATATTAATTAAAATTATAAATTCAATTAAATAATTTTTAAAAAATCTCTTTTAACCATATCGATTTTTCTCTTTTAACCATATCGATTTTTCTCTTTTATATGAAATCAAAGTACAATTCCTTTTTAAAAGCTTTTCACTCAATAGTTAAACGTTAATTCGGTTGTAAGAGTATAAAGGGGACATTTTCACGACGCAGGATAGGGCCACTTACCCTTAAGCTTCTGAAACTTAAAGGCAGCTTTTATTTCAAATAGAATCCCCAATATTACACTTCTAATGCATACTCTTTTTTACGCTGATCGATGTACAATTATTATTTTTTTTACAAAAAATTAAGCGACACTATAAATAATAATAATTATTATTACTAATAAGTAAAGTTTAAGTCGGTGACTACATGATTTCGGTGAGGTTTTAAGCCACGTCATTTAGTAAGTAAAACGTAAAACTTTTGCTGCAAAGTCATTGTGTATAAATACATTGGTTGTAGGTGTGAAACAATAAATTACTTTATATTTTACGAAGCATTGATTAAAGATTGTAATATTTTGAAGACGTGTTTATAATTTTAAATTTGTATTGTTATTGATTTTACATTAATTTTGTTACTGTCTTTACACCATTGTACCGATGTATTAAATAATTATAATTAACATTTGATATGTAATGCTAAGTACTCGCAAAAGTCAAAATATATTGATATATGAAATATAATCGTTTAGGTATAATTATTTGAATATACTTTTTTTTTTTTTAAATAGTCGCAAAAAGGGTAGACCTATCGTGTGGGCCGCGGACGGCCTGCACTGCGACTATTAGATGGGGGAGGGATTATAGAAAAGAGATGATTGTGGACCCGCTTTTTGAAAAGTTGCAGGTCATAGTTCTCTGGAAAAACTGATTTTGGAAGCTTGTTCCATTCCGTAGCAGCCCTGTAAAAGAAGGATTCTTGATGGAGATTGGTCCTTGTAGTGTCAATTTTGAGAGTAACTGGGTGAGACTGATCAGCGAATTACTAACCTTAGATATGCAGATGACACCTTAATAATAGCTCGTTCGGAAGTAGAACTCACGAAATTCATGAGGAAGTTTGACAGGATCAGCAGAGAACATGGTCTTACGTTGAACAAAAAGAAGACGAAAATTATAATAATAGACCGCAACCCTGCTAATGTTAGAAAGATCGATGGTTTTAAAGTGATTGAGAAATTTAACTATTTAGGATCACTTATCACAAACAAAGGCGGCTGTGGTGGAGAAATCAAACGCAGACTGGCCATAGCACGTAACTCAACAATAAAACTAACTCGAATATGGAAAGACTCTGCAATATCTCAACGCAACAAACTGAAATTATAAAACTCCTTGGTTTTTCCTATTGCCACATATGCCTCTGAGACCTGGACTTTAAAAATGGCCAATCCAAGAATAATAAATGCTTTTTAAATGTTGAAGAATGCTGCGAATATCATACACATAACACCGTACTAACGTGTCAATTCTTGAAAAACTAAAAATCACCACGAGGCTATCAACAGGATAAACCAATCATACCTACGGTATTTGGGCACATTTTAAGAAGAACGAATGGGCTGAAAAATGTATTCTAGAGGGAAAAATCAATGGTAAACGACCAAGAGGAAGGTCTCCGACGCGCTGGGTGGACCAAACCAAAGAAATCATTGGTCACGGTCTGCAAGAAGCTTCTCTTGCAGCTCAAGACAGAGAAGGATGGCGAACTACGATCCGAGCAATTGAGACATGATGTCGCCATTCTCCCTCGAGAGTAAAAGAACAATAGAGAGAGAAAGAGATTAGCGTGCCAAGTTCTTCGGCCGAATGTGGCCAATGGTGGTACAAGAGTTTTTATTTCTCTGGAGCATCTGCCATGAAAATATCTGTAGAGTAATGTCTGGTCTGCAACTCTTCTTCTATGTTCTATTGGGTGAAGGGTATCTGTGAGAGTTGAGCTGTTTATCACCCGAATGGCCATTTTCTGAATGAAGACGAAGAGAATGCCTTGGTGCTAAACCCCAAATGTGCGATTAATAGTCCAGTAGAGGTATAATTATAATTGTATAAATGTTAGTACACCAGTGGCCAAAATTTGTTTTTCAAGCAGCATTTCTCTGTTACGTTCCCATAAAAGCGCTGCAAATATGTATATTGTTATTTGAATATTCTGAATATATTGAATATCTCTTATAAACGTTGTACTGTATGTACTGTGGACAGTTTAAACATATATTGTCACATAAGGACTAAACATACTTTACATATTTCATATTGTTTTATATTCGGTAAAGATACTTTGCGACCACCCGTTTCGCTCACAAGTTAAGCTCGGTTGAATAAAGTGAAGAATAGTGAGATAAGTAAACGTTGTGATGTAAAAGATGTGGTTACAAAGATAAAACATATTTCACGTATATACGGATTATCGTTAGAAACTCGATAACCAGTTTTCACCTGTACATTTAAGAAGTACGAAAGTAAATACCCCTAATATTTTGTATCTAACGAATTTTATTTTACGAGGGACTTCTTGTTTGAAAATTAAGGGTCAATAGGGTTTAAGTTTAAAAATAAGGACAACGAAATGCTTTCTGTTAAAAAGCTAGAGTCGTGCACTAAAGAATTAATTTTTGAGAAATTATACTCACTTTAAACAAAAATGGTCTTCATTTGTTTATTTGGACGAAACTTGGATTTTTGCTAAAGGTGTAAAAAAAAATTTGACAGGACAATAACATAAACTTTATAAAAAAACACCGACGGTGAAGGAAAAAGACACATTTTTGTTGATGGGGCAGATGTTTTATTTTCGGCAAAATCAAAATCCGCTGAATATCATGACAATATGGATACTGAGATGTTTGTGAAAAGGTTAAAAGAGAAATTATTACCATTGTTACATGCACCATCTGTCATTGTATTGGATAATGCTCCGTAACATTCATACATTTTAAATAAGCAACCAACAAACTTCTGGACGATACAGAAAATAAAAGAATGGTTAACGAACGAAAATATTTTATTTCCACAGTATTACTTTAAGCCGGAGTTATTATCGATAGCCAAAAGGCACGAAAGAGAAAAAATTTACAAAGTTTATCAAATTATACTCAGTTTGGACATCGTGTGCTAAGATTTCCGCCTTATCATTGCTAATTTAATTTCATTGAGTATATTTGCGTATATATGCAAAACTTATTGCGACAATCACATTGGATCTAACGGTTACAGCGATAAGGCTCTATTGGAAACCTGGCAACGAGCACTTGATACTGCCACTCCTAAAATTTGGGAAAAATGTGTCACAAAATGTGAACATTTAATAGAGAAATGGTGGGTTTATTAAAACAGCATCGAAGCAGTTTATTATGTTATCAAGATTAAACATTTATTAAATTTATACCAATAACTTATTTTTGTTGCATTCTCATTTAACATAATTAAATATGTGCCTATTGCTAACCAAAAACCTTATCGAGAGCTACATCAACGATTTCTGTTCACAATAAAGCAAAAAATAAAAAAAGCCTAATAATAAACAAAAAAATTTCGGGTTTAAATCTAAGGGGAATTTACTAATGTACCTATCAAGACAGTGCGCCCGTTAAGTCGATGCCTTGGTGACTAATCCAATACCGTCGTATATTGCTGAAAAGAGCTATAGATAAAGGAATGCTTAGATGGTTTGAACACGTAGAAAGGATGGAAGAAGGAAGATTGACGAAACAAATTTATAAGGCGAGTGTGAATGGACGGAAGTCGGTAGAGGTCGACCGCGGCGAACATATCTTGATCAGATGAACATTATTTTGAAAAAAGGTCAGGTCAAGTGTACCAACAATCGACGAGCATGTATGAGAGCACTTATAAAAGTAGAAGCAGCGAAAGACGTGAGTGAAAACCGTAGCAAGTGAAAATAAGTTGTCTCTACCTACCCCTACGGAAAAAAGGCGTGACTATATGTATGTATGTTAAGCTTCTCCAAATAGAAAGTCAGTAAATACCTGACCTAACCTAACATAATCAAAAATTTAACATTTTAACAGAATTTATTTACCTATATAATCTCAAGTATGCAAAACTAAATGTTTTATGTTAATGAAAGTTTTCTATTCTTTTCTAAACCTGCTTTTAAAATTACATAAGTGTAATTACACTTCACTCCGTACTCGTATAATTGATTATTTATTATTTAATATAATTATAGGCTTCTATAAAATCGGGGTGACTTCGTGGTGTGTTGAATGACTGTCAATAAAGGTTAAGTTGAACGTGATGAAATAAAGATAACGGATATTATTAGGTGCTAGTGGGCGTTATATGTTTATTGAAAAATTCAATTCACTACAACATATATCAGAATATCAAATCTACGCACATGTCAGTAAGCTTAAAGATAATATAGTAAATTTTTATCTTTCCCTTGACAGAATAAATTCAATAATTATACTATTGACCGAGCCAAGTATTTTATGAACATTCGTAGTATGATAAAAAAATCATTTTTATTTCATCCTTATTGAACTTTGCATAATTATGTAGGTACTTTATTTTAATAAACCATTCGTAAGAGTATGTCTACTTTTTGATACATGTGTTATGTTTATACTTATTTTTTTATTTTGCACTTTTAAAAATATTGTGACAAAAATTACCCATGAAATGTAAAAGGCCAATGTTTTGTGTTTTTATTTCGTTTTTTTAAACGTTGTTGTTCGTTCGTGTTTTGTCGCCTTTAGGACTTCGACGATAGCAATAATTTTTTTTAAAATTCGATTTAAATGAAATAGAATTATATTCTGCTCCTAGCCACGCTCTATTTACCGCTCTATCCGTTCAGTAATTTCAGAGATGTGCCCGGACAAACAAACAGACGAACAGCCAAACAGACGGACAGACAAAAAATTAAATATTACGTGTTTCTATTTTGGTAACGTCCGAATATTTATATTAGCTTTGAAAAATGAGTCTATTTTGAAATCGCAGACAGACACCTCAATAATTTTATTAATATTTGTAGTATTTGGGATTTTATTTTATTATTTGTTAAATTGTTAGGTACTCTTAAAAACAGATGAAGGGACAAGAATATTCGGTTCCCTGGCTATGTTTAGGATTTTATTACATTGTTAAATTAATACTTAAAAACAGATGTGGGACCAAACATTTCGTACCCATCAGCAGGTAAGATTTTATGTTTTTATGGAAAAAAGCTTTTAGATATCTAGGAAACTTTTAACGTGTAACAACATTATACATTTAACTCCCAAATATTCAACATTATAAATTTTGCTTCCGAGCATACAACAGAATACATTCAGTTTCCGAGCATTTAACATTGTACATTCAGCTTCATCGTATACATTTACTTTCATTTGAAATCCAATCAAAAAGATAAGCGAAAAAACACAACACAAAATCTAATCCGCCGAAAATAAACGTTGGTACTTCGAACCGAAACATAAACATTGGTACTACGAGCCGAATTAGTAAAATAAACAATGGTCCACGAACTGCATAGCTTTAGGAACAGCCAGAAAGGGCCAAAAAAGGCACGCCTGGCTGTGTATAGAGGTGTGTTGGTTCTCCTACACTTATGTATGGTACTGAATGTTGATGAGTAGTCTGAGAAGTACAGCCGGAGTGACTCGATTGAATAAAGTGAAGAATAGTGATATAAGAGAACGCTGTGGTGTGAAAGAAGATGTGGTTATAAAGATAGATAAAAGAATGCTTAGATGGTTTGGACACGTAGAAAGGATGGATGAAGAAAGATTAACGAAACAAATTTATGAGGAGAGTGTGAATGGAAAGGCGGTAGAGGTCGACCTCGGCGAACATATCTCGATCAGATCGACATTGTTTTGAAGAAAGGCCAGGTCAAGAGTACCAACAACCGACGAGCACGTATAAGAGCATTTATGAAAGTAGAGGAAGCAAAAGATGTGTGTAAGAACCGTAGCAAGTGAAACAAAGTGTGACTATATGTAAGTATGCATGAATGTCCACGAACCGGATTAAACATATAGACTGAGTAAGTTTGCCTTGATTTCTTATGCATTCGATAAATAAGGAATCCTTGAAATAAAATGATGATGATGATGATGATAATGATTATGGGTATCCTGGAAAAGTAATTCTTGGAGTTTTGCAGGTCTCTAAATTTTCATAATATGCCAATTTTAATACGATTTTCTTAAAAAATTCTTTTAACAAAGGCAATTACTTGTAAAACGTACCCGCAACACAATAATTCTTTACTAATTCAAAAAGCTTGTAAAATGGCAACAAAGATAAGAAGACAATTAGCAAAATTCATCGACCCCCATTTTTTATACCTACAGCAAGAATCTCCTTGAGAATGACATATTCGATGGTATCCCATGCGTCAGGTATTCCTCTCCTATCATAAGAAAAGAATTCGAGGCATCTACGGTCCGAAATCTAAACTATACACAACATAAAATACCGGGCAGATTGGCCTCTCTAAAAGCCCAATAAAGATTTCTAATGTTCATTTCGGTAGTTTCGTTGTCCCAGACGGATTTTATGGATGAGCTTCGCCTTTTTCATGATTATTTATTTTAATTTAAAACTGCTATCTTTATCGGATCGTAAAATAGAAAACTAAGCAGCCGATCAATAACAATAAAAATATTTATTATAAAGTGAAATCGCTTGTATTCGCTGCCATGATGGTAATTAAAGAATTTTTTTAAAGCTGTAAGCTTATAAATTATTCCTTCTTGAAAATAATACGTTGTTTGTGGTAGAATGTTAAATTTTTGACCCCGAAAAATTGAAAAAATTGGTTCAGCAAGAAATTCAACTATAAACAAGAGGTACCTACTTCGGGCCTCAGTTTTATTGGATAAGGGATATTATCAGTAGTAAAACTATACGTACTTTAAAATAATTAGGTAACATGTTGCATAATTACAAGTTTGACAGTTCTGTCAAACTGACACGATTTGTAATTATGCAGGAAGTTTGAGATGTATTGTATTTGATGCTCTTATTATTTGAGTAAATTAAGTAATAAATAAACAATTTATAAATTTAAATACAAATTGGTACAATAAAAAAAACAAACGAGCCTTACAGTAGTCGCAATGATGTGTAACATTTGGCATCTCACCTTAGTAATAAGCAATTTTAAAATTATATTCTGAAAAAAATGGGTCAGGTTTTATTTGACATAATTTTTCACAACAAACAATAATTCTTTTTAATAAAAATTGTATTTTATTTAATTGACACTAGGAGTGATAGAAATTAACCTCAAAATGGCCAAATGATGGCTAACTCTAACCGTGCGCTCATTTGTAAAATCAACTCTCAGAAAAATGGTTGACTATCTGAATATCTATCTTACGGTCAACTCTAACCGCGCGCTCATTCGTCAAATCAAATGTTACTGCTACACATTTCACGTAATGACTCCCATAAATTGCGAGTAAGCGAGAGGAAAGATGTTACACATGCAAGAAAGCGAGAGCAAGTATGTTACACATCAATTAAAAATATTATATACCACGTTTTTGATGTGTAACATCTTTCCTTTTGATTTCTCGCAATTTGTGGGAGTGATTTCGTGAATAGTGTAACAGCTTAACAGTGTAACATGAAGTCAAGGAAGTCTCAATAAAGTGCAGATCATTGATAAAAAATTCAAGTAAGTAATAATAAATAATTATTCGAATAAAATATTTCAGTATTTAGCTTTTTTAAATTTTGAGGTTGATTTCTGTCACTTCTAGTGTCAATTTAATAAAATACAATTTTTATTAAAAAGAATTATTGTTTGTTGTGAAAAATTATGTCAATAAATAATAAAAATGTCAATAAAACCTGACCCATTTTTTTCAGAATATAATTTTAAAATTGCTTATTACTAAGGTGAGATGCCAAATGTTACACATCATATGCGATTACTGTAATGCTCGTTTCTTTTTTTTTAACCGAGCTATTTTTTTACGCTGGAAACGTGGCTACTGCATATTAAAGTTATGAAAATACCGAAGCTGTTATAACTTGAACCTGTAGCATTTTTTAAATTATATCTCATCTTATTTATTATGTTTTGGCAATATTTTGAAACAAGTGAATGAATTTGTGAACTTGGGTCCAAAGTTTACGAGAGATGGAAAGTATGACAGTGACATTGAGCAAAGGGTGTTGGCAGGAGCAAAAATGAATGGGTCACTGCATAGCTTTATGAAAGTGTCAAAAAGGCACGTCTGGCTGTGCATAGAGGTGTGTTGGTTCCTACACTTATGTATGGCATGAAAATAGGATTAATGCTTCGGAGATGAGTAGTCTAAGAAGTATAGCCGGAGTGGCTCAGTTGGATAAAGTGAAGAACAGTGAGATAAGAGAACGATGTGGTGTAAAAGAGGATGTGGTGACAAAGATAGATAAAGGAATGCTTAGATGGTTTGGACACGTTGAAAGAATGGATGAAGGAAGATTGACGAAAGAAATTTATAAAGCGAGTGTGAATGGACAAATCGTTAGAGGTCGACCTCGGCGAACATATCTCGATCGAGAATATTTAAATATTTTTTACTACATTTTTCCTATTTCCCGGAAGGCAAAAGGTTGTTTATTTCGTTATTTTTAAATTATTTTATTAAAACGGTTTGAAATGATAAAAGTGTTTTTTAGGTAAATTTAATGCAATAGTATTAAACTTGACTAATGGTTTTCTAAAGTCTTGCAACCCCTTGGAAAACACACTAGTCCACTTAGTGGTCAATTTTGTTTGCAAATAATAATTTTTTTGATGTACGGAACTTACATTGTTATAACAAATCATAATTTGCATACAAAATTAACCGCCCAATTGATTTCCTGGTTTAGTATGTTTTCCAGAGGGGTGTAATACTTTTGACAGTAAGGATATCACAAAAAACAAATTAATTCGTTTTTTTTCCATTTTATAGTCAATATATATCATAAAATAATTTTGGCTGCCTAAATCGTTCAAATCCACCTATGTGCGACGTCGCCATGGCATCTTAATAGTCCGGGAGGTAGCGTCAAATTTTCATGGGTGATTTTACCAAGAATATTATTTATCCTTTTATACCTTAGTTTTTTTCTCTAAAAGTGAAGAACAAATATGTTGGCTGACGCGACTCCGTGATGGTGGGAGATTGCGAATCTCGAGAGAAAATTATGATTTTCGGGAGTATTTTACTGAAGGACATAATTTGCAGATAGCTAAATGATTGAATTATAATCGGAAAAAAACATGTTAGCTGCATAATTTCTGTGATTTAACTTGTTAGCTGCACGTATAAATATATAGGAAAAATCTTGAAAATCAGACCATATTACCGAGGCTGAAAATTATATACTGAATAGTAATCAGTTTGAAAATCATAAAAAATCATATTAGCTGATACTCAAGTGTGATTAAACCTGTTAGCTGCGCTTCCTTTGTGCAGCGCGCGGTCGGACCATTACTGTGTGCGCTGCTCACATTCACTTTAATATTAATTCATGTCTAAACTTTTTTTTTTACCTTATAATGAGGATAAATGCACTATTAATCTACATCAGATTGATATAAATCAGTCGATTCCTGACTGCAGCGGACACAGAAATGGTCCGACCGAACGCTGCACAAAGGTAGCGCAGCTAACAGGTTTAATCACACCTGAGCATCAGCTAACATGATTTTTTATGATTTTCAAACTGATTACTATTCAGTATATAGTTTTCAGCCCCGGTAAAATGGTCAGATTTTCAAAATTATATCACCGAAATTATGCAGCTAACTAATCATTCAGCTGCAAATTATGACCTTCAGTAAAATGCTCGGAAAATTGTTATTTTCTCGCGAGATCCGCAGCCTCTCACAATCTTAAGTGATGGATCTGGACCAGCTAACATGAAAATTTCCTCTCAAAAATATAACAAAAGCCTTCACTAGAAAATTCAGCCTCAGTAAAATGGTCCGGTAAAATTTGACGCTATCTCCCGGACTATAATTATGCAGAGCCTTTACACCATTAATTTCGCTAGTAGTAACCTATTTATACCATAATTTATTTTTCTCAACATTACAATTTTGTTATTAGGTCTTAGAAATAATTTTATTTTCAATCTTACAGAAAAATATTGAAGCTTGTCAATTTTAAAGTATAAATAAATAAGTTTTTTCTAATATTTAATATAACCATTGTCCATAAAAAAATATTAAAATTAATTAATTAATCCAACGTGTATGATTTAATATATTATTGCGATAATTTTATCCTGGGATTTATATTTTATTTCAAACGACTCTCTTTGCGTAAGTTTCAGTTGATAAGATCTTTAATGGTATTCAGCTGAAACTAAATAATTGTTCAGCAACTAAAAATGGTAGGATGCTATTGTACCGTAAAAATACCATTGTTTTTTACAACTTTACAACTTCATAGTCATAGAAGAGTGATCCTTTATAGTCAGCTTGATTTATCTACTTATAAAGTATAAGGAAGTTTTTGTTCGGTTTTATCGTTCTGCCTTTTCCGAACAGTCAACTTTTTCGCTTGTGTTATTTCACACATATTCAGCGATAAAGGTGCAAAAAATTGGCAATACATATTTATACTTTAATAAAAAAATGTCGTAGTCGTTTTATTGGTGTTAATAATAATTACGGTTAAATTTTTTAATATTTATTAATTATTTAAATAACAAATTATCAACAATTATACTTGGCATTTTTATTTTCCAAATTTAAAAGGAGCAACAAAAAATGTTATCATATTATAAAAAAAGATGTAGATATTATTACAACTTTTAGTTTCTCTGTGGGTTCAGCGATTAAAACTTTCGATCCAGTAACAAAACAATGTTTATTTTAATAAAATGAATTCTACTTTTATTAACCACTTAGATATTCACTTAGCTATACAACTTTCACAACTCTATGCAACGATTTACATTTCTTAATTCATAAACACTTTTAAAACCGATACTGTGTCTTGTTATGATCGCTTTCCCTTTTGTGCCTCCATATTACAATTCTAGATCATTCCACCTGTTTCTCCACCCTTCGACGCGGCTTCGAGAGGTTGCTCGACCTTGCCAGACCCCGTCAGCGGCAGGCAAAGCAAAGCGGTCTAAAACAAGCCCTAGACGCGGTCGATTTCTTGGTTGCCGACAGGACCGGATTTGTAACAATATGTATGTATGAGTATTGTGTGTGTGTTATTCCAGCTTAACTCTGGAACGCATAGAGCAATTTTTACTTAACTTTGTGCATACAATAGCCATCAAAAACTTTTAAAAATGCCAACATTAATATCCAATTTATAGTCTTCAGGGTCGCTAAGTTTATTAGTAACATTTCCAATATATTCGAAAAAATCCAGGGATATAATTTAAATTTAAATATTATTAGGTTGGTTCACTAAATATCTTATTTTTAACACACATTATAAGTCACTATATTTTCTAATGCTTTTACTTTAACACACAAAAAGACTTTTTTTTTAAGTTATGAGTTATTAAAATACATAATGTTTATTTTAAAATAAGCCCCATATTACAGTGTAAATTATGAACACTCTGTAAAGAGATGTTTAATACTCGATTATGGAATACATTCAACTAATATTCAAACATTTAGAAAATGCAGTAAAATACAGGGTGACCCATAAAAAAAAATAACTTTGATACGCTATAATTTATCCTGTATGTTTTAAAAATAATTTTAAAATTTAGCCTTTATTTATAGGAAGGTATACAAAAACCCGTAACACACAATACAGTGGTGTAAAAATTATAATCAGAACAACACGGCCGGGGTGTACCACACCCTGCCGCACTAACGCATTGTAAATATAGAAACTATTAAAGTGACAAACATTTTCAAACTTTTATCGTTTTGCTACAATTCTCAGGCCCGTTGGTAGTGATTCACTCTATATATATATATATATATATATATATATATATATATATATATATATATATATATATACACGCAATATTTAAATGGTACTTTTTTGATGTAAACTATGCACAAACAAAAAACCAGTTATATTAAAAGATCAAACAAAAGTTTTTCTAAGAGGTTTCTTCGTTAAATCACGTTTTGCCCTAGAGGCTCTGGATTGTTCATTGTATTTCTTATGCTAATGATTTTAATGATGCGATAAATAAGGAATTATTCAACTCATTGCGTAATACAAAATATTAGTATTATTATTCTAATTTAATCAAATTTTTTTGACGAGATAAATAAAACTAATTTTTTGGTTCGTTTAAAAAAGCCAACTTAAAGTAAATTGCTTAAATTGTCAAAAGACAATTTTTTTTTGAGTCTTATATCATGACCAGGGTACAATGGGCGAGGTTCATCTCAGCCGATGGTGCAGGTATCACGACAATAGGTCCAACAAATGCTAAAAGTAGGTATAATTAGTGATTAAGGTTAGGTTTTTTTGCACGAGAAACGCGGAAAATATATTATTTTTAACCAGAATGTTTTTTGTTGCACCTAAAAGTGGGTAATTATAGTAATTTTAGGTAAGGTTTGGTTACATAAGATAAAAAGTTGGCAACAGTGTTGAATCTGTTATTAAAAATAGTCAAAATCGTTTTTATAAATAAACAAATAGTAACATTATAAATGCAAACGTGAGTTTGTTTGTTTTTGTTTGTTACTATAGTATAGTACCTATAAGTAAAGGACATGGGACACTTTTTACAAACAAAAATTAAATACCAGCGGTCAATATTTAGTCATTGTATAAAGACAACGGACAAACGACAAAGGACTAGCGCTCTACGTTCGGCTCTTCATATGTAGCTAGTTAAACTAAGTATTGTTGATTTTTTTCCTTCGAAGTGCAAACGCGAGTTTGCTAGACCTATCCTATGCTGATGAGGGGCAACACCCCGAAACCGGTTCATAGGAGGTCACTTCGAGTAAAAACATTTAATGATTTTTTTTTACTTAACAAGCATCTGCATTGTGCTCTTGAAAAAGAAACTATGCACGATTATCTATCACATATAATTCAATATTCGTCGAATCATATTGTCAGAAAAGTAGTTGTTTTCTGATATATAGTCGACCCACGTATACCTATGTGTATAGGTATCATTCAGTAAAAGTAGCTAGTTTTTTTTAATCAGATTTATGTATTTTTATGATTATTCGCTGACAAAACTTATATAATAGTTTTCTATAATATGCTCTAAACAAGAGGGGAGATTAGGTTGCGGTGTCTTCTCAAAAGACTCGTCACTTAGTCTGTCGTTTCATTTGCCTGACTACTGTAGTGTGTATCAAGCCGAAATGATAGCCATTACCAAGGCAGCTGTCTGGATACTCCGCAACGAACAAAATTTCAGCGAGGAATCCATTCTTTGCGACAACCAGGCTGCTATCAAATCACTGAACTCAGTCTACTTGACCTTAGGGCAGCGGTGCGATGTTGAGTCGCCCTGAATGAGCTAGCAACTAAGTTAAGAGTTCACATTGTCTGGGTACCCGGACAAATGGATATACCAGGCAACTGTAAGGCGGACGAGCTAGCAAGAGAGGGCATCACCCTCCCAGCTGTATCTGTCTTATCTCAGCAAGGAGTACCGATTGCAAATTGTCGGCTCCTTCTGCACAGCAAAGTAGTTCAAAAAGCCAATTTGAGGTGGCAAAATGAACCAACATGCACATCATCAAAACAGATTTGGCCTAAACTAGATATACGTCGAAGATATACGATGTTTTAACTCTATCCAGGGAGTCCATTGGAAATGTGATCGCGGCCATAACAAGACACTGGGCACGGCGCATGGAAACCGCAGAGCTACGACACGACTTCTGTAGAAGCTATCACGATGAGGAAGAGGAGGAAACAATGGTACATCTTCTTTGCCACTGCCCTACCTGCCATAGGCAGAAAACGGCTTCCTATACTAGGGCAACCAAATTTATCTGATCTCAACTCAGTTAGCACCTTACACTTTTTATTAAAAGTTGCAACTAGTTCTCATGGTAGAGGGGGAAGGCACCGCCGTCCATCATGGTATCACAACGGGCCAAAAGGCCTAAGTGGTTCCCTCCGAACCGCTGTTTTAATATACCTAACCTTTTTATAATATTAATATTTTTATTTTATAATTTATTATCAATAAAAATAGCTTATATTTTAATTTATTTATATTATGACCAATAACACTTATTGCGAACTTAGTTCCAGTGAACTATTACTAAAATTTAGCAAATATATAAGACTATTATATTGCTGCTTCAACAAAAATAATTGTTAAATCTGCACTGTATTTAATTTATTTACCAAACAAATACACTATTTTAAAAAATTTTAAATCATGTTTTGTTAGTTTCTTATTTTCAAACAAATGAAAAATTAAAACGTTAAGATATATTTACATGAACGTTAAATAATTGACTGTTAAAACGATGATTTAGAATCCAACTGATAAAACACAAAACTGAAAATTATGACAGAAGTCAAGCTGAGGATATCTATCAATATTCATCACGTTTGAACATTCATTACCATACCATTTTATTAATGGTTTTAACTTTTTATTTTTATTGATTAATGATTCGGTAGCCATTTGCGCGCCACTGAAACTACCTGTCAATTTAAATCACATCATTCATCCCAACATGATTTTTAAAATAATCGATGAAAATTTAATTTTTTTAATAATGATTTATACCTTAAACCAATTTATGGCAACAAAAAACCAAGCAAACGTACAAAGGAATAAGCTGTACAGTATACCACTTATCCCTAATTTAAAGTTTAGAGTGTTTACCATATTCACCATATTCTCCTGGCCTAAAGAATATTTTAGCCCGCTAAGGTATTAAAAGAAAAATTTTATTACAATAATAATTTAATTAAAGTAAAAAATATGACCTCGTAACTGGAAAAAATCAAAACCAAAACGGTAGTATGATGAGAGGAAAGGAAGAAATACTAAATACGTTTGTTTAAGAAAGCACAGGCCCCTTTCGCAGACATGAGTGAAAATTGCAATAAAAGTGAAATTAGTACGACAGAGTTTGTGGAAGCGTTGAAGGGGAAGGCT
The DNA here is from genome assembly GCA_950111635.1 of Agelastica alni. Taxonomy (NCBI): domain Eukaryota; kingdom Metazoa; phylum Arthropoda; class Insecta; order Coleoptera; family Chrysomelidae; genus Agelastica; species Agelastica alni. Next base: position 17,586,198 of record OX467717.1, on the reverse strand, counting down.
GCAGGATATGACAGGATTACGGTTGAATAATAAAGGCTGGACAGGGCGCGGTAGCTAATCTGCTGTATCGCCTTTTTAACATTTGTCCAATAATGATGTATGGTTCTTCAACTGGTCGGGCTCCAATTCAGGTTAATAAAATTGTTTTCATAGATATTTTTTATTATATAATGCTAAAATATATAAGATAGCAATTGATATAACTAATGAAATTACTCCTTCTAATTTATTGGGAATTGATCGTAAAATAGCAAGAGCGAATAAAAAATATCATTCAGGTTGGATATGAATGGAAGTAACTAATGGGTTTGCAAATACAAAATTATCTGGATCTTTAAGTATGTAGGGATTAATGAAAGTTAAAAAGATTAGTATAATATTATAATTAATCCTCTTATTAAATCTTTAAATGTAAAATATGGGTAAAATGGGATTTTGTCAATATCTGTTTATTCCTAAAGGGTTATTAGATCCTGTTTGATGTAAATGAATAATTATTATTGCAAAAATATTAAATGGTAAAATTAAATGGAATGTAAAAAATCAAGTTAAAGTTGCATTATCAACAAATCATCCTTAAATTCTTTGAACAATCCCATTTCCTAAATATGAAATTAATAATAGGTATTAAATAAGTTATTAGAAACATTACCCCCCAAAAAGATATTTGACCTCAGGGTAGAACATATCCTAAAAAAGCTGTTGCACTAAGCTGTTACACCAATAGTTCAAGTTTTAATTAGTTTATAGTATCTATAATTATATTTCTCGTCCAATATGATTATAAACATTTTTAACATTTGCTAGAGGAGCAGCAGCGTAACAGGAAACTGGTTAAAGGCCGTTATTGTTACAGAGGAAAAGGTCTGCAAAAACTATCCCGTTATTAGTTTACGCAGCATCGTTGGTAAACTGTATACAAAGGTACGTCTGGCTGTGTATAGAGGAGTGCTAGTCCCCACACTTATGTATAGTAGAGAATGTTGGGTTGGATAGAAGAAGCATGAAAGTAAGATCAATGCTGTGTAGATGGGTAATCTGAAAAGTATAGTCAAAGTGACTCGGTTAGAAAAAGTGAAAAATAGTGAGATAAGGGAACGCTGTGGTGTAAAAGAGGATGTGGTTACAAAGATAGATAAAGGTATGCTTACATAATTTGGAAACGTAAAGGGCATAAATAAAGGAAGATTGACGAAACAAATTTATAAGGCGAGTGTGAATGGACAAATTGGTAGAGGTCGACCTCGGCGAACATATCTCGATCAGATCGAATTTGTTTTGAAAAAAGGCTGTTTAAAAAAATTTATAAGACGATGTATCTATGAGAGTACTGATAAAAGTAAAAGAAGCAAAATATGTGTGTAAGAACCGTAGCAAGTGAAAGGTAGTGGTCTCTGCCTACCCCTACGGGAAAAATAAGACTAAATGCATGTTTACATGTATATTAGATTTTGTATTTATCACTTTTGTTCCTATTTTTGCTAAAGAATCTTTTGTGTAAAATAGTTCTGCTGTGTTCCTGGTTATCTTTCACATTTAACATATTTTAAAAATTTCATGAATGTATTACTTTTAACAAACAAGAAACGAATATTTAAGGTACTTAAAAAACCCAATATTTAGCTATTTATTATTTCATTGACATTTTATGGACAAGCATGTAAGACGTCTGCTAAAGATCATCATAAATTAACACATGCTCGTGGTAGAACTTACAACTATTAACGTCATATTTCTCCCTATGTAGAGGGTCAATGCTCAATAAAACTTTTCACCAATCTGAGCTTCTCACTAATGTTTAGTATTAACCCTCATAACTTAAACGAACGTACATAAAGTCAAGAAATCCATTTTTTTACTGAAAATAGTCGCAAAAATGGTAGACCTATCGTGCGGGCCGCGGACGGCCCGCACTGCGACTATTAGATGGGGGAGGGATTACAGAAAAGAGATGATTGTGGACCCGCTTTTTGAAAAGTTGCAGGTCATAGTTCTCTGAAAAAACTGATTTTGGATGCTTGTTCCATTCCGCAGCAGCCCTGTAAAAAACAAGTTCTTAATGAAGATTGGTCCTTGCAGTGTCAATCTTGAGAATAAATGGGTGAGACTGATCAGCATGCCGATTTCTTTGGCCGAATGTGGCCAGTGGTGGTATAAGAACTTTATTTCTCTGGAGCATCTGCCATAAAAATATCTGTTGAGTAATGTCTGGTCTGCAACTCTTCTTCTATGATCTAGTGGGTATATGTTAGAGTTGAGCTGTTTATCGACCGAATGGCCCCTTTCTGAATGGAATCTAGAAGACGAAGAGAATGCCTTGGTGCTGAACCCCAAATGTGCGAGCAATACTCCAGTAGAGGTCGGATTTAAGCTTTGTACGTCGTCAACAGTTGATCTGGAGTAAAAAACTTTCTAGCTTTCCACAGAAAACCTAGCCTCTGGCTTGCCGACTTTGCGATGTTAGCAACATGGTCATGCCAAGACATATTATTGAACACCGTGACTCCCAAAATCGAGATGGAGGGACTTGGTTCAAGGGTATTTCCGGACATTGTGATGGGATGATTTGAGGAATTCACTTTCTTGGAAAACTCGGCACTTTGTGTTTTTTACTACATGCTATACGTGACGAATATCGGAAAACAAATGCAATTTATACAAAATCGCTAAACCTCGATTGTACAGGGACAGTAGGTGTGCTGTATTTTATTAATAATGACTCTCACGGTAAAGTAAAGAAATCTTGTCAATGATATGACGCGAAATAATACTGCATTTAAATTCAAGCGACAATTAAAAAAGTTGCTAACATTTATATTTAATTTTGCCCCATTTATTAAATAATTATTACTAAAAAAATTCTAAAAGTATAACAACTTTTAAGTTTTTCTTTTTAAAAGCCCTACATATAAACATACACTCTTTATTTAAACAGTGAAGGCGTCACTCTATCTGCTAGCTATTGGAATTCTCGTCACTCATTAAGACGATATTGACATGCCCGCCATATTAAAAATCTAATAATTCTACTCACGCTGTTAATATACATTAATTTGCAGCAACATTTTGGGGACAATTTTAATAATTACAGTTAAATGTCGGAAAGTTATTAACTTTTTTCAAATGAAAAAAATAGCTGGGAAATTTTTTTTAATTTGAAAATATTATGATTTTGGTGACTTTCCGACATAATTTACATTAAAAGTAACAAAATATTTCAATTATGTATTACCATAAATTATTTAGTTTTTAAATAAAGTGAAGAACTAACATTAAATTATCGTCCGTCGAACGGTGTAATCAACGACAAATGTTCGCAGAAAGTGCCTAATACAATGTAAGAGAAAGTATATGAGAGATATGTCGTCACTTATTTATTGGATGTGTGGGGATATTTAAAACTAGACTGACAGATCGGTTAATGGCGGGCGTGAGCAATTTCGTCTTAATTTTTGACAAAATGATTTTCGGCAGGAGTCAACACGCATCTACTAATTTCTTTATTGAAAAGTTAGTAAACGATCAAATATCCTCGGCGTGCTTGTGCAACCTATACCCACAAAATGTTTTTCGTAGAAAACTAATTATTGACATACGATCACGTCCCGTCTTAACTTCAGACACAGAAAAACGAAAAAAAAAAGAAATGAAAAAAGATGAATTTAACGAACTTTAGCTTTTAGTAGTAAAGATAAGAGATAATGTATTGCTTCTGTGTAGGGAGAGATATGTTGCTGCGAGTCATGCCATCAATGTCTTTTATACGAGCCGACTTTGCATCAACTACAGGGTGTGTTCTTTGTTTGGCTATCCATAAAGCTCAACAACTCTCGTATATTTTATTGTAATTATTGTAGTAACTGTAGAAAAGTATTCGGTTCTTAGAACAAACATTCGCCAACGTTTACGACTTTGTCTGCAAACTTTAAAGATTTTTAGTTAACAGATATTTGTTAGAAGCTTAAAATTAATATTTTGGTTATATTTCAAAAAACAAAGAAGCTAAGCAGATTCGATAAGGATACAGAAAAAATCCATTTAGTAATGTTGCAAATGTTGAACACACAGTGCGGCAATAGCACAAGCAAATAAAACAGCAGGTTGTCGTTACAACGTTACCTGTACAAACAAGTTTCTTAGACAGAATATATTCAACAACAGTCGGACCAACGATAACGTACACATAACGGATACGACTAGCCACATTTAAAGTTTGACATTTATTGGAAATAGCAGAAATGTAAATTCACAAGGAATTACTGAGAAATTATAATAAGGAAACAATATTTTCGAGAAAAAAATAATTCTAAAAAGAGTACGTTAAACTAGAAATACTATAGGTAGCTAAACATTTTTAAAACTTTTACAAAAGAGAATAAATTATGTATATATAGATATTATCTAATAAAAAGCGACAATTGTTTTAAAGAAAAGTTGATCATAATTGAAAACTATTGTCAGATGTCCAATATTATCCATTTGCCATGAAAAACGATCTTTAATAATTTTTGGTATAACTAAATTATGCAAATTTTGTAAATTAGACATTAGCTCTTTTATTGAAAAACATGACATGATAGCTTTTCGGTTTATTAATAAGTTCTGTAACAATGTTGTATTGCACTTGAATAGTTAATGCATACATATCATATTTTATTTTGCAAATGGAAAGATAAACAAGTTAACTAATACGTAATAAGTAATCGGAAATAAAATAATTTATATTTTGCTTCAAGTCACTAAAGCCTCAATATATTCACCATCTCTTGCTAGACATTTAATTGTTCATTTATCAAATTCCCTAAATACATTCTTGATCATATCTTCAGTAATTTCCTGACATGCTTCTGTAATTATCCTTTCTAAAAGATAAATATTTAGAAAATGTTTTTGCTGATAAACCCTATATTTTAAGTGGCCCCATAAGAAATAATCCAGAGGACTTAAGTCTGGAGATCTAGCCGGCCAAAAAATTTAGGAATATCTATGTATTACTTTGTCATTAAAAATAGTTTAAAAGTAACCTAACAGCGTCTGTAGTAGGGCATGTAGCACCGTCTTGTTGATACCATATACGTTGACGGTCTATTAAAGATAATTCGCAAATAAAACCGTACAATTCATTTGGTAAAAAATTTAGATAGCGTTCGGCATTCATGGACTGTCGAAAAAAATATGGCCCTATTAATTTATTCTTATAGATACCAAACCATATACGTTGGTCTTAAATGAATATTGGTCACGAGTTTTGATAGTTACTTTCACACCACCAGCGACAATTTTGTGAACTGTCTGACTGAGTTCGATTTGATTGGAAAATGGATACTTCCTCTTACTTTCCTTGTATTAAAGAGCAAAATTTAAACCGTCTGTCATAATCTCTTTCTTTTAATGCATGAACAAACTGCGATTTGTATGGATGATACAAAAAAGTTTATAAAAACAACAAAATCTATTTTCTTATGGCAGATGGATAATATTGGATATCTGACAATAGTTTTTAATTATGATCAACGTTTCTGTATAACAATTGTCGCTATTTTCAAAAATGAAGATACTTTACTCTTGAGTAAAATTCATATTTTTTGACAAACTCCGTATACGGTTTAAAAAAATTGATATCTAATATTTGTATTTTAAGTTTTAGACTATGCATCACTTTTTATAAAGAATAACTTTTTTTCTTAAAACTAAGAATAAAAAAGTTACCCATATGATGCCGACTTAATTGGACACACTGTATATTGGAGACTAAGAAACTTAATAAATATTTTAATTGCATAGATAAAAAAAAATGCGTATATCGTGTTCTTTTTCTATATAGCAAATCGCTTTCGGCTAGTTAGCCATCATCAGTGCTAATCTGTCAATTTTTTTTTTAAAAAAACAAAGACCATCTGCTTAATATTTTTTAAAAACTTGACAGAATAGAACTTGATGGCTAACTAGCCGAAAGCGCTTTAGGCAATAAAGAAATTAGACAAAAAGAATTATTATTTCATTAATAAGTCATATACTCGACAAATGAAGATTTTATTTTATTTTTTGATTATTCATTGGTAAGTTTACACAAGGAGCTCAGAATCTTGGCGAGTACTTAAAGCACTTAGAAGAAACAACAGAGAAAAAGTTCGAATATCATATATCAAAGAACAGGAGTGGGAACGATATTACAAAGATCTACTCACGGAGACTAGGCCCCAATTTATGAGAAATGAAGAAATATCAGCAGATAAAAACGAACAAATTACTCTAACATTACCGGAAGTCAAACGTGCTATAAAATCTATGAAGAACAGGTAATCTAGCGGTCCAGGAGGAATACCACCGGAATTAATTAAATACGGAACTGAGAAGTTGGGGCGAATGATACACGCAATGTTCCTCCGAGCACTAAATGGAGAAGAACTACCAGATGAATGGACGGAACCCTACATAACGTCTATCCATAAAAAAGGAGAGAAAAAAAAGTGCGAAAACTACAGGGAAATCAGCGTAATAGCTTCGATGGGCCGACTATTTGGAAAAGTCGTTAAACAAAAATTAGAAGAACAGATACAAGGAAAAGTTGATGAAGTTCAGGCAGGATTTACGGCTGGAAGATCATGTATGGACCATATATATACAATTCAACAACTCATAGAGAAAAAAATGGCCAAGAACGGAGAGGTACATTTTGCATTTGTGGATATCCGAAAGGCCTATGATTCTGTCCCTCGGTCTAAAATGTGGGAAGCCATGTTAGAAATGGGTATAACGCAGAGAATTATCAGAACAGTCCAAAATATGTACAAAAAAAATACCGTAAGGATTAAAGAGGGAAATAAACTATCAAATGCCTTCAAAACAACTAAGGGTCTCCTCCAAGGAAGCTCAACATCACCCACACTATTCAAAATATTTCTACAACAGACACTAAGACCATGAAAGAGAAAATGTGCAGGAATGGGAATACCAATTAGGAATGATCATCTGTATACTCTAAGCTTTGCCGATGATCAAGTAATCATAGCTCAAGATGAGGAGGATTTAGGTTTTATGATGCGGAAACTAGAGGAGGAATATGGGAAAAATGGAGTGGAAATCAACCTCGAAAAGACCCAATATATGTCAACGGTACAAGACAGGATATATCACCTAGAAATAGATGATAACCGACAGATCTCAGGAACAGACAAATTTAAGTACTTAGGGTTTATAATATCAAAAAGTGGAACAACAGAGGAAGAAATAAAAAATAGACTAGGTCAAACGAGGGCATGTATTAATCAATTAAACCCAATATTATGGGACCGCCACATAACCAAGACTAATAAAACGAGAATATTCAATTCAATAGTTCGCAGCATAATAACTTATGGAGCTGAAATGTGGGTGATCAACAAAAAAAAACAAAGGGAAGATTGTAGCCACAGAAATGGACTTTTGGAGAAGGAGTTGTGGAGTGAACAGATTAGATCGAATAAGAAATCAGGAGAAGAATGGAGGTAAAAAAGACATACTAGAACACATAGAGGAAAAGAAACTAACGTGGTACGGACATGGTAGAAGAACTCCGGAGGATCGCTGGATACACCGGGTAACTGAGTGGAGTCCATTAGGCAGACGAAAGAGAGGTCGACCAAGGCGATCATGGAGAGACGAAGTGGATGAGGCGATGGAATTAAGAAACCTGCAGGACGGAGACTGGCAGGACAAGGACAACTGGAGACAAGGGCTGAAAGCAGGAAGGCAGCGACAGCTGTAGATATCCTGGATTATATATATATATATATATATATATATATATATATATATATATATATATATATATATATGATGATTTAGAGTATTGTTACAAATCCGGTCCTGTCGGCAACCGAGGAATCGAGGTGCGTGTTCACGACCGCTTTGTTGGCCGCCGCGCGGTCTGGCAAGGTCGAGCAACTTCTCGAAACCACGTCGCGAAGGTAGAGAAACAGGTAAAATGATCTGGAATTGTTATATAGAGGTATAAAAGGAACAGCGGTCGTAATAAGGGACAGTATTAGTGTTTATAAAAAGTAAAAGTTGTATATCCAAGTGAATATCTAAGTGATTTATAAAAGTAAAACTTGTATTGGAATAAAAATTGTTTTGTTACTGTATCGAGAGTTTTAAATCGCCGAACCCAACGGAAGAACTGGAATTTCGTAACAGTATTTAAGCCGTTAAAGGATAATTTTATGAATACATTTACTAGAATATTTATTTAAACATCATGTACCGGTTGCATAAGTGCATGCTAGAAATAGATTTATTTTCTACCACCACATGCCATATCCTAATTCGTCAGTTCCCAATACCGAATTCACGGTTAAAATCTTAATCTTTAAATTATTTGTAAGCACACCTTGCTCGGTCTATAGAGTGTTATATAAATGCCGATCAGGTAGTACAAGACGACCGGACGGACTTTCCAGCACCAAGCAAGGTGGGTTCACCTGTAAAAATGTGAATATCTCGTTGTATGGTATGCGTAAGATACATATCAAAAGGCCCAAGCCAACAGAAGTGTCACTTAACAACATGTCTAACGGTCCCGTCTTGCCTCCAACAACGACTTCTATATTTCTACGTGTCATTTGATATCCATCGGGATTTAATACCGACTTGAGAAAGTCTATAAGGATTGAAAATTATTCAATATCGATTGTAGGGAAATTAGTGACCGTTGGGTTACTTGCAGAAATTGCATATAAGGAGAAGCGTACACTAATCCACGCGTGACCTTTTTCGTGTTTAAATGAAGTGCCGGGAAAGCAATATTTTTGTGTGTGAAACGCATGGAAAATAATTTTTGTCTGGCAAAAATAGTATATTTTGACAACAACGCTTTAAAAGCGATTATGCATTGTATCATAAGATATTTTTTTCCTGTTTTCAGGAAAAAAATGCCTCATTTTTACTCGGGTATAAATAATTTCATTAAATGTGCGCATGTGTCTACTTTTTTTCCCTGTCAGATATAAATAATTATAACTGTAGCCCAGCAACGCATAATAATGAATAAAGTAAAGTTTAACCTTTTCTTAAATTAATTAATTTTAATAATTGTAGGTCATAAGATTTAATTAATTGCTAATGCATATATAACAGAAAAAGAGTATGAAACATAAACAGTGTGGAACAGCCAAATGGAATAAATTCGATAGCGAATAAATGAGAGCGTGTTGGGAAAAACGCTTGGACACGTCGATTTGTATTTTTAGATAAGCATTTTTTTCAAAAAAAAAATAATTATATAGGGTGTGTCATGTGACAGTGGCCGATACCAACTTTCTTATTTTAAATACAACCCCCTGTATATTATTTATTTTTTGGATTCTTTAAAAAATTCTAGACATAATTCATGTACAATGTCCATTACCTATCTTCAACTGTTACGGAAATATTAAGTGTTTCAGATGTTTTCAGGAGCTCATGGAAGACGATTTCGACAGAAGAACGTATTTTTGTGAACAAATGATGGAAATGTTAGATAACAATGTGATCCAATTAGAAGATGTTTTGTTTTCTGATGAGAGCACATTTACACTTCACGGTCATGTTAATCGTCAAAATAGCCGCTATTGGTCTAATGAGAATCCTCACTGGATGAGAGAGGAACATACGCAATATCCTGAAAAAGGTAATGTTTGGGCAGGAATTGTTGGAAATCATATCGTAGGTCCCTTTTTCATTAATGGCAAATTGAATGGAGACAAATATTTAGAACTGCTCCAAAATAATGTCGTGCCAACTTTAACAAACTTATATCCTGATCCAGCAAACCCACAAGTTCCTGCCAATATACTATGGTTCCAGCAAGATGGAGCACCGCCCCATTACCAAATCAATGTCCGGCAGTACCTGAACCAAAATTTTCCAAATCGGTGGATAGGAAGGCGCGGATCGATAGAATGGCCAGCACGATCTCCTGATCTGACGCCATTAGACTTCTTTTTGTGGGGATATGTCAAAAGTATTGTATACAAAACTAAACCACTCAACTTACATGACTTAAAAAGACGAATCACGCTTGCGATTAGATCAGTCACGCCTGAGATGTTGAGTAACGTTAGAAGACATTTCTATACCAGATTAGCATGTTGCCAAGACGTTCGCGGCAAACATTTTGAACATCTCTTACATTGAAATTAATGTTTTTTTGTTTTTTTTACATTATTTGTGAAATAAAATAATTTTTTTTAATGTTAATTTTTGTAATACATCTGAAAACACTTAATATTTCCGAAACAGTTGAAGATAGGTATGGGACATTATGCATAAATTATGTCTAGAATTTTCTGCAGAATCCAAAAAATAAATAATATACAGGGGGTCGTATTTAAAATAAGAAAGTTTGTGTGTCACATGACACACCCTATATAATTATTTTTGTTTGAAAAAAATGCGCATCTAAAATTACAAATCGACGTGTCCAAGCGTTTTTCCTAACACGCTCTCATTTATTCGTTACCGAATTTATTCCATTTGGCTGTTCCACACTGTATAAAATTTAACTCATAACTTAATCAAGTAACATTTATTTAATTCAAACTTTACATTACAGATGTGATAAAAAAAAGTATGTGAACCACGGGAAAAAAGTATAACCTTTCAATCCGCATGTTTGTCACCATCGCTTCGTTTGGGTTAGACTATCTGCCGCCTCATCTAATCATCTTCACAGCTAGTACCATTATGATTACATATAGGGAAGGTATGAAAAAAAAAAAACCTGTTCCATGTGGTGTTTTGAAAGCATCAGTAATAGTATATTTCATTAGGAGTCGAGAAAATAGGCTTTTTCCGTGCGCGCGCGACAAGTCGTGCAAGCACGGAAAAAGCATTTATGGACGTGTACTGAACGATACTTTTCATTATATCTACCTGAAAACCACAAATTGTTAAGATATTACTAAAAATATCAAAAAATTTGTGATTTTTTAAAGAACTGTCAATAACATATTTTATTTTGACATGCAGGTAGGCAGCTGATGACACTATTGCACCGTAAACTTTTCCGTGCGGGCGCACGGAAAAAGCCCACTTTCGGTGCGCTAAATAGGCATGTAAATATAGTGTTTTCATGTAGGAATAATAAAAAAATTAAAACAGCGTTTTCCCGTTAAAAAGCTTTAAGAAAAGAAAAGAACATTTTTACTTTATTCGTGCGACGTTAAAATACTATTACGAATTTTACTTCTTCTTGGGTTCGATGATTTTAAACTCTTGATACAGTAACGAAACCATTTTTTTTCCAATACTTTTACACAATTAATTTTACTCTTACAAATAACATAGATATTTACTTAGATATTCAACTAATTACAACTTTTACAACTATTTAAATTTCATAACTCATAAACACTTTTAAGACTTTTTTTTTACGACCGCTGTCCTTTTTATATTTCCTAATATTCATTCCAGACTATTCCACCTTCTACATTCGCGACGCGGTGTTCTAGACTTTGCTAGACTGCGGCGGCGGCCGACAAAGCGGTCATTAATATGCACCCTAGCTGTGATAGATCCTCGGTCGCCGACGACAAAACAGGGCCGGGTTGTAACAAAACTTTGATAAAATGACATTTATATTAAAATCAATGATGTGTATGTTTCGACAACCGTTAAGTTTTTGGATTTACTAAATTTGAGAGAAGATACTGATAGTGCTGAAAAGCTATACAAAAGGGGAGCAAATTTTTTAATCTCCAGGTATTTATAAGTGAGGTCTGCATAATGTAGAAGGAATACATTGTGAAAGAGATCAGAGTTTTGAGTGAACGACTTTAATAAATAAGAACTTGCAAAAAACAGTACGTAAAATTTTTAACATTTCCATCTAATCTACAGTCATTTTATATTACTTAAAAGTCGACCCTCGTATAATCAATATGTCAGAAATAATTAAAAAGTTGTAAATGATATAAATGTCAATTTTAATTTGATCAGATCTCAATATGCCAATGTACGAGTAATTATCAATAATTACGCTTACCGAGATAGATAGACTGCTTTTTGATCTTTTTCATCCATTCCTCTTTTCAAGGGAATACTGGTTTACTTTTAATTACGCAAAGAGTTTAATTAATCTATAAATACCACTCCGATTACTCATATTGCTTCTTTTAGAGTAAATTTTGCGATAAATCGTCGATCGCTTCCAGCCTCCAATCAGTATTTTTTGTCTAATAAGATAAAGATCAAATTGTGGGAAAATTGCAGTAATTTTAACACACAGGTTCTAATGACCGTTTTAGCCGGCAGTCCTAAATCAGTATGAAATACAAGGAGGGACACGAATGATTAATAACTTTATAATTATCCATTTGAAATTCAAATTCGGTGCTAGGTCGACCGTAGACGTCTTTGGGAAAATTTATTACAACATTTTATAATGAAGTTAAGTGGACAGTTATTATCAAATATAAAAGTGTGTATGAAGTCAAAATAAACACGGACGCCACCTGTACTGTGTGACAAAATTATACAGGGTGGCATTTTATTAATTGACAATGTATAATATACAGATTAAACCAAAAGTCTGGAAACAGACAATTATCTCGTAAATTGCTAGTCCGAATTGTACAAAATTTGGGAAAAGCCTATTTTGAAATACGGAGATTCCAGATTTGACATTTGCAATGTTGTCAGATATGCCGTTTCTCTGACATTATTAGTCACTTTGGTTTTTTAAATACATTACCATGTATATTCAGTCATTATTAAAACCTCCTTCTTAATACGAGTTTAGCCATATGTGACACTTATGATTTTATGTACTCTAAAAGGTCTGATCAAGTCTAAACAATCATGGAGAAATGTGGTAGACGCATTCTACCATCGATTAGGGTACTGTCAACTTACGAATGGAGCACATTTTGAACACTAGATTAAGTAATCATTTTGTTAAAAATGTAGTAATCTTTTAATTGTTACGTTTCATCGTAGTTGAAAATAGTTTCTTTTAAAAAATTATTAATACAATTAGGCATTGCCACACTTCTGTTTTATTTATTTAAGACTTTTTAGACTACATAAAATCATAAGTGACACATGTGGCTAAACTCGTATTAAAGACGAAATTTCAATAATGACTGAATATACGGGGTGATGTATCTAAAAAAAAACCAAAGTAACTAAAAATACGGCATATCTGACAACATTGCAAATATCAAGTCTGGAATCTTCGTATCTCAAAATAGTCTTATCCCAAATTTTGTACAATTCGGACGAGCAATTTACGAGATCTGTGAGAGTTGAGCTGTTCATCAACCGAATGGCCCTTTTCTGAATGAAATCTAGAAGACGAAGAGAATGCCTTGGTGCTGAACCCCAAATGTGCGAGCAATACTCCAGTAGAGGTCGGATTTGAGCCTTGTACGTCGTCAACAGTTGATCAGGAGTAAAAAACTTCCTAGCTTTTCACGGAAAACCTAGCCTCTGGCTTGCTGACTTTGCGATGTTAGCAACATGGTCATGCTAAGACATTATTTACATCTCACCACGAACAAGTGATATTTTTGTTAATATTCCTTCTGCGGTAATTCTTTCCCGTTTATTAGCATACTGAAATGTTTGTATATCTATTCTGTATTTATTTTATTCTAAATAAACGTTATTATTATTATTAAATGTGGTAGGTTTTTATGTTTATTTTAAAACACGGTACACCCAAAAATATATGATTCAGGCAAAATAATTAAATTTTTTTTGTTCCCCTGTAGGTATTATTATTATTAAAATTACTTTTTACAGTATTATGTATAATAAATATTTAACTTTTTTTAAAAAGCTCCTTTAAAAATAAAATTGAGGAATTGGGTGATAATATTTTCCTTGATTAAAAAAATGCAAACTATCATTTTTCGCGTTTTACCTGACAACATTTTGTAATGCATCCACGAGATTGCATTGCCAATGGGAAATAATTAACAACTAATGTTGAGCTTAAACTACAAAACAGGGAAATAAATGCAAATTACCTTTAAAGTTTGTTAGAAACAAAACATAGCAATCACTAATTTTAGGGATCACCCGGGATCATTTTCGTGTCTACCCACCTTCGGACGAATAGGTACAACATCATTAGTTACAATCGCTTATCGGCTGCTTGTAATGCGATTTGAAATAATAAATCATGCTGACATGTCGGAATCACTGTAATTTGATGGTGCGTTCCCCATTATTTATAATAAATACACTTCACCATAGCCTGCCATTAGTGAATCATTACAATTCACTGTAACAACATTTACATTATTTTTAAGCATTGAATTCTGTCATCTTGTCCGCAAAATGCATTTATGTATGTTGATGAGCGTAGTGTAGAAAATAAATGGCAACTAATTGGTCGCAGCAAGTTTTAATTTTTCGTTAACTTTTAATTAATTGTTAACGAAATTAATATCTCATGGGTACAGGTAATCATCGCATTATTTTTTAAAAATTTATTAAATCGCAGTAATAAAGCTTTTTTGTGAAAAAAAAAGAAATTTTTTTAATAAATCTTAGTTGATTGAATACACCAAAGTAACGAAGATTTATAAATCCTTGACATTTCCTACATTAGCAAGAAACTTGCGACATTTATTGCAAAGGTAGATGTCAGTTTGTAAAAATATGCCCGATATCAAAGTCCGAGAGATCTGTACCTTTATTATACAAATGACATTTACTTCCGCAATAAATGTCGCAAGTTACTTGCTAATGTATACTTTTCTAAACTGATTCGTCGATATTTTTTTATATTTATTTATATTTTACCTGACGATTTCCAACTCTTCTGGAAGTCCATAAGAACAGCTAGAGGTAAAAATACTACCTTGCAACTGGAAAAAATCAGAAACCAAGATGGTAGTATGGTAAAAGGAGAAAAATGCGTATTAAATAGACGAAAGAAATACTTCAAGTTTATTTAAGAAAGAGCATACACAAGTAGAGGCCCCATTCGGAGACATGAGTGAAAGTTGCAATGAAAGTAAAATTAATACGACAGAAATTGTAGAAGCGTTGAACAGTATGAAATGGGGTAAAGCTACTGGGTACGACAGAATAACAGTTGAAATGCTGAAGTCTGGGCAAAGCGTGGTAGCTAGTCTGCTGTAGCTTTGTTGGAGGAGTGGTAGCGTACCAGACGACTGGTAAAACGCCGTTATCGTGCCGCATTACAAGGAAAAAGGTTCGCAGAAGGACTGTAAGAACTACCGAGGTATTAGTTTAAAATAAATGGTAGCAAAACGAAAGTAATAGTTTTTGAAAGAGAAGAAAACATGACAAACTGTGAAGTTTTGATTAAGGGAGAAAGAGTGGAACAAGTAAATGAATTTGTGTGCTTGGTTTCAAAGTTTACGAGAGATGGAAAGTATGACAGTGACATAGAGCGAAGGGTGTTAACAGGTGGGCTGAGAAAATTTTGTTGTAGGAAAGATCCATTATAATTTCATATTTTTCGCATGAATTTTCTGAAAACAAAAATTTTACAAAACGAAACTATTTTTTGTCGACAAAATACACCTAAAATGTATAATAAATATTTGGATTGAATAAATTAAATAATAATTCGTACGCAAAAAAAAATAAAAAAAAACCGACTTCAAAGACTTATACGGTTTTCTCATGAATGCCATTGTCAGAACTGGATCGAATTAAAATGGGACTACACGGAAAGCACCAGCTTTTAAATAAAAAAGAAATAATCAAAATCGGTTCACCCAGTCGAAAGTTCTAAGGTAACAAACATAAAAAAAATACAGTAGAATTGAGAACCTCCCCCTTTTTTCGGTTAAAAATTGAATTTGGTACTAAAATATGTTGCCTCTACAGCATTTGGAACTCGTTGCTAATGCTTTAAAGGCCTGATTATGATACTATTGTATAATTAATTTTATACGAAAATAACATCATCAAATTTTACGAAAATGGCGTTGTCAAATATTAAAAGCGCAACCTAGTGATCTAGGTGACCCCCATACTCCTAGACCACCGTTACCGTTGTAAATTAACATTTTTAAATCTAACACACACGTTCCTCGGCCTCTTCGTACGTAATAACAGTTGCATCTACCAAATGCTAGCAAAATATAAAGATGACTATCGATATGTAATATCTATGTTTATTTACCTCACACACTCATCATTTCTAATAAATAAGACTTTCATTTTAAAATGTATGTCATCGTAAAACTCTTAAATTGACATTAGTTATGTTTATCAGATAAGTGGATATGGTTTATCGTATCCATATATCTCAAGCAAGAGATAAATGGTTAAAAACGGTTTTATGAAACGTTGTGGTAGGTAATGTACTGCATAAATACGAGTAAGATGCATGGGGGCACACCACAAACATTAAAGACCTGATTCATCATTTATTTTACTAGGAATAAAATTACAGGAAAGTTCAGAAAATAATTTTGTACGTCTAAATAAATCATTTAAAGATTGTTATTATTTTTTATTCCTATTTTTAAAATTTTCTTGTTTAGGTAACATAATCCATCTTAACTTTTTTGGAATTAATTTTTTTTATAACATTCAAGAATTATTTACAATCTGTAATTAAAAAAATTGATGCATGTAAGATGTGTTGCTGGAGGCGAATAATACACAACCAACAGCACGATAACACAAGCAACAAGGGAATCCGGTAGCAGGGAAAGATGGTGGGATATTGTACGAAGAGCGACAGCAAAAGATTAAACCATAATCACGACCTCTCTGAAAAGAGAGAAAACGAAGAAGAAGAAGAAGAAATAAAAATAACAATAAGTAAACTAAAGCACAGATTATAAAAACGTACAGATATGAAGCTCCACCCATTTCCTTTGATGGTGCGATTGCCGACTCCATGACCTCGGACAAAATTGAGATAAGAGGTGCGATAAAATACCTCTGTCAAAAAGGGGTTATCACCGCAAGAAATTTATAAAAGCATGGTAAAAGTATTGGGTGATTTTATCCCTTCGTACCAGGTAATCAAGAAATGATCACGAGATATCAAACTGGGATGAAAGTTGTCACGTGCCTATTTTTTTCCCATCTGCCGTTTCATTATTATGATAGTCTGGCGTTCGTAATTAGCTTTGCATACCGTATTTGGTTCGTTGTATATAATGTTGCCTATCTAGTAGTAATAGAATTCGATTATTAATAGCTGTGACATTGTTGCTAATCGATGGGGATTAAGTGTTATTAGACTTCGCCTTGATTATTGGCCTCGATTGTCGTGTGTTGTCAGATATATTATTGTTGGTTTGCTTTTCTGTGTGAATGGGCTGGCAACTAACACGGACGAACGCGATTATGAACTAGGAACTTAGACTTGGAAAGGTTGGCTGACGCGTGTCCCGGGACATTCTCTGATATCCGGTCTGGGAGCGAGGAGTGGTTATCATTCGTTTGGTGTCAGTGGTGGAAGTCGTTTGAGAGTTTTTGGAAGGATTTGATATTAACACGTGAGCGGAACTTCTACGGTTTTTTCTTTCATATCTGGCTGTATTTGGGGCCATCTTAACTGGATTAGGAAGATAAACCATTTAATTCTTAACTTGACCATTCTGTCGTGCCTATGTGGTGGATATTTTGGTTATTGGGGTCGAGTTAAGATCACCACGAGTGGGATTTGATGAAGTGAAGCCATCGTGAAGTACCACGTGCCGTTCCATCCACATCGACGATAAATTTCAGTGTTATAAAGACTTGCCTGGTGTTTTTAGCAGAAATTATTATGATAATACTACTTGCTGTTTCGGTTCTTGGATCATCGATGTTACCGTGACGTCTCAGTGAAGTTTTCAATTGGTTACATGGTATTAAATTTAATTTTATCAACTTATCAGTTATTATGTGCTTGATCTAAGTGTTTTCAAAAATTTAAAAGTAACAAGTTATTTTCATTAAATTACTGAATATAATTTATGTGGTTATTGTGAGGGTTTTAAAATATTATTCTTGTTGCAAGTCCATTTATTTTGTATTTCTTTTTTTTTGTGTTAATCTTTTGCTATCAGGAATTCTATATAAAACCAATTATTTTCGAAATTTTAAATATTGTGAACATTTTCTTTTTGTTGTTTTTTTTTGTTTTTTTTTATTTTAATTCTCTTTTGTACCTCATTAGGTTTTTATTATTGTCTGAAAGATTGTTATAATTAATTTAAATATTATTTTAAGAAAGTGTATTAAATTCGTTTAATCCACTTTACGAAAATACAGAATTTATTGTAAAAAAAAAAAAAATCAGAACATCATTTTTACTTAATTAATATATTGCAGTAATTGTAAATATAGTTTTATTTATCTAGTTCACCATAATTGTTTGTTGTTTATCGCGTGGCTCTGCTGGTGCCTACAAGACCTAGGGGTTTCCGGCTTGTATCGTCTTAAGTCGGTGGCGCGGCTCACTTTTAGATTTTTTTTTCTTCTACCCTCTACGGCTGAGCTCGGGCATAATTTGCCAGTAGAGAGACCACTAGCAGAGTACTCTTTAGAGAACCAAAAAAAAAGACGTGGCAGAGTCCTGTCAACATGCACCAGGTGCAGGAGCCCTTAAAACTGTGGTGACCAAAAAAAATATAAATTTAGTTCATGATATGGTGTTAAATGACAGAAGGCTATAGCAAAGACATATAGGTTTTCTATTGAAAGCCTTGAAAAATGTTTACATCAGGAATTGTGTTTCAAAACTCTCTGCACATTGGGTTCCACGAATGCTGACCGCAAACCAAAAGCGTCGTCGCCAGGTTGCAGCGGAGACAGCATGGTGTTTAGTAAATATTGCGAAAAGTGGTAATTGAAAGCGATGAATATTAAAATTAAAAAAATAGTATGCACTTATTTATAAAGTATTTGATGTCGATGAACAGATTTGTCACGCTTTTAAGCCAGTCATTACGATCAAGACGCGTGTTTCAGGTCATACATCACAAAATAAATATCAAATACGTACATTTTGTTCACGAAACATAGTTATTAATCTTTTGTATGCTTTGGTTTTTCCGAATCGAGGGACATTATTACTGACACGCACCAAAGACAAATGCGTTAGTTCAACTAGGCAGCTCAGAATCATTTATTACAACTGCTTATCAGCAGGATGTAATACGATTTAAAATGAAGAATTATTGTTTCTTTTACGCGATTATCGAGGCGATAAAAAAATTACTGTAACAATACTAGACGTTTTTAAATAAATAAGGCACCCGCCAAATAAATTTGGTTTTTTATATATATTTTGATAAAATTACTGGCAATTATTGTTAATACTTGGGTTAACATACATACATATATTCACGCCTTTTTCCCTTAGGGTTAGGCAGAGACCACTTCTTTCTACTTGCTACGGTTCTTACACACATCTTTATGCTTCATCTACTTTCATCGGTGCTCTTATACATGCTCGTCGGTTGTTGGTACTCTTGACCTAGCCTTTCTTTAAAACAATGTTGATCTGATCGAGATATGTTCGCCGAGGTCGACCTCTACAGACTTGTCCATTCACACTCGCCTTTCAATTCCCTACCCAAATTATTTTATCAATTTCTTTTGACTTGATCTTAAAACTGCTAAAGTTGCAGTATAACCGACGCGACGACACAGAAGAGAAGCTGCTGATTTTACATTATACCAGATAAGATAGGTTTAAAGTTTAAAGCAAAACAACAGTTGTATTTATAATGTTCATCATAATTATTTTCCATAATTAATTTATATTTTGTCCTACAATTAGTGGTTCAAAAATTTTACTTTGTATCGATAAACTAATTTAATTAACAAATCAATTTAGGTAGGTTTGTACGACTAATCTTTTTGATTACGACTTAACTTCTTATAAACTGAATTTTTACGATGGGCTGGCATAAAAAAAATTTAAAAAGTGTAACTACACTTTTGAATATTACAATTACAATATTATAAACACGTAAAGTGCTTTAAGTGTAATTACTGTAACACTAACTCGTTCTATGGATACATCAATTTGGAAATTAATAATATTTCTTTTAACGTTTTTGTTATCAATTGGAATTTTTATAGTTGTTTACTCACCACATTATAGGACAATTTTTATTATTATTTAATCTATTTATATTCCTAAAGGAATTATAAATAGTTATAACCTTTTAAATGATTAAAAAACTCGGCGACTGTTTGGAAATAATCTCCCATGTAAGAACAAAATAATATCATTTATTTTTTTATGAGATAAAATAAAACTACAACCATAATCAATTATTTTCCAACATTATGTACATACTTTTATTTTAAATGTTAGTGCTTAAGTATTGTAAATATGTGACCAAAAACTTCAAAAGAAAACAATAACCTATAAGATTTAAAAAAAAACGCATTCTTTTTGACAACTGTTATTTGTCATCAAAAATTTTCTTTATTTTTATCATTTATGTTATTTTTTTGTTACTAGAGCCAAGGTATTTTGAGTCGGACGGGGGACTGACGGTCGCCACGCCAACAGCCGGTTAAACTCTCACCCGCCGCATTAGATTTTTACATCAAAATATTTTGCTGTTAAAAAACCATTCTTAAACATACTGACCTTATATCTTGAAGCGACTACTAACCTAAAACAAAACAAAATATATTAATGCACATTGCTTAAATTTGTATTATTAAACATTACTCTATGACATACAGAACCTTAAACAACCGGTAAAGAAATTGATTAAGGTAAAAAGCTTTGTTATATTTTTTTACACTTCGCATGATTTAACCCTTTGCACTCGTATGTCGCCGTATAGGCGGCACACCATGTCTTATCATTACACCGGGTTGGCCGGTTTGTCATCCCCTAAGCCCGTTTTTAATATTTCTAAATTGCTTTCTTAAACCTTCGTTGAGTATATGTTTACGTTAAAATAAAAGATAACGTGATATTTATTTTAGACTTGCTATCGTAAGCTGTTTATTTTATATCTGCTAATGTATATATTACAACCACTTTAGTAACCACATGTTTACCATTTACCATTTTTGCGTTTTGAATATTACTCATTTCTATAACTAATACAATTGGGTAAAGTTCGGTGTGTTTAATGGTTATGTTTTGTAAAAAAATATTTGAAATGCCCAAGAAATTTTTACAAGATGAAACACAGAACTTATCAAATATCTGGAGAAATTTGAGATAATCCATGACAGACAATATGGATTTCGACAACTTCGGTCTACTGGAGATTTGCTGGCTTATGTCACTCAGCTCTGGACAAACACTATTGAAAAGTTTGGTGAATACCGTGCAATAGCCTTGGATATATCTAAAGCCTTTGACCGCGTTTGGCACCAGGCATTGTTAAGTAAATTATCTGCCTACGGTCTCCACACCAAACTGCGCCAATGGCTCTTGAGCTTCATGCAAGATCGCTCCTTACATGTGGCAGTTGACGGTATTTCTTCTGATGCGTTTAAAACTGATGCCGGGGTCCCCCAGGGTTCCATCCTGTCCCCCACCTTATTTCTTTTACACATCAACGACCTCTTGAAAACCACCACAAACCCCATTTACAGTTTCGCAGACGATAGCACACTTGTCTCAACTTTCACATCCTATCGATCACTTTCGGTGAATGATACAAATAAACTCAGGCAGGAACAGGTTGATTCCATCAATAGAGATCTTAAAGCAATCGTCGAGTGGGGAACCAACAATCTTGTTCAGTTCAACGCCCAAAAAACACAAAATGCCACGTTTTTCAAGAAAGTGAATTCCTCAAATCATTCCATCACAATGTCCGGAAATACCCTTGAACCAAGTCCCTCCATCTCGATTTTGGGAGTCACGGTGTCCAATAATATGTCTTGGCATGACCATGTTGCCAACATCGCAAAGTCGGCAAGCCAGAGGCTAGGTTTTCTGTGGAAAGCCAGACAGTGTTTTACTCCTGATCAACTGTTGACGACGTAAAAGGCTCAAATCCGACCTCTACTGGAGTATTGCTCGCACATTTGGGGTTCAGCACCAACGCATTCTCTTCGTCTTCTAGATTCCATTCAGAAAAGAGCCATTCGCTTGATAAACAGCTCAACTCTCACAGATACCCTTCACCCTCTAGAACATAGAAGAAGAGTTGCAGACCAGTCATTGCTCTACAGATATTTCCATGGCAGATGCTCCAGAGAAATAAAACTCTTGTACCACCATTGGCCACATTCGGCCGAAGAACTCGGCACGCTGATCAGTCTCATCCATTTACACTCAAGATTGACACTACAAGGACCAATCTTCATCAAGAATCCTTCTTTTACGGGGCTGCTACGGAATGGAATAAGCTTCCAAAATCAGTTTTTCCGGAGAACTATGACCTGCAACTTTTTAAAAAGCGTGTCCACAATCATCTCCTTTCTATAATCCCTTCCCCTTCTAATAGTCGCAGTGCGGGCCGTCCGCGTCCCACACGATAGGTCTACCCTTTTTGCGACTATTTTCATAAAAAAAAAAAAAAAATTGAAAATGAGTTGCAACGTAATGACGATGAATTTTATTTTGACTCGTCTGAAAATGATAGATTGGATAGTGGTAATATCAGTGAGGAAAGTGACTCTAGTAGTGGTAGTGATGTTATAATTATTAAAGGACAGAGAACCATACCTTCATGCGACTCGATCCTGATTACCGAACATAGCCTAAAAAATTGGCAAAGTTGCGAAAAGCGGTTTTTTGTTAATAACTAAAACACTACAGCTCCGATCAACAAAAGTTAAATCAGGAAATTGTAGGTATTAAAAAGATCTATTTAATTTATAAATTATAATTTTTTGATATCATTGATACTTTTCGAGTTATATTGGAAAATCCGTGAAAAATAGGGTTTTTTATAACTCGTTAACTGTAACGCATTCAAGCTTGTTACTTACTGTTAAGTGTAGCCTATGGCAAGCCAAAAAAGTGTATCTTTTAAAAAATTAATAAATATTGATTATTTCTCAAGATATGAAGTTTTTTTCAAAAGATGCTCTCTTAATTTAGCTAGTGCTGCTCGGGGGATAATGCTACAGTAACGATTTAGGGCTTATTTTTTTTGTAAGAGGTATACTTTCGTATTATTAATAAAGTAAATAAAGGTTTTTTTAATTTTAAGGGTCAAAAAATGACTTTAAAAAAATTGCAATATTTTTTTACATGTTTTTTTTTTAAATAAATTTCTTAATTTTTGTATTTTGGTTAGAATAATTATTGCAGGTTTTTTCCAAGACATTTTGTAAAAAGCGGCATTCACCTAAAACTAGCAAAAACTACGGCTCTACGTGGAAAAATTTGGAAGAACCATCCCAGCTCATTTAATTTTAAACGTTTTTCCGAACTGATTTAAATAAAAAAAAAGTGTATACCGTGAGAGCCAACCAAGCAAACCACTCACCACCGTCAAAGACTTTTAAATTGCGCTAATCAATGAAAATATTTCGAATGAAGGCCGATATGGAGATGACTAACGTATAATTTGGTTCGTTTGATTCTTGGTTTTGGTTATCACGAACGGATTTTTCAAGGACATAATGAAGCGATGTAGTCAAATTTACATATTTTTTTTAAATTTATGCCTAACTATTGATGAAATACATAAAAATCGGATGTTTAGCACTGTAACGTTGTTACTCAAGCTTTAAACTGAAAAGCCAATGTGTTAATCCACATAAACCCATAATGGTCATGAAAAATCGGTATCAAGGCCGATGGGACATAAACATGATGGCACTTTGCTGCTGGACGCTACATAGAGAAACACAGGACAGTGAAAAACAAAAGCGTAATCCCTTGTACATATATTTAGAGGAAAAAACAACTCGATACAGTTTAAAAAATATACTAATAAAACTATTTATTTGTTGATTTATTTATATATTTACCAATTTTTATTTAAATACAAATTTAAGCAAAATGAAAGTAATGGTTTTTGAAAGAGAAGAAAAGCATAGGGTTTAGTTTTGTAGAATCCATGCCACGATAATTTTTTTGCAGTGAGAGATTGAGTATGACGATTTTAGTAACATGGTTATGGAGTTTCGGAATTATAGGGTTTGTGGTTATGGGGTTACTTGGTTTTGGAGTTACGAGATTAGGAGGTTATTGATAATGGACTAAAGGAGTTATAGGGTTATAGGTTCTTGTTTTGTAACATTGATATAATGCAGATTGACGTTGATAATTTATTTTATTTAGTATCAGGGTTATGGGGTTATAGGGTAAGTGGTTATGGGTTTATGTAGATTAACATATTGGTTTTTTAGTTTAACAGGACTAAACAGCTTTGATTATAGGGTTTTTTAAGTTATAGCGAAATCCTGACGTGATGGGGTCAACCTGACCTTGGATTCTGATTCAGCGATCTCGAAAACATACAGTAAACACAGTGTGTTTACATCGGATATTTTTCATGGACATTTTTCGTTTCATAAAACCTGATTTTGGAAAATAATACTGTTGGTCCATTTTTTTTAGCTAGTAACTCGATGAGAGATTGCTACCTAAATTTGCAAATTTGCTTTAACATTTTATCCACCCTTGAATTGTGTTAATAATTAAAAATAAGCCAAAACTATTTCAAAGATTAACATCCACCACAAAATGCAGCCAGCGCCTGGATTGGTAGAAGCAGAGGTACCATTAAATGGCCCTACATATCACCAGATTTAATACCATAAGACTTATTTTTGTAGGGTCGTTTGAAAAGTGTTACGAAACCTACCCTTTTTAGAAGAATAAATAAATGTTGTAAAATAAAATTGAAAATGCTTCATATTTTTTCAGGAAAATGTTAAATAAATATTTTATTATTGTATAGTAGTAAATAATAAATTTTGAATTTTTTTATATACATATACATTCATGCATTTAGTAAAAAATGTTCTACCCCAAAGCAAAATCGACCTGTTTCGGGGTTTTCTGTATAATTAAGTAAAATTAAGGTGCATGGATGAAATATAAAATTAAAAATATTACCAAACCAAGCTAACAGCAACGAAGACTAAGGATAGAGTTTAATTTAATAAACAAATAAAGAGTGACTTCTAATGCGACTTCTATTCAGCACTTAATGGCTAGCTACCGACCGGACGGAGTCGAAAAAAATAAAAAAAGAAGCCGTGTGGTGTCATTGTACACCCGATAGGAACAAACTTCCTTAAGCTATTCGACAAATATGTAAGTTAAATATGTAATCTTAAATAACAATAGATAGGTGAGGTGAGGTGAGCAGTTGTAAGATATATTTGGATCCACCCTGTATACAAGGTTTATCGAAGGAGTCATAAACGAGGGTTACTTGATATAATAATAACAGAAAGATCTGTTGGGTAAATCTGTTTTGCTGGGTTCCTAAAATAGGAAAACGATTGGGGTGCGGGATACAGTAGGTAGTTTGACAGTCTTTGGTAAGAGACTGAAGGGTAAAGACACATTTTTATAATAGATTGATAGTTTTGACTACTTTTTACGATAAATATATTTTTGAAATAAAATAGGATATTGTTATTTCTTACACAGTGGTACCTAACTGATATGTTAAAACTTAATATTCAACTATTACTTTTTTTATGCACCAAAACCAATTAACTATTTAAAAGTCATAAGTATTAGCAAATTAACCCAGTTTATCATATGGTATTACTTTTTAATTTATGTAATTACCTTAAAATACGTAACATTTTTTTAAATGCCTAACATTAAATAAAAAAAGTTAACATTAATTAGACATGAATCAATACTACTGTTAAACAAACTAAAGCTCAAATAAAATTTTATTTAGTAAAATTACAAGTTAAACAGATACAAGTTTTGTATTGTGAACACATTTAAAAAAAATGTCAAAATATATTTACAAAAATGAATGATAGGATAACTATTATTAATTAAAAGTTTTAATACCTCTCAAGACGTTATTGTCAACTTGTAGATGTTAAAGGACCAATAATACAAAAACAATTCATTTTTTTAAATTAGATTATACAAAACAATCACGTAATATAAATTATCCCATCCAATTATTTGAATTCAAATGAAGTTTTATAATTGGTTCAGTCGGATCACACTTTCTCTCTTCCTCTCCCTGCAGTCAGTAAGTGTAGAGAAAGAGAGATACATTAAAAAACTGTTGCTTCCTTGTACGATGTTAAAAATACTGTACAAAGTAAAAAAACAACTTCCATTGCATACTTATACAAAAATTACTTAACATCAAATGAACGAACTTTTACGACTCCACTAAAGTGTCTACTAAATTAAAAACAAGTTTTAAAATATTACTGTTACTTATTCATAAATATTGTGGCATGATATACAGAGAAACGTTAAACTATTGTGAATAAATTTATCACACTTCATCCTAGTAATCAATCAAACTTATGGCTAAAAGGTCACAAAGTATCAGTCTATTTAGTTTCTTCTTTAAGTTTTTTTCACATTTAATTACATCTTTTTTCCTACGCCCAAATTTCTTCTGTATTGAATGCCTATTGTCAATTTTACATGCAACCAATGAAACATCAATAAAAAACAATATCCCTTGGTTTTTTTAAATGCTTTGAATTTTATTTAACATAATTTTGTCGTTTAAAACATTTCACAATAAAATAATATCTCCACCAAAAACTACGCATCATAATAAAGACTGTCTAAGGAGTTCAGACATGATTTGCCCCAGAAACACCCCATTTTAAAATTACGGGCATTTTTATAGCCCATATATGGGTAATTTTTTTATTTAATAAATGTTTCAAAACTAAATGTTTTCCTCTATAGCTCAGTGGTTAAAGTAGCTGCTTATCGACAAAGGAACCATTCTGATTTACTAAATAAAGTAGGTAAAAACATATATATATATATATATATATATATATATATATATATATATATATATTATAAACAAAGTAATACGTAATTGTTCCTGTTAGATGGTATGAGGCGAGCACCATCCATCGATGGGTCTCCGGGGTTTACCTATTCTAAGAGGTCTTCCGGCCATAGGATTATTGCACCCATAGGTTGGCTATCAATGGATTTGTATGATTTCCATTTCTAATTTTGTTTTTGTTAGCTAAGGTCTGGGATTATTTCATTGATGGTTTGAATTCCAAAATCGTTATGTATTGTGTGGTTGAAGCATTAGCTATGGTTCCAAGTGTTTTAGATTTGAACGTTTGTAATATTTTGGTGTTCAATGGTTTGCTACATCCCCAAAACTCTATAACATATGTCCATACTGGCTTTATATAAAAATACCTTGTTTTCAGGTGATAACTTTCAACGACATCCAATAAATAAAAAATAATAGATATGTATGAACAAGAAACAAATTAAAATTGTTTTGTAGTTTCAGTTTCAAGTTACATACATACATATTATCACGCCTTTTTCCCTTAGGGGTTGGCAGAAACCACTTCCTTTCACTATCTACGGTCTTCTCACACATCTTTTGCTTCCTCTACTTTTATCAGTACTCTTATACATGCTCGTCGGTTGTTGGTACATTTAACCCTGGCCTTTCTTTAAAACAATGTTGATCTGACCTCTACCGACTTGTCCATTCACACTCGTCTTAGAAATTTGTTTCGTCAATCTTCCTTCATCCATACTTTGTACGTGTAAACCATCTAAGCAATCCTTTATCTATCTTTGTAGCCACATCTTTTTTTACACTACAACATTCTTTCATTTCACTATTCTTTACTCTATCCAACTGAGTCACTCCGGCTGTACTTCCCAGACTACTAATCTCCGCAGCATTAATCCCATTTTCATATACTTCTGCCAAATCCAACATTCACTACCATACATAAGTGTAGAAACCAACACACCTTTATGCACAGCCAGACGTGCCTGTTTTGACACTTTCTGGCTGTTCATAAAGCTATGCCAACACCCTTCGCTCAATGTTACTGTCATACTTTCCATCTCTTGTAAACTTTGAACCCAAGTACACAAATTCATTTACTTGTTCCACTCATTCTTTCTTAATCAGAACTTTAGTTTGTTATGCTTTTTTCTCTTTTAAAAACCATTACTTTCGATTTGCTTACATTTACTTTCATCCCTTTGATTT
Organism: Agelastica alni; assembly: GCA_950111635.1. Taxonomy (NCBI): domain Eukaryota; kingdom Metazoa; phylum Arthropoda; class Insecta; order Coleoptera; family Chrysomelidae; genus Agelastica; species Agelastica alni. Next base: position 17,558,143 of record OX467717.1, on the reverse strand, counting down.
CAGTTCTTCATGCATAACATTAACCATCGCCTGCAACTCCTCTTCACGTTAAGAAGAGTTAAGTTGGATCAGGTAATAATTTACAAAATAAGTCAATAAAATACTTTTTTTAACGTTAGATTGGGAAAAATGTTTTTCCGCTAGGACTAAAAATGGGAAATTACCTGTGCCGTTTCTATGTAATGGTGGTAAAATACAGAAGTGGGTCCGAAAAAATAAAATTTGTTATTAATTGGTAGCACACGTTTATCGTAAATGTAGGAATATTTAAAATTTAAATCATTTGAAATTGAATTAAATATAACGTAATAAGTAAAAAATTCTATGTAAGTATAAAAAAATTTAATTTTCATCGGATACAGTAAAATCTTTTTATTTACGGTTTTCTCTTTCGCGTTTTCACTATTCGCGGGTTAAAAAATTGTAACCAACTTCCTGTATCGGCTACTAAAAATTTCTTTATTCGCGGTTCCGTCGGTATCTTAAAAGGATTCGAATTCGGACAACCTGCCAGTGTTTTGGCGTGCAAAGAAGAAAGCGTGAGTTACAAGTGCTATTTTTTATAACTGCTTCCGGAGTTGATTTATTTTGTTCCTGGTGTTAAGACTTATTTGATAAAAAATAATTAAGACTTTAAGGCCGTTCTAGTTAAGGACAATGCTTCAGGTCATCCTCGTGAGCTTGAAACTATGCATCCAAACATAAAGGTGATATTTTACTTTCAAACACAACTGCTTTACTTTAACCCATGGACCAAGGAATAATCTAGAAGTTCATTGCTGAAAAAATTTTAACATTGCAAGATGCATTGTTATCATCAACGAATCATTGGAAGAACTAAAACCATACACATTGTAATTATGTTGAAAAAAACTATGAACCAGTCTGACTGTCGAAAATGATAAAAATTTTGTGCAAATTTAAAGTTTAACAGCAAAAGTTGCTTAAGTTGCCAATAGAACAAGACGGGTGAGCTTTGAGCAAATGGAATCTAGTGACATTCAAGAGTTGCTTGAATCGCAAGACGAAGATTTGACCAAAACCGACTTGGAGAAAATGATGAACCCGCATTCCATTGAAGAGGCCTCAAAAAGCACTAAAAAGGTGAGCTTTAATATAAAGTGTGGAACAGCCAAATGGAATAAATTCGATAACGAATAAATGAGAGCGTGTTGGGAAAAACGCTTGGACACGTCGATTTGTATTTTTAGATGCGCATTTTTTTCAAAAAAAATAATTATATAGGGTGTGTCATGTGACAGTGGCCGATACCAACTTTCTTATTTTAAATACAACCCCCTGGATATTATTTATTTTTTTGATTTTTCAGAAAATTTTAGACATAATTCATGTAAAATATCCCATATCTATCTTTAACTGTTTCGGAAATATTAAGTGTTTTCAGATGTATTACAAAAATTAACATTAAAAAAAGAAAATTATTTATTTTATTATTTATTCGCTACATTACACTCAATTCATTGCCGCTATTGGTCTAATGAGAATCCTCACTGGATGAGAGAGGAACATACGCATTAACCTGAAAAAGTTAATGTTTGGGCAGGAATTTTCGGAAATCATATCGTAGGTCCCTTTTTCATTGATGACAACTTGAATGGAGATAAATATTTAGAACTGCTTCAAAATAATGTCGTGCCAACTTTAACAAACTTATATCCTGATCCAGCAAACCCACAAGTTCCTGCCAATATACTATGGTTCCAGCAAGATGGAACACCGCCCCATTACCAAATCAATGTCCGGCAGTACCTGAACCAAAATTTTCCAAATCGGTGGATAGGGAGGCGCGGATCGATAGAATGGCCAGCACGATCTCCTGATCTGACGCCATTAGACTTCTTTTGAGTAACGTTAGAAGACATTTCTATACCAGATTAGCATGTTGCCAAGACGTTCGCGGCGAACATTTTGAACATCTCTTACATTGAAATTAATGTTTTTTTGTTTTTTTTACATTATTTGTGAAATAAAATAATTTTCTTTTTTTAATGTTAATTTTTGTAATACATCTTAAAACACCTAATATTTCCGAAACAGTTGAGGATAGGTATGGGACATTGTACATGAATTATGTCTAGAATTTTCTGAACAATCCAAAAAATAAATAATATACAGGGGGTTGTATTTAAAATAAGAAAGTTGGTATCGGCCACTGTCACATGACACACCCTATATAATTATTTTTTTTTGACAAAAATGCGCATCTAAAAATACCAATCGACGTGTCCAAGCATTTTTCCCAACACGCTCTCATTTATTCGTTATCGAATTTATTACATTTGGCTGTTCCACACTGTATGTTATTAAAAACTAAAATTGATTTTATTTTTTTATTTTGAAACCTTGGAACGTATTTTTTATAAACCCATACAAATTACCAATTCCATATTCACGGTTTTTATATTCGCGACATATTTACAGAACGCATACCGCGCGAATGAAACATTTTTCCTCGTGTATCGCAGATCGCGCGGTGGCAACGTCGCGATCGAAGAAAGAAAAGAACAGGTTCTTCAACCTGCAGATGTTTCCAAGATCTTCGACTGCCTCTGCCATTCGGCACTCGGGACATTTTCAAATAATTAATTAAAAATAATAGCGCCGGCAGCGACTGACCGCGCGGCCTGCTATGTGTGTGTATGCAGCGAAAGAAGAATCATCACCGGCAGATAACTCAGAATTCATTTTTTGGATTTGTACATGAATTATTAAACGTTTTCGGATAAAATATTATATACGATAATGTTCCGAATTTACGACGGATTCGGCAGTAAATAAAAAAGTCCCTAAAATTACAGCCGCCAAATAAATTGGTACAACTCATCATCATGACTTTTGAAAAATTAACAGCAATTATCAATACCGCGAAGAGGTGTTGCAGAATATACGGTGATTAACAAGATTAACAAGAGTGTGTTAAATAGGTGCTCTATCTGCAATGGATGGGCTAAAAAAATCCACTATTTTAATTTAGAAAGTATATCGAAAATATTATTTGGAATGACAAAAAAATTGTGTTTGTTCCTTACGTTTATTCTTCGACTCCGAATGTAATTTGAAATGAAATCTGTATATTTCAATTTTTATTTTATATTATTTTTTCAAGGCAAATAATCTAAAGGAACGAATTACATCGGAAAGTTTCATTTAGTATTGTAATTTGTGGGAGTGATTTCGTGAAATAGGACAGGAAGTCGCGGAAGCACGCGCTATTTGATTTGACGAATGAGCGCGCGATGGTAGAGTTGGCCGTCAGATAGCCATCAACCAATTTTCCGAGAGGTCGGCATTGTCAGCCATCAGCTGTGCACTTGTGTTGCAGTGTTGTGTATAAAGTTTGCTGTTAAAAGCATAAACTATATAAATAAATATTTACTGTTGATAATAAGACCCAATGAAGTGCAGATCTTTGATATAAAATTCAAGTAAGTAATAATAAATAATTATTCAAATAAAACATTTCAATATTTAGCTATTTTAAGATTTTAGGTTGATGTCTGTCACTTCTAGCGTCTATTAAATAAAATACAATTTTCATTAAAAGGAATTATTGTTTGTTATGAAAAATCATTTTAAATAATACCTGACCCATTTTTTTCAGAATATAGTTTAAAAATTGCCTATTACTAAGGTGAGATGTCAAATGTTATACATCATATGCGACTACTCTAAGGCTCGCTCGATTTATTTTGATTCTGCCGGAATTGTTGTTGGCGTTGAGCATCGGTTTTCGGTATTTATTTGTAATCTGACGCTTGCGCTTTCCATACTCTTTTGGACTCTGAACACATGATTTTAATATTGTGTCCATATCATTTAAATAGTAAACACTTAATTCACATGTACAATAAACGAATGTAAACAGTAAATACTTGTATCAATTATCAACTTACTTTTTTAAATTTGAATTACACACATTTGCTGCAGTTTCCATTTTTCAAAACTTAATTGCAATAATAAAACAATATTCACGTATGATCTAACACAATAAATTATAGTTTAAAAAAAAATAAAAAACACGCTTTTAGAGTTAATCAAACAAAAAGTAAAAAATAACTCTTAACATAGCAATAACATTACTGACGAGAACATTAATGTCACTGTTCTAAAAACGTAGGGTGCTTTTATTCCGAAACGCAGAGTTAGTTTAAAAATGTCATACAAAGCAGAGACAGTTTTTTAGTTTTTTTCAAACTATAATTTATTTTTCGCTTTTTACTTCGATTTGTTTTACTCACCAAAAAAAATATGTATTAAATGGTAAAAGCACGAAAAGAATGCCCGCGTGGCAGGCTATTTTACCACTGAACCACCGATGCGATGAAATGTGTTAATATTTGTTTTGCGCGCATGCGTAGTTCACGCACTAGTTCTATCTCTCTTTCTCTCATGCAAAGGATCCCATTTTGTTACGTGACGATTTCTACTAAATCGCACTAAACGTAAGCCGCGTTAAGGAACTTCGTTCCAAAAAATTCTTTACGAACCTTCAAGCCAATCAGAAGTGTTTTATTATTACCCTATTTTAGAATCTACAATGCCTTTAGTATTACAGTAGTAAAAGTCTATGTTTTATTATTATCAAGGTTTGTAACAGTGTATTGTTGCAAAACACACACACAAAGTAATAAGCACTGCTTTTATTAAATAGTAGGAGCGTTTATAGTTAGCAATTAGGCTGGGCTATTACGAGAGTATTCTACTATGGTAAAAATCTGAAATGGAGGCCTAGCCTTATCGACAAAATCCATCAAATCTGTAAAAACAGTTATTAAAGAAAAGGAGAGGCAAGCATTTTGTTTAAAATATACATCGCAATTCCTTTAATGCTTCTGAAGATCGTTGATTTTAAATTATTTTTTATTTTTAACAAAATTTGTAGTAGAGAGTGGTTGGTGTCAATTGTCCAAGGTGTCAATTGTAAAAGCGTACTTACAGTTTACCTGTAAAAATATTTACTGGTGCCATCTGGGAACACGATACAATATGTAATAGAGGGCTACTGTTTTGTTTCAATTTCAGTGCCAATATGGTGACAAAGTGCATCTCATTGTGGTTTGTAATTTATTAGTTAAATAGTTATATTTTTACATTTTAGAACATAGGAGTATTTAAACTTTCTTATCAATATAAAAGTATTGTTAATATTATATATTTTTCTGTTGTGATGTGATTTTTGTAGTAATATTAATCATTTTAGTATTATCACCTTAAATAATATTGGTGAAAAGCGGCAGTTGTACCGTGATATAGGGTGTCAATTGTAACATGGTTACAAAGGAACTTCAAAAGAAAAAATGATGGTATGCTTGAAACCGTATACTTTAAGCAAAGATTACTGAATTCAGTGTTATACGTGTTACGTGATAAAAACACTAAAATTTCCGCAATCAAACGAAAACAAAAGTTAAACCATAGATTAAATACCTACAGACAGATGCGAAAGTTGACGGAAAAAATCTTATGGCGAGAGGGATAAAAATTCAAACCAATTTAAATATCCTCGTGTGTATTTAAAGAGCTTTCGTGTGCGTTCGGGATGTTCGGACATAAGCCTCGATCACACAGAAACGTTATTAAATAATTTGAGCAACGATAGTGGCAACAATGCAATCAAACCCATATAAGTATATGTCCTTACTTAAATTAATAAATCCTTTGATCTTTCGCCGGGTTTCGCAATGATCCGAGGTATTTATCCCCATCGCCTACAACTTCTCTTCAGATGACGCTAATATTACATTGATCATACAGATACTGAGAGCAAAAATTTTGTCGGGGATATCTTGTCCGAGGATCAAAACGCGTGTCACCATTAAATCTGTGATTAAACTAATAAAAATTACCACGTTGCATGCTACAAATGACACCAATACCGTTACATTTGACACCACTGTGGTTGCAGTTGTACCATTTTCATTAAAATACTTTCGAAATTATTATTTTCGAAAACACAACCGCATTAATATTGCTTTAATATGTACATATGATGCTAAAGTAAATTATCTATCTGATTTAATATTTTCATTTTTATTCGGTACGTAAATTTCAATTAAAAAATAAATCTAAGAAATACAAAGAGTTGACGATCCAAACATCTCTAATAGAAAATCCCCAATTACTAAAATTTCATTCTATTTGACTTGTCCTGAATACATCTTATTCCACAAAGACAATTTTAATGATTAGTTATATTGTTTAATCTAGTAACGTGTATTTTCAAAAAAAAAAACAAACCTACTTAGAGAATATTTACGATATCTACTTAACATTTTGCGAATGGATTAAAGTAGGCAATTAAATTGGAAATGCAGAAACTGCTCTCTAACATAGTTACAATGTTGCAAAACGACTCGACTGCTATCGGGAACATTTAAACCAATTCTAGACGCAACATTAAATTTATTGGGCCATCATTTCCTCCGCGAATTTACCGATATATACCTGGCTTGCACTAAATTAAATGATCGATCTGATGGCTCCAATATTACAAACCTTTATTTTGAATGGATAAATGCACGTTTTATTATTGATGCTCATAAATACATGGTGTATATTTAAATACTTAAAACTTGCATCTGAGAAAATAAATACCTACTTTAACTTGGCTAAGGCAAGTTGGTAAAATAACTTTGTTTCTACGTTAAATTTATTATTAATTTAATGGGAAAAATGAATTTAAAGTAAAAAATTCTTTGAGCGCGTTGAGGAAAATTATGATCTCGCGCCACCTGACGTCAGCTTTAGTGACAGATAGGCTTCTTCTATCTCTCCGTCAAAAAGTGTCCTCTAGCTGACAGCCCACTTTTATTAGGTTAGGTTAGGTTAGGTATTATCCTATGATTTTAATACGGAGGGTAAAAATAAGGTAAACAATCTTGTAAAGAATTAAATAAGTGGCGCTGATAGACATGGTGTTAATCTGAACTTAGCTGTTATAGATGCATGTAAATAGGTACATAGATAAGCAATAATTTTTTAATCAACCAATCATGCAGCAAAAAATTGCTTAAGTGACGTACATTTTGTGCGCTCTTTTTAACTTTCCAGTGGAAGTTATAGTAATGGGTCCAATTTTGCCAATCCCGAATTTTGACATATCTCCACATCGTATGTGCGTTCAAAATCATTTTTCGTCTCGATTATTTCAAAAACAAAAAATGATATCGAAGTTGGACCAATTGCATTCGACGCATAATTACGCAACTTGGGACTGATTAGATTTTTATCAAAATCGGTCAAGCTGTTTTTTATGGAGAATCAAAAAACTAAAAAATATGGTTAACTTTCGGAATTATTTTTTGTCTCGATTATCTCGAGAACAAAAAATGATTTCGACGTGGGACCAATTGCATTCGACGCAACTTAAAACTAATTAGATTTTTAGCAAAATCGGTCGAGCTGTTATTTATAAAGAATCAAAAACCTGAAAAAAATGGTATATTACCTGAATTTTTAAATTTATATATTATACTATTTTTAATACCGAATTTTAAGATCTTTTGATCTTTTGATATGATTATTGCATGATAGGAATCGTTGTATAAAAAATATGATGACAATATTCAAAAACAGAGATAGTTTTAGAAAATAAAACTAGGAATTGGAGAATTTTAAACTTGTGTCAGTATTGAGAGAATAGCATTGAAGACGCTATAACAGTGAAAAATTGTTGTTAGTAATAATCAAGCATTGTTTAAAACAACTGAATATTGTGACTAACAATTGATTATTGATCATAATTGATATAAACAATTAAAATTAGCTCTCCTGCTCATGAAATGATAAGAAAAAGTTTGAAAGAATACGGTTGACATAAACAGAATATTGTAAATGACAATTATAATTTGTTGTAAACAATTTGAAATCGTTTTTATAATTATTTTAATAATAATTATAACAACAAAATATATGGTATTTTTCATTCTTTCCACTGAGAAATTGGTCGTGTGAACCTCTCGAGTCGTACCCAGACCACTGATATTTTTAAAAACATTATTCGCCTTAATTTAATACACTTTAAGAGACAATTTTAAAACAGAGATTGTCCTTTTTGTATCAATTCTTAAGTTTTAAAAATTTTTAAAAACACGGTGACGTTATAGCTTCTTATTCTTCTATCTGACTGTCAAAAAGTGGCCACGAGCTGATAGCCTTTTTGGAACAAAGAGAGAGGGATAGACAAAGTTTAATACGACTGAACAAATTACAAAATGACATATGAATTTGAATAATTGGCGGGCATAATTTATATTACGTGAACGGTTTATCTAATTACAAAAAAAAATTGAAATTATATTGTTTTGGTATTCTTAATTCTTTAATTTCTACAGCTTACTTTTCCTAAATATCCAATTACAAATCATCCCCTAATATGTCGGGCGTTTGATGTTATCGAAAAGCCATAAATCATACTACATCTTTTGTAGACGATAATTAGCATCGTGCTCTCAAGTCAGATAATGGTTCCAGGGGCGTACTTGCTGACCACAATCCGTAACAATATGAAGGAGGCCATTTAATAGGATCTCTCCTTTCTTTACATTTGTTCGTGTAGTAAGTACCCAACCAGAGCAACATCACATTTATTTAATTTATTTAATTCTTCTTCCAGTGCCTGTTCGTTACCGGACGTTGGCGATCATTCTAGCAATAATTATTTTATTAACTGCGGCCCTACATAGACCCGTGGTGGAGGTTTCAAGCCAAGTTCTCAGGTTTTTAAGCCATGAGATCCTTCTTTTGCCTGGTTCGCTCTTTCCAAGCACCTTTCCCTGTAGGATAAGCTGCAACAGACCGTATCTTTCTCTGTTTCTCATGATGTGTCCCAAGTATTCCAATTTCCGACTTTTGACTGTACTTTTCCTTGTTTAAAATATCGAGTACTCTTTTGTTTGTAACATGTCCATGACTCTACTCCATATAGTAGCACAGGAAACACATAGCATCGAAAAAGTCGTATATTATTTGTTAAGTTTAGAAAGTGGCATTTAAACAGTTTCGACATTTTAAGGAATGCGGCACGAGCCCTCTCTATTCCACAACGTATTTCGAGAGAATGATCCCAACTCTCGTTCATTGTAGTTACCAAATATGTTGTAGTCTCTATCTTTTCAATAACTGTCTTACTTATAATAAGCTGTCTGGGTGGTGGTGGATATTTGCTTATCACATGTATTTGGTTGCCTTAACTAAGTTAGCGACGGTAAACAAAGTCACTCTTACATGGGTTCCTGGGCACACAGGGATAAACGGGACCCTGGTGGAACCAAAAAGCCAGTTGGTCGGATTGCCAATTGCCGAAGCAAAACATTTATTGAAATTAATCCTTGGACAAGAACATATTGCTCAGTGGCTGCAGAACATCAAAACAGCTGATGAAAAGACCTCTCCAGAAGAGGGCTCACGCACTCTGAACGATGGACCGGAGTAGACCAAGCAGCACGCTTGGCCTGCTCACAGGACACATCGCACTAAGGGCGCACCTCTTCAAACTTAGGCTGGCGGCCGAAAAAAACTGCCGACTATGCGGAGAGGAGGAGGAGAGCAGTATACACATTCTGTGTCACTACCCGATGCTAGCGGAGTACAGGTATCAAACCTGGGGCCGTATGATTATGGATCCAAGCGATCTAAAAGAGACAGAAATCCCAAGGTTTGCCAAAACAGCGGACTAGAATTATGATGCCCTGAAGACACAGCGGTAGTCACAGAGCATTAAAAGATCTAGGTGACATAGGTGCCGATACCAAAGGCACAACCGCAAGATTGTAATGTAATGTAATGTATTTGGTTTTATTTATATTTATATCTATTCCATATTCCTGACTGTGCATCGAAAGCTGGCTCATCATATTTTGTCATCTAGTTTGTCGACGAATATTACTGTATCATCCGCGAATCGGATGTTGTTGATTCGTTTACCATTTATAAGAATTTTTGTTGTTGAATCACACAGCGCATTATTATATGTATTAATGTTCCTAATTGGAATTTGATCATTAAATAATTACCACAGCTAGTCAGTTTACTGACGAAGATCCATTTAATATTTTCAGGATGAGAATGAAACTGTAAACGTAATTATATTCTTTGTTATGGGTTAGACGTTATTTTTAAAGAGTATTACTACTCGCCAAACCATCCACCCACACTAAGAAATGATAAATGCCCGACAAATCTGCATACAAGACAAGGTAAGACCTTACTTATCTTTCACTTAGCCTTTCTGAGCTTTAGTCGAGTAGACGGAGTGCCATCATTCTTGTAATCAAACACTACAAGCCTCTCCCGCTGGTTTCTGGAGGGCAAAACATATTGCAACAATTATTTTTGCGATGGTTTCGATTGATGTACCTACGTACTTGGATTTTTTTAAAGTTTTTTTTGTGCAGTTGGAGAAAGTAATATTAAAGTAAGCAATAAAACGTCCGGCATTTATAATAACTTGCTGTGATGAAAGTGTATACTTATATTTATATTCTTAAAAGCAAAATTAATCAACATTTTAAATAATTTATGTTAAATTTTTTTTGTTTTTGTGCTACGTAATATTGAATTTGTATTATAGAACATTATGCAGGAGTACCTAACTATTGCACTAAAATTTTAAAATATTTACAGTGTATTACGAATTTTAGTCAATGACTTTTGCTAACACAATTAAATTTTAAAAATGTATATTTGTTTTACAACTTTACTGCAATTTATTTATAAAATAAACAGTATTGCCGAAGCAAAACAAACTTTTCCAAACCGAAATTTTTTTCTAATTAAAACAGTTCTAAAAAAAAATAACTAAAAGTTGATAAAGTTGAGCTATGGCGATAAACCCTAGCTCTCCTTCTGAAGTTATCGTGCGAAACCAATACTTTTTAAAAAAGTAAAAAGTATTGGAATTATTATTTAAAATAAGCCAATGAAACCAATCAAAACAACATATTGTACTAAAATGAGATTTCATGGGCCGTTTAGACGCAGCTGAGTAATGTACTTATATCAATTTTGACGTTTCTATTATTTAATAATTTTAAAATAACACAATTTGATTTTAACGCAGATAACAATCTCTAAACATATATTATTTCTCAAAGGTTTTCTTTGTGACTATAAAATATCTCTCTTAATACCGCATCAAAATTAATGTTTCAACGTCATTTTATGTTTTTTCATCTAATAACAAAATATAAATTTAATTAAGTTTAAGTTTATTTCCTTAAAAAAAATTAAAATTTTAAAGTTTATTTGGTCGCTATCCGTTGGACAGTTATACGTGGCTTTTTCACGAGTCCGTATGTTTAAAGATATCTTAGTTTGTGAAGATTTAAACGGGAAAAAGTAAACGACGACCACATCATAACCTCCAACATTGTTTTTTAAGTAGAATTGTAAAATCTTCTTCTTCTTCTTACGTTAGGACTACGTCCTGTGTTTGCCTCAAAGGTTGCCCAAAAACAATTGGGACGATGAAGACCAGCTATCGTACCATCTTTTTGGTGAACGTCCAGTTGGGCGTGGTGTGTTGGGCCGCTTCTCTCTCACAATTTTTGCCAGCCGGTCGTTTGGCATTCTGCTAACATGGTCTCTCCATTCTCTTCTTCGGTTTCTTGCCCATCTTACTATGTCTTGGACTTCACATATTTCCCTTATCTCTTCGCTTCTTTTATGGTCAAGTAAGGTATAGCCAGTTATCGATCTAAGAATTCGCATATCCGTTGATCTAAGAAGTCGCTTTGTAGTCGTATTCTCCGCTCTGGTCTCTATCGCGTATGTCATAATCGGTCTTACACATGTCTTATATATTCTGACCTTACTTCTGGTACTCATGTGTTTATTTCTCCAGATTATGTCTCTCAAGAATCCTGAGATTAGAGATGCCTTTGTTGTTTGGGCTTTTACTTTCTCCTTAATATTTCTAGTGCTAGTTATATTAGCTCCTAAATATTTAAAGGACATCACTTGTTCTACACTCTGCTCATAGATTGCGAGTTTACATCTTCTCGGTTCTTTGGATATTGTTAGCGATTTGGTTTTCTTGACGGATATTTGCATATTGAATTCTTCAGCTGTTTTTTGGAACTTGTGTAAGAGTCTCTGTAGGTTGTCATCGTTTTCCGATACGATTACAGCATCATCAGCGTAGCATATGATTTTTATTTCTTTATCTCCCAGTCGATATCCTTTCCCAGTTACTTGGACTTCATTTATAATTTCATCCATGATGATATTAAATAGGATTGGGCTTAGGCTATCTCCTTGCCTGATTCCGGTTGTCATAGGTATTTTATTGCTTAGCTTATTTGCAGTTGTTACATTGTAATTGTAATTGTAAAATAATTTAAAAATTTAAAAATTGCGTATATGGTATTATTTACGTTGATTATTTACCGCGTGGGCGCACCATAAGAGATGAATGTTATGCGAATTTAATACCAAAAGTAGGGGAAGCAATCAGAGAAAAGAGAAAAGGAAAATTAAGTCGAGGTGAAATCTTCGTGGAATCCGCTTTGCTGGTGATAACGAAGTGATGTCAGCGGTCGATGTATGACTGAAGGCTCAAAGTTTTGAATTTTTTTCAAAAGGGTTTGAAATACCAAGTGTGTAAACGTTGCAGGTGACTATGTTGAAAAATAAATTAGTTTCATTCTTCTCATGTATTTGCTTCTATGTTAGGGACAACAATTTGTGAACTATCTCTCTTACATAGACTATACATAAATAAATGTTTTTCATTTCGTATAGATTTTCAAAAAATATATCTAATAGACTGCCTGGTCAAAAGACAATGGCCTATGTCTACCAATATAGTCGCTCATGAAATCTTCTATTGTACTTTAGCCTCTTACAGTGCTAGGCAGACAAAAAATAACTCAAGGGTCCAAGTTAAAATGTAAATGCTTCCAGTAACTTAAAAAAAATATTGTACCTCCCTGTAACGATTTTGCAGGTATAAAAGTGCAAGCTCGAATCCTTAGATACTTCGGGCACATTCAGAGAAGAGACGAGGACAACTTGGAGCGACTTATAGTTCAGGGTCGGGTAGAAGGTACTAGGTCCCGAGGTAGGTGTCCTACACGCTGGAATGATCAAATAAGGGCATCCACTGACTTAACATTCAACCAAGCACCACTCAGCGCCTACAACCGTGGAAAATGGCGAGAAATTGTAAAGCAAGTAACGAAGTAATACGTAGCTTGATCACGACTCTCCTGTCAAGAGGAAAGCGAAGAAGAAGAAGAATCTCTCAATATTAAACAGAACGAACTATTTTTTGCAAAATAAATAAAGAATTTAAAACACAAATATTATTTCCCTGTAAAAAAAGTGCAATAAATGATAAATATTCGCAGATTTTGAAATTTAAATTGTTTATTATAAGTAGGTAGTATTATTTTTGGACAAACGAATCGTACATATAAATTAGGCGTAAATCCGTGCATTCAGAAGGGGTGCAATCGACAAATAAGGGTGAGCGATCTCGCAACAACTGAAATACCAACTAAATTTAGATGTCGTAAATAAAATGCTCCCGCAGGTGCGGCTTGTCTAAAAGGTTCGATGGATTTGGGCTTTTTTCACGAGGCTCATTTTTGTTCGACACAATAGGTAGAGAGCCGGGATAAAATACGTGCCGTACATATGTTTTGAGTACTTTGCTCAATTAAAATAAGCAGACCAAGTCGACATGATTTCTTTTAAAAGTGTAATTTGTGTGTTTTTATTAAACCACTACATTAAAATCCCAGTTTGCGAACACATTTAAAAAAACGACCACCTCCTATAATGACCGAATTTAGAATCCCCCAAATTCTATAAACTTACTTATAAATAACTTATAAAGAAACTATTCCTTAAATCAAGAAAAAATAAAAAATAAGAGACTTGGAAAAAATCATTCGGCATCAGCTTAGACATTTACAAATTTGGAGTCAAAAAAACAACTTAAATTAAAGTTTAAAATATGTGAACATTATTAGCTTTGTTCGCGGGTCACTTTTGGAACCGATTCCGAACTAGAACCGAACCAAATGTAGGATTATTTAATCAAAGGTCTCCGACGCGCTGGGTGGACCAAACCTTAGAAATCATTGGTCACGGTCTGCAAGAAGCTTCTCTTGCAGCTCAAGACAGAGAAGGATGGCGAACTACGATCCGAGCAATTGAGACATGATGTCACCATACTCTCTCGAGAGTAAAAGAACAATAGAGAGAGAAAGAGATTAGCGTGCCAAGTTCTTCGGCCAAATGTGGCCAGTGGTGGTATAAGAGTTTTTATTTCTCTGGAGCATCTGCCATGAAAATATCTGTAGAGTAATGTCTGGTCTGCAACTCTTCTTCTATGTTCTATTGGGTGAAGGGTATCTGTGAGAGTTGAGCTGTTTATCACCCGAATGGCCATTTTCTGAATGAAGACGAAGAGAATGCCTTGGTGCTAAACCCCAAATGTGCGATTAATAGTCCAGTAGAGGTATAATTATAATTGTATAAATGTTAGTACACCAGTGGCCAAAATTTGTTTTTCAAGCAGCATTTCTCTGTTACGTTCCCATAAAAGCGCTGCAAATCATTGGTCACGGTCTGCAAGAAGGTTCTCTTGCAGCTCAAGACAGGAAAGGATGGCGAACTACGATCCGAGCAATTGAGACATGATGTCACCATACTCTCTCGAGAGTAAAAGGACAAGAGGGAGAGAGTTAATAAAAGCGCAAGCCCAGTTATTTAACCAGTTCGGAATTGATTTACTACTACTACTAAATGTATAACATGACAATATCTACAGAGAAAACCCAATCTATAGTAATATCCATGAAACCAATTAGATGTAAACTAGTAGTGAACGATCATATTATCGAACAAGTAATGAACTGTAGATACCTGGATATGGACAGAAAATGACAGAAACCTAGGGCACGAAACCAAAACAGCAAGCAAAAAAAGCATCGAGAATATCAGGGTATCTGAAAGATATAATCTGGCGGAATAAGTACATAAGTACTGAGAGCAAAATCCGCATTTATAAGACATGTGTCAGACCCGTGATGACCTACGCAGCTGAGAGAAGGACCGAGACAACAAAGACTAAGCAGATAATAAGACCAACAGAAATGAAAACACTAAGAACTATAAGAGGTATTACTCTCAGAGACAGGATAAGAAATGTAGACATACTGAGAGAGCTAGGTGTTCAGGATATAGTGGACAAGGTGGACAAGAACAAGGCGACGTCTATGGAGAGACCACGTAGATAGGATGGATCCAGAACGTATGGCGAAATGAGCGAAAACTCAGAAGCCCAACACCAAACGACCCATAGGAAAACCAAAAAAGCGATGGTACGAGAGCTGGAGCTCCGGATTACAGCAGAGACTGTAACAAAAAAAAATAGGACATAGTCCTATTAAAAGAGGAAGAAGAAGAAGAAGAACTACTAAATGACAATTGACAAATACAAATTATTCTGGTTCCGGTTTCCTAATCTAATTAAAAAGTTTAATTTAATATGATGCATGATGAGGAAAATAAGAAGCTACGACAACAATATTATAAATATCAGTGGTCTGGGTGCGACCCGAGAGGTCAACACGACTAACTTCCCAGTGGAAAGAATGAAAAAATACTATTTTTTTGTTGTTGTTATCAATTAATTAATTATTTTGGTACCTATTAAATAGTTTGTTTTTGAAGTGAAACTTGTATGCAAATATGCAATTTGACTGGGCATATTCCAAGAAATAAATGCACAAAATGATATGAGGGGAATTCGTTTTTAAATTATTTGGGTTAAGAGTGGATGATGTAAGATATATTTTGATCCACCCTGTATGCAGGGAGAGCTTTTTGGATACACAAGCACATCTGGAGGTCAGGTATCTAAAGAAAAGGACAAGAAGGGGCTGGCGGCAGTCTTCATGAGGGAACGACAATAAGTAGACGCATTTTGGTTATCAAGGGATAGTTTGAATACGCTTTACGAAAAATACAGATTTTTGGGCAAAATACGTTTTTATTATTTCTTACAATGATTAAAGTAAAAACGACATAAAATGAGCTTTAGAATTTGCAGTTTTTTACATTGAACAGTATTTCTGGACACCCTGTAATGTTTAACGTATTTTTTTCAACAAATAAATTATGCCCCAAAAATATGTTTAAGTCGAAGCAAAAAGTCGGTAATAGATTTATCTATTACAGTTTTTTTTTAAATCCACCCTTCCACGGCAATCTATTTTAATTTAATTTTTTGACCGGAAAAACCAATTGTCTAGAAAGCAATAATAGGGTTGAACGAAAAGATAAATTAGCTCCTCGTCTATCAGAGTTCAGTTTTCTCTTCCTTGTTGCATGTCGTGTTCCGTCGAGCAAAATTCTGCTTTGTGTTCGCGTTCGTTTTCCAAAAGAATCGATCATTCCTGATCCGAAAGCGACTTCCGAATGTAGGATGCCACTTTTAAATTACCCGTCTTTGTCTTTCCCTTCCATCGCAGTGTTACTTTTTCTTTTTGTTGCGAACGAGAGTTGATTTGTGATGAGTTACTTTCTCGAAGGACCGGAAAGTTCGAAGGAACGTTTCATTTTAGGTTCGTTACTGAGTTTATTGTTTTTCTTTCACTTTTAAAAAACTGCTACGAAAAAACCAAATATATTGCAAAACATTTTCCTTACTGTTTGTAATTTGAAAACAGTTTCAGTGACAATTGTTTGTTAAGTAGTAATATAAACGATATTAGTTAATTTCAGGTTGGGTTGTTCTGATTTAATTTTTAAATATAAATTGAATGTAGCAAAAACAAAACAATAATACCAACAACTACACATGAATACCACCTAATTATTTTAAATTTAATTAATATTAGATTATATGATAAAACCATTAAACGATCTATTACATTTGCCATAAATAATAATAAGATTTAAAAAATCATCGTTAGTAAATCCTACATTTGCCATTATTTACTATGAAATACAAACCAGTAACGAAAACTGTCAAAACAACATAAACAATTAACGTTCTAACTATCAAATCTTTGACATCCAGTGCCTACCCTTTACTAATGTTGAAATAATTAAGTGGTGTTATGTTTTAACTAAGATAATGAAATATCCCAAAAGTGGTTGAATTTAGGTATAAAAAATACCGATACCAAACGAATTGGCTAAAAAAAATACAGCGGAAAATGTTATAAAATAAATAAAATGTTCTATTAAAAGTAAGCAACTTATAAACGATTTAAATTGTGCACAGTGGCAGCTAAGTTTAAAACACCCTGTATAAAATATAAATAAGTTGGTTACAATTTCACGTCACTAGCTTCGTTATTAATAAAGATATTGTTATTCAATGTGGACTAGGATTTTTTCAAAATTTTGAAAAAAATCGAAGTATCTCGAAAATACTTAATTTTTGGTATGGGACATTGTGCACAAATTTTATCTAAAATTTTATGTATAATTTGAAAATAAAATAAAAATTAATAAAGTTGACGTCTACCGGAAGTGCCACATTCAGGATAACATTATATTTGAACTCATCTAAATCCTACAGCTTCGTAATTTCAGATTTTTAACATAACTGCATCCACCATTACTTTTAATCAAAACTTATCGAGCCACACCCTGTATTTTATATTAATTTTTGCAGGCAGGTTCTTCACCAAATGGCTATTTAGTTTTTTGGAGTGAAGCCTAGGGGTTGTTCCAATTAAGGTATATTTTTAATGTCACAAATCGAGATCGTTTTTTATAATAAAGATCTAGTTCACCTCTCAAGAATTTGTTTTAGTTAAACAAAGTTTTTGTTACTCTTGTATTTCTTGATTCATTCAAAGTAACCTTAATCGATCATTAAACAAAAAAGTTTACTGAATTGTTCATCTTATACTGTTGGAACAACATAAACAACACACAAAGTAACTAATTAAACGGCGCGGCGTCGAGATTCAAATGTGGAAATACAAAAATAGAAAACGTTCCCCTTCCCGGAAAAACTAACGCGGTGATGGAATGATTAATTAAATGCTAGACAAGTAAAAATGAGTAACAAAAAGAACGAACGTGAAAACTTTTGAAGTAGTTTCTCGTGTCACTGGAATAAAGCGATGTAAGCAACAAAAAAAAAGTTGTATAAATACAAACAAGTGCATCGTTAGTAGGTACTCCCGTTTGAAGTTTGTTTTAGCACTTCGTGGACATATAATTGAATTAAATGTCTAAACATAAATAAACACACAGTAACTATTGGTAAAACTGTTACGTCACTTTTCTGGATTTACACGATAAAATAATCGAAACCAGTTACGTTAGTTTGTGTAATAAAATGCTTTAAATATATCCAAAGCGATTTTATGACATTCCCGGTACTACTATTATATTAATTTTATTGGTATGTTACCTAAACATGTTCCTAAACATCGCACATAATGACAAACCCATAGCTATTTGAGATTCTAAATTATAGTGTGTGCATAAAATATTATTTTTCTTAAAATAAAAATGTTTATTTAAAAAGACATAAAAAATATAGCTTAATTGGAACAACCTAGGTTTCACTCCGAAGAACTAATTAGCCAATTGGAAAAGAACCTGCCTGCACAAATTAATATGAAATACAGGGTGTGGCTCGAAAAGTTTTGATTAAAAGTAATGGCGGATACAGTTATGTTAAAAATCTGAAATTACGAAGCTGTAGGATTTAGATGAGTTCAAATATAATGTTATCCTGAATGTGGCACTTCCGGTTATACCGAAAGAAGTAGACGTCAACTTTTTTATTTTATTTTCAAATTCTACATGAAATTTTCGATAAAATTTGTGCACAATCTCCTATACCAAAAATAAAGTATTTTTAAGATATTTCGATATTTTTCTAAATAAATTTTAAGATATTTAGATATTTTTCTAAATTTTGAAAAAATCCTAGTCCACATTGAATAACGATATCTTCATTAATAACGAAGCTAGTGACGCAAAATTGTAACCAAAAAACAAAAGGCGCTTGCCCGTTAACTACATGTGTCCAACTCATTGATATTTTACGCAGGGTGTTTTAAACTTAGCCGCCAACATGCACAATTTAAATCATTTATCATTATATTAATTTTATTGGTATGTTACCTAAACATGTTCCTAAACATCGCACATAATGACAAACCCATAGCTATTTGAGATTCTAAATTATAGTGTGTGCATAAAATATTATTTTTCTTAAAATAAAAATGTTTATTTAAAAAGACATAAAAAATATAGCTTAATTGGAACAACCTAGGTTTCACTCCGAAGAACTAATTAGCCAATTGGAAAAGAACCTGCCTGCACAAATTAATGTGAAATACAGGGTGTGGCTCGAAAAGTTTTGATTAAAAGTAATGGCGGATACAGTTATGTTAAAAATCTGAAATTACGAAGCTATAGGATTTAGATGAGTTCAAATATAATGTTATCCTGAATGTGGCACTTCCGGTTATACCGAAAGAAGTAGACATCAACTTTTTTATTTTATTTTCAAATTCTACATGAAATTTTCGATAAAATTTGTGCACAATCTTCTATACCAAAAATAAAGTATTTTTAAGATATTTCGATGTTTTTCTAAATTTTGAAAAAATCCTAGTCCACATTGAATAACGATATCTTCATTAATAACGAAGCTAGTGACGTAAAATTGTAACCAATAAACAAAAGGCGCTTGCCCGTTAACTACATGTGTCCAACTCATTGATATTTTACGCAGGGTGTTTTAAACTTAGCCGCCAACATGCACAATTTAAATCATTTATCATTATATTAATTTTATTGGTATGTTACCTAAACATGTTCCTAAACATCGCACATAATGACAAACCCATAGCTATTTGAGATTCTAAATTATAGTGTGTGCATAAAATATTATTTTTCTTAAAATAAAAATGTTTATTTAAAAAGACATAAAAAATATAGCTTAATTGGAACAACCTAGGTTTCACTCCGAAGAACTAATTAGCCAATTGGAAAAGAACCTGCCTGCACAAATTAATATGAAATACAGGGTGTGGCTCGAAAAGTTTTGATTAAAAGTAATGGCGGATACAGTTATGTTAAAAATCTGAAATTACGAAGCTGTAGGATTTAGATGAGTTCAAATATAATGTTATCCTGAATGTGGCACTTCCGGTTATACCGAAAGAAGTAGACATCAACTTTTTTATTTTATTTTCAAATTCTACATGAAATTTTCGATAAAATTTGTGCACAATCTTCTATACCAAAAATAAAGTATTTTTAAGATATTTCGATGTTTTTCTAAATTTTGAAAAAATCCTAGTCCACATTGAATAACGATATCTTCATTAATAACGAAGCTAGTGACGTAAAATTGTAACCAATAAACAAAAGGCGCTTGCCCGTTAACTACATGTGTCCAACTCATTGATATTTTACGCAGGGTGTTTTAAACTTAGCCGCCAACATGCACAATTTAAATCATTTATCATTATATTAATTTTATTGGTATGTTACCTAAACATGTTCCTAAACATCGCACATAATGACAAACCCATAGCTATTTGAGATTCTAAATTATAGTGTGTGCATAAAATATTATTTTTCTTAAAATAAAAATGTTTATTTAAAAAGACATAAAAAATATAGCTTAATTGGAACAACCTAGGTTTCACTCCGAAGAACTAATTAGACAATTGGAAAAGAACCTGCCTGCACAAATTAATATGAAATACAGGGTGTGGCTCGAAAAGTTTTGATTAAAAGTAATGGCGGATACAGTTATGTTAAAAATCTGAAATTACGAAGCTGTAGGATTTAGATGAGTTCAAATATAATGTTATCCTGAATGTGGCACTTCCGGTTATACCGAAAGAAGTAGACATCAACTTTTTTATTTTATTTTCAAATTCTACATGAAATTTTCGATAAAATTTGTGCACAATCTTCTATACCAAAAATAAAGTATTTTTAAGATATTTCGATGTTTTTCTAAATTTTGAAAAAATCCTAGTCCACATTGAATAACGATATCTTCATTAATAACGAAGCTAGTGACGTAAAATTGTAACCAATAAACAAAAGGCGCTTGCCCGTTAACTACATGTGTCCAACTCATTGATATTTTACGCAGGGTGTTTTAAATTTAGCCGCCAACATGCACAATTTAAATCATTTATCATTATATTAATTTTATTGGTATGTTACCTAAACATGTTCCTAAACATCGCACATAATGACAAACCCATAGCTATTTGAGATTCTAAATTATAGTGTGTGCATAAAATATTATTTTTCTTAAAATAAAAATGTTTATTTAAAAAGACATAAAAAATATAGCTTGATTGGAACAACCTAGGCTTCACTCCGAAGAACTAAATAGCCAAATGGAAAAGAACCTGCCTGCACAAATTAATGTGAAATACAGGGTGTGGCTCGAAAAGTTTTGATTAAAAGTAATGGCGGATGCAGTTATGTTAAAAATCTGAAATTACGAAGCTGTAGGATTTAGATGAGTTCAAATATAATGTTATCCTGAATGTGGCACTTCCGGTAGACGTCAACTTTATTAATTTTTATTTTATTTTCAAATTAAAAATAAAATTTTAGATAAAATTTGTGCACAATGTCATATACCAAAAATTAAGTATTTTCGAGATACTTCGATTTTTTTCAAAATTTTGAAAAAATCATAGTCCACATTAAATAACAATATCTTTATTAATAACGAAGCTAGTGACGTGAAATTGTAACCAATAAACAACAGGCGCTTGCCCGCTAACTCCATATGTCCAACTTATTTATATTTTATACAGGGTGTTTTAAACTTAGCTGCCACTGTGCACAATTTAAATCATTTATAAGTTGCTTACTTTAAATAGAACACCCTGTATTTTTTACATTTTTTGCTGTATTTTTTTAAACCAATTCGTTTAGAATCGGTATTCTCTATACCTAAATCCAACCACTTTTGGGATATTTCATTATCTTAGTTAAAACATAACTCTACTTAATTTTTTTAACATTAGTAAAGGGTAGGCCTAAGCTGTCAAAGATTTGGTAGTTAGAACGTTGATTTTAGATAAAATTTGTGCACAATGTCCTATACCAAAAATTAAGTATTTTCGAGATACTTCGATTTCTTTCAAAATTTTGAAAAAATCCTAGTCCACATTGAATAACAATATCTTTATTAATAACGAAGCTAGTGACGTGAAATTGTAACCAATAAACAACAGGCGCTTGCCCGTTAACTCCATATGTCCAACTTATTTATATTTTATACAGGGTGTTTTAAACTTAGCTGCCACTGTGCACAATTTAAATCATTTATAAGTTGCTTACTTTAAATAGAACACCCTGTATTTTTTACATTTTTTGCTGTATTTTTTTAAACCAATTCGTTTAGAATCGGTATTCTCTATACCTAAATCCTACCACTTTTGGGATATTTCATTATCTTAGATAAAACATAACTCTTCTTAATTTTTTTAACATTAGTAAAGGGTAGGCCTAAGCTGTCAAAGATTTGGTAGTTAGAACGTTAATTGTTTATGTTGTTTTGACAGTGTTCTTTACCATTTTGTTTATCATAGTAAATAATGGTTTTATCATATATTCTAGTATTGATTCAATTTAAATCAATAAGATGTTATTTATGTGTAGTTGTTGGTATCATTGTTTTATTTTTGCTACATTTAATTTGAGTTTATTTATATTTAAAATATTTCGACATATTTTGTGATACAGCATTAATTTTGCTAACAGCGTTTTCAATATTTGCGTCACTTGCAGCAAACAGAGTATCATCTGCAATTAAATTCACAGTTTTCAATAAGATTAATATCATTATAAATAATAGTGGACCGAGTACACTCCATTGCGGGACCCTTATACTAATGGGTCTATTACTCGATGGTATATTATTTACTTTAGTACACTGAGATCTATCAAAGCTTCTAAACCATTCTAATACAGGAAACGAGAGTAATAAAATAAGCGTTAAAAATTCCTATAGAGGTTGAAATGTGGTTTGTAAAGGATCATCATCCAAGGACAAACAATACAAAAGCTACAGTATCCGTGGAAAAAAAAAGAATTAACAACCCCATAAAAAAAACACAAAATTTCGAGTTTTCCAAAAGGAAAAAGAAATAATCTGTTTAAATACGTGTCTTTTAAAATTGTGTACACGTGGTATACATTTTTAATTTTATGCTCGATTTTCATTCTGCAATACAGCATAAAATATTAGTAACACTTGTGTAGTTGCTCGCTTTTACAACACATTAGTAATACTTAATACCCGCCATCCCTTCATAAATTCAGTGGCGTAACAAAAGCGAATTGAAGAGGCTTAATATACTTACTGTATTAATAAATAATTTATACCGATTTGTTTTAAAAAATATATTGTAACGATTTTGCGATACGACACTGGTGTGTTACGCGAGCAAGCTGGGTGGTACAGTGACGTCGCAGCCAATGGCGAAGATATTCCAGTACCCTCCCGGCCAATCTAGAATTTTCGATAAAATAGTCTAGACACTTTTAAAAACTTCTCGTCTTTTCTTGTTTTAACGTTAATACATAAATTGGCCTCCATTCACGGTGGTTAGTCACTTAATAATTATGTTTACTTATTTACATAAATTGTTTTGGAAAATTACAAATAAATCTGCATATAAATTCGAACCCCGAGTAAATTTTTAAGTAAAACGTTACAATAATTTTAAAAAATCAATATAATAACGACAGTGTTAAAAACAAAGACAATAAAGTTTCAATCTTAGAGAGTTTAAAATTTGACAGACCTTTGAATTTATGGTGCTTGGAGTTAGTTTGTTTTTAGAAATTTAAAAAAGTTTATTTTTTAATAACAACCAGGTATTAACATTAACATTTTCAATAGAGAGTCGAACTCTTCAACACTCATGTCCTCCCAACTATGACATATGAAAGCGAGATGTGGATCACCACACAAAGAAAGAATATGAGCTATAAATACCACAAAGAGCAACGTAGAAAAGAATTATTATTGTAAGCAAGAAAGATCATATCGGAGAAGAAAGTGGAATCAAATTGTCATCGAAACAACGTATGAAAGCAAGAGAAGGGAGGCAGAACACATATCCAGATTCAAAGATGACAGATGGATAGCTCGTGTAATTAACTGATGTCCAAGAGATTATAAAAGTTCTGCAAACCAGCCATTAGTAGGTTGGGAGGACCAGATCGTCAAAATAGCTGGAAAACCCTGGAAAAGAGACGCTGAAGATCGAGAATTTTGGAAATATTGAAACCAACATCACAGCCATTCGTTTCCTTTGATGAAATTACGGGTCCATTATGAGATTTTAAATAAATATTTTCTATACAAATGACACATCATTGTTGTCACATTCTTTTAAACTTTTAAATCGGCAACATTTAAAGTACCGAAAGTAGTACTTTAAATGTTAAAAGTAATATGATAAATATTCTTTCATGTTCGTCTAATTTGGACCCACGACACTGTTTTCGTTAATATACATTTTGCTTTAATGCCGATCTTAAAACATTTTGTAAATGCTCATTGGCTCCATGATACCTTGTTTTTTTAATTCCGATTTTATAGGGCACTAAAAATTTTACTGCCGTTTATTTCCTTTCAAGCCGATTTTTAAACGCTTTTATTTCCAAGTTTTGCGCAATAAACGGTACCAAGAACTCATTAACTCTATCGCTAAAGAAATAATGACCAAGTTATTATTAAATCGTATGATTATTTTGTCATTAAAATCAAGAAACCAATATCAATAACCTCCATTTTCTTGATTACTAAATTAGTCGATAGAAAATATTTTTTATCATCACAAACTTACCTCAAACAAATATCCTTACCAGGAAATTAATTAAAAAAACTTCCAATTACGAATTTTTTGCATTATTAACCAATATCCGTGAGGGATAGAAATTCCTAGACGCCGCCACGTTTAAAATGTTAAGCAACTCAAAAATGAAGTGTCGCGAAATAACACGGACATGTGTTTAATATTAAGATACTTACAACCCTCGGTTAACGTATAAACATGTGCAATATTAAAAAGCAAGCCATTTTTCCAGAAAAAGAATAGTTGTTGATAGTAGTCTCTCTCTCTATCGAAAAGAGTCGATATTTGAGTCTCTCCCTCAGATTTTGGCTTGAGCTAATGCAGCTATTACTTATAGCGTTCTCATGAAATATATAAATAATAAATGTATACTACAATTCTACAATTCATACTACAAATTAAAATTTAATTTTAAATAAAAGTAAAAATTTTCAAATTGACTAAAAATATAAAAAAACATGTGGTAATTATAAGAAAACGGGATTGGTCACACCAAGATCGAGGCCCTCCGCAACACCCCTTTACAATAAAATCGGAAAAGATTCCGAAAAAGACCCTGATTGGAAAAAACTATAAAACAAAAATATCAACCAGAGAAGACTGGTTAAAAAAAACACCATTGACCAACCCAGGAGTAAAACGATAGTACACTGACGGTTCAGGGTACCAGTGACGCTACGGGGGCAGGTGTGTTTGAAGCATCCTGAAACGACGGGGAAAGCATACCACTGGGGAAACACGCCTCGGTCTTCCAGGCCGATGTCTATGGTGTGCCACGCACCTGACAAAAAACAGAGTGACCAACAGTGACATTAATATTCTCACTGACAGTCGCGCGGCCATTGGGGCCCTCGTGAGTTGCACCACAACATAATCGGTGGTGTGGAACTGCATGCAGGCCCTCACTGAGAATGAGGTCACTCTTACATGGGTTCCTGGGCACACAGCGATAAATGGCAACAAGGTAGCCGATAAACTGGCAAGAAATGGGACACTGGTGGAACTAAGAAGCCAGTTGGTCGGATTGCCAGAGGGCCAACGAAAATCCTGCGGTTTACCAAAACCAGGGGACTGGAATTCTGATACTCTGAAGACACAGCAGTAGTCACAGAGAATCAAATATCTAGGTAACATAGGTGCCTATACCAATGGCCCAACTGCAAAAATGTAATGTAATGAAATAAAACAATGTATTAAATGTAGGTATTAACGGGAAATTCCAGTATATTTTTTGCTGCTAATTCACTTACCCTACTTTGAATCACAAAGTAAATTAACAAAAAAATATCCAAAATTTACAAAATGTAAAAATCTGACACTTCGTATTTAAAAACAAAAAAAACACAAATTCTTAATAAATTCATCACAATTAAACACAAGACGAACAACTCGGCAACTAATAACTAACAACCAAAATTGTAAAAAAATGCCATAATTTTCTTGAAAATTCGCTTATCACCGGAGTGATATAAAACGCTATTTTTCTTGATAGGTTTAGTCACTCTATTTAATTTTCCAGCATTTCGTACAGTTAACAGCATGTTAACGACATATGTTTGCTGATTTTTTGCTACTTCATCGTAATCTTTACCCACAGCCAGTATAGCCGTGTCATCTGTAAAAGTGTGGGAATGTCACTGGTGTATAGAAGGTAAATGACTGGTCCCAAACCACTGCCTTGTGGCACTCCTGCCGTAATTTCTAATGAATAATTCCTTTAATTGTGACATTTCTTTCTTCTAATCGATCGTAATATGACAAATTATGAGTGACATTTTAATTATCAATGTAAAATACACCGAGTCCTAGATCTCTATTGCCAGACCTTGCATAATTTACAAAAAAGCTTTTTGCTTATTTATTTAAAGTGCTATTAATAGTTGAATTGTAATTGTAAAGAATTACTGTAAGCATTTAAATTGACACATCCTTCATAAACACTCGAGCGACGGATTAAATGTATCGCAAGAAATGTTAAATAAAATATTAAGATAGAAATAGCTGCCTGCGTTTGTGAATGATGCGCCAAGATAAAAAAAAATTCAACGAGAACACTACTAATCTTTTATTTACATCACTTTCGCTAAAAGCTTATCATCACAAAAGGAAAAATGCTTAGGTATTCTTTAATAAAAGCTTAAACATTTCCACCCCTCGGCAGTAAAATGGACCGACTTAACGTCATCGACAATAATTTAAAAACAGTGGCTGCTTTTCGTTGGGAATGCACCGGAATTCCAAAGCATCATTATAAATTTGTTTGTATCTCTTTGGTACAGTGCTGAATAATGAGCAGCTCCGCTGTAATACCGCTACTGCGTACAGCTCACATACAATTGTGAGAATTATCTTGTTGCATTTCTTTCTTCTGTCGCTATTTGTTACGAGATGCCACCAAAAGAAAAACAAACGAAAGATTGGAATTTTTCTTGTGATTGTGCGGTTTGCCCAACAACCGTATAGCTTTTCATCAAAAATAAAATAAATATACCGCGAGCATTATTTTATTCTTTTTCCGTGAAAGAATTCTAATTTAAATGTATACAGGTTGTGGCGCGAAAAGTTTTGATTGAAAGTAATGGCGGATACAGTTATGTTAAAATTTCTGAAATTACGAAACTGTAGATTTCGGATGACGCCGAGTTCAAATATAATGTCGTCCTGAAGGTGGCACTTTCGGTTATACCGGAAGAAGTAGACGTCAACTTTTTTATTTTAAATAGAGCCTAATATTTTTTATTTCATTTTCTAATTATACATGAAATGTTAGATAAAATTTGTGCACAATGTCCCATACCAAAAATGAAGTATAGATAGTTATAAAGCTGTCTCTGATACGAAAGTTCCCAAAGTTGCGATATAAGAGACCAAGCATTCGTTTGGCTGTGCATATCATTTTGTCATCATCTCTTCTTCTTTAGGTGCCCTGTCCTCCTCGGACGTTGGCAATCATCAGCGCTATCTGAACCTTGTCTACAGCTCGGCGGAACAATGTGGTAGTGCTCACTCCATACCATTGTCTTAAGTTTTTTAGCCAGGATATCTTTCTTCTACCCGGGCCTCTTCGTCCTTCGATCTTCCTTTCTATAATAAGCTTTAAAAGTCGATACTTGTCATTTCTTAAGATGTGACCAAAATACTCCAGTTTGCGCTTTTTTAGTGTAAACAGAACTTCCAGCTGCTTGTCGAGGCGTTGAAGTACCTCGGTGTTACGCACTCTTTCTACCCAGGAGATTCTTAATAGCCTTCTGTACGTCCACATTTCAAAGGCCTCCAATTTTTTGCACATCGCATCTGTCAAAGTCCAAGCTTCCATTCCATAAAACAGTATGCTAAACACGTAACAGCGAAGCACTCGGACGCGCAGAGGCAAGCTTAAATTTCTGCTGCAAAGTACTTTACGCATTTTCAGGAACGAAGCACGAGCTTGTTCTATTTTGGCACGAATCTCCTGCATGCTGTCCCACTTCTCATTTAGTTGACACCCAAGATATTTAAAAGTTTCTACTCGCTCAATTCGTTGACCGTTAATTGTCAGGTGTCCGTCCACGTTGTTTGATTTGCTAACTGCTAGCCACTTTGTCTTTCTCACGTTCAGGCTAAGTCCGGCCTCTGAGCTTCCAGTGAGTCGGCAACAAGAACCGTGTCATCCGCATACCTCAGATTGTTGATATTAATCCCATTGACAGATATCCCCTCGTCACATTCATCCAACGCCTCTTGAAATATCCTGTCGGAATACAAATTAAATAACAGTGGTGATAAAATGCATCCTTGACGAACGCCTCTCAGGATTTTGATCTCGTCGGACGCGGTGTTATCGATTCTTATTCGAGCACTTTGGTTCCAGTAAATGTTGGCTATTATTCTAAGGTCTCGTTGTTCCAGTCCTATTTCTTTAAGAATGTTGATCAGTTTTTCGTGCTTTACTTTATCAAAGGCTTTTTCGTAATCGATGAAACATGCGTAAACGGTCACCGACATGTCCCGGCACCTTTGGATAAGAACCTGTATGCTAAATAGTGCCTCCCTTGTTCCAAAGCCATTGCGAAAACCAAACTGAGAGTCCCCCATCATTGTCTCGCACTTCGCATATATTCTTTTGTGTATTATTTTCAAGAAGAGTTTAAGCACATGGCTCATCAGGCTAATAAGACGATAATCACCGCAGTTCTTGGCCTTCGCGTTTATGGGGAGCGGGACAAAAGTAGATTTTAACCAATCAGAAGGTATACTGCCGTTTCGGTAAATAAGATTAAATAGCTTTACCAGCGTGTTCAGTGATTCTTCGTTTTGCAGTATTTTTAGAACTTCTATATAGACGTCATCAGGACCACTAGCTTTCCCATTTTTTGAAATTGACAGCGCATACTGAACTTCTGCCTTCGTTATGTCCAAGCCTTGGCCTTGATTAAAGAATTCTTTCTGAAGTTCTGGCCGGGTATCGTGAAATAGGTGCTCGATGTAGTCGCACCATTCCGTCAGTTTTTCTGAAGTATCCAGTATCAGCCTGCCCTGTGCGTTCTGTAAAGTCGTCGCGTTTCTATTTCTGCAGATACCTGCTGCCTCTTTTATCTTCTTGTGCATGTTGAAGGTATCGTGTTTTCTTTCCATTGCTTCTATCTCTTGGCATTGCTCGTAAAACCATTTCTCCTTTGCTTCTCTTATCTTGTTTATGATTATGCGGTTTTGCGCCCGGTATTCGTTGCTCTTGCCTTTGTCATCATGGAAAGAGAAATTCATCCCACACCAAACCTCCTCCCATATCAACTTCACCAGTCTCTCATACTGTAGTCTATGCACATGACCTGCCCATTTTAGTCTCTGGCCTTTGATTTCTTGTACTACATCTCCACCCTTATATAATCTCCCAATTTCGGCATTTGTTCTTATTCTATATTCATTTGTGGTAGTGTCCTGGTATGGTCCAAAAATTTTTCTTAAGATCTTACGCTCAAATTGCCTGAGTTTTTCTTCATTCTCTTTTGTTATGGTCCACGACTCATACCCATACGTTGGTTTTGTAGATTTTTACTTTTGATGTTCTTGTAAAACTTTTCGATTTTATCAGATTATCCAGTGCGTACATACATCGGCTTGTCGCTTGTATCCTGCTCTTTATTTCTCTCGTGTTGTCGTTATCTGCAGTGATTATTGCTCCCAAATACTTGAAGTGTTCCATTTTTTCGAAATTGAGGGTGTCGAATGTGAGGGTTTGGCCTAGAGGAATGCATAAGCAATATCGTTTGCCATAACAACAATCCCCACCGATCCCAGGACCAGACTGTTAAGATGTATTTTATTAAAAAGGCCATTAACCCAGGCGAAACTTTTATAAATTGTACAGATGTTGTTGAAAGGATAAAAAAAATAAAGAAGGGTGTTCTTTTTATAACGACATTGAGCGAAGGGTTTTGGCAGGAAAACAAATGGGGCCCTGCATAACTTTATAAGCAGCCAAAACGTGTCAAAAAAGGCACGACTGGCTGTACACAGAAAAGTATCGGTCCTTACACTTATGTATGCCAGTGAACGTTTGGTTTGGCAGCAAAAACATAAAAGTAAGATCAATGCTATTGAAAGAAGAGGTTCGACGCTGGGAAACAGATGAAATGAAATCTCACTGGCATAAAGTGCCAGGACAAAGGCCAGCGAAAAGGCTAGTTAGTCTTTCGCCAAGGAAATCTAAACAGCTCCTCGAGTTCGACAAGAAAGACTTGAAACTGGTGACGGGACTCTTCACTGGACACTGCCCTCTAAGCTACTACCTGAAAAAGATGGACAAAACAGAGAGTGATAGTTGCCGCTACTGCGAGAACTTCGCTGAAACTGCAGAACGTTTGCTTTGCGAATGTCCTGCGCTTTTCTGCAAGAGGCTCAAGTTTCTGGAAGGGGCCTTCCTAAAGCCTTTCGATATCAAAAACTTAGCCCGCAGGAAACTGATAAACTTTTCTCGAAGTCTCGTAATCCCGGGCCTTAAATAGATTAAGGGTTATGCACAAAAGATCTGATAGGTCGAAGTGCTTGAGAGGCAGCATGGCCTTCACGACCCACCCTACCATCTACAAATCTACAAGATCAATGCTAAGGGGATAAATAATGAGTACAGCTAAAGTGACACTATATGATAGGGTAAGGTATAATGTGATAGATAGATATGCTCAGATAGTTTGGACATGTAAAAAGGATAAATGAAAGAAGATTGACGAAACAGATTTATAAGGTGAGTGTGAATGGGCAAGTCAGTAGAGGTCGATCTTAATCAAATTGAAATTTGAAAAAAGACCAGGTCAAAAGAACCAGCAACCAAAAAGAATGTATAGAATCGCTGATAAAAGTAGAAGAAGCGAAAGACTTGTGTAAGAACCGTAGCAAGTGAAAGTGAAAAGTACCTATCCGTTCGGAAAAAAGGCGTGACTATATGTAGTCATAAATAAATAATTATTCTCACCAATACTTAGAGTTGATTTAATTTTTTTCTAGATTAATTTCCAATAATAATACTGCTGATTATCTATAATATAAAAATGAATCGCTGAATGTGTTGCTAAGCGCAAATCTCGAGAGCAGCTGAACCGATTTTGCTAATTCTTTTTTTGTAATATTCTTTGAAGTACGAGGATAGTTCTTACGGAGAGAAATTTAAAAAGTTGCCTGAAAGAGTCTATAAAACAAGATTTTTCTATATTCCCATACAAAAAAATCATAATAATACTGATAAAAAATAGAAATTTTCAACTTTAGCTTCTACAAACCTGAAATTTAGTAGCAACCTTTCTTTTGCAGTGATAACACCAAATAAAAATGAATTTTACAAAATTTAACCCCTTAGGGATTGTAGGGGCGTTAATAATAAAAAATGAAAATTTTAACTACAGCTTCTAACGACTTGAGATTTGGTAAAAACCTTTCTTTTAAGACCGGATAAGAACGAATTTTACAAAATTGCACCCTTAAAAGGGATTGCGGGGGTGTTAATGATAAAAAATAGAAATTTTCATCTCTACAGACCTGAAATTTGATAGCGACCTTTCTTTTGCAATGTTAAGATCAAATAAGAACGGATTTTACAAAATTTCACTCCCAAAAGGGATTGCGGTGGTGTAAATGATAAAAAATAAAAATTTTCAACTGTAGCTTCTGCAGACCTGAAATTTGGTAGCAACCTTTCTTTTGAAATGTTAGGACCAAATAAGAACGATTTTTCTAAATTCCTTCTCGGAAGAGAGTGTGGGGGAGTTGATGAAATTTTTTTTTTAACTATAGCTCCTACAGACTTGTAATTAATCAAGAATTTTTCTTTTGCGAAATTAAGACCAAAAAAAAGGCTGAAACGATTCTAATGAAATTTTTGGGCAATCTTCAGATTAGCCCAGAAGTTTATCGTGTGAAGTTTGGTAACAATCGGATCAACGAGAGAGGTGAGAGGAGGGGTTGAAATATTAAAACTATTCCCTATGGAGTCCAAAACAACTGGACAGATTCAGATAATCTTAGCGGGTGATCCTGTAAAGTTTGTTAGTGATGGAATCAACAAAAGGGGTGAGATGGGGTTAAAATAAAAAAAAACTGGTGCGTGAAGTCCCTATGCACAGATGAACACTTCACACTATGAATTTAGCATTATTTTTTGCAAAAACTGCATCAATGGTAGTTTTCCCTTATGTTGTGCTCTGTATTCACGTTAATATTTCGAAGTTTTTCCTGTTCAGTGGTATATTTTATGTCAAAGAGACATTGTAAATTTTATTCGAAAAATTTGCCCATATATATATATATATATATATATATATATATATATATATATATATATATATATATATGGGCAAATTTTTCGTTAATAAAATAAAATTTATTATGTCAAATGACGTCCAGCTAACCTAGGTTTTAGGTTGTAGGGGGGTTGTGAAGGCTATGCAGCCTCTCAAGCACCTCGCCCTATCAGATCTTTTGTGCATAACCCTTAATCTATTCGAGGCCCGGGATTCCAGCTAACCTATCTTTCATTATTAGTTTTTGGGGTCGCTGAGTTTGATAGTGATATAACCAATTTTGTTAGCACCCCTGCGAAAGAAGTGGTAAGGAAATGGAATATAAAAACTATTAAAAACGCCGAAATTAGTGTCCAATTTATAGTTTTCGGGGTCGCTGAGTTGGATAGCGATATTTTTAAAGCAGGCAAGCCAACGTTTGGGCAGGACAACGTCTGCTGGGTCTGCTAGTCTTTTATAAAATTGGCATACATTACCGCGGTATCGACAAAATGATAAGTTTTTAGATCTTTAAGCGGTTTTTACACTGGGCAATATGTAAAACATAAAGAAAGCAGTAGAGCATAAAGCCGGCTACACACTAACGATAAATCGTTACGAATTAACTATGCAGTATCTAACTGTACAGTTACATCGAACGTGTATATGACAAATATTTTACTGTGTAGTTGGTCGTTGTAAAGTTAAACTTGTCATTCGAGAAATCGGTATCGATCATAACGGTGCAGTATTTTCGTACGTGTGTAGCGGTGGATTCTTTAGTTGACGAAAACTTTTGGAAGAATTTATCGATGCGCAAATAAGTTGTTTCAACCATTCTCAAGTAATTATAACAGTCTTTTGGAGCGAATTTTAATTCATTCAATAAATTTACATGCGTATATGTATTTCGTCTCGTCAACCGCTTTTGACACCACACGCTGCGTGATTTGCGGTTTTTCTTTTTTAAACACACGACTAATCCTAGAATCGCAAGAGCGTCATCGTCGTCACACATCATCTTGCACAATTCTTTAAACGACCGAGCTATTTTTCGTATGTGTGGAGACCCCTAGAATTTCGCATAAAACTGTACAGTTTCTACTACACAGTTTTTTCTTAACGTTTAGTGGATAGCCGGCTTAAGAAACAGTGAATCGTTTAGAAAAACAAAGTATTGAATTTTTAAAAGAACTTATATTGGTTCTTATAATAGGATTTTTGGAGGCATCTATCATGTACAGCAATGATTACACCATTCTAGTAGTGTCGCCTTTCTTTTGTACGAGGATTGGTAAACATTCGCATTAAATACCAGCAGGAGCAATATTTCTTCCAACCTCATTTACAGTTTCTCGCAGACGACAGCACACTTATCTCAACTTTTACATCCTATCGATCACTTTCGGTGAATGATAGAAATAAACTCAGGCAGGAACAGGTTGACTCCATCGATAGAGATCTTAAAGCAATCGTTCAGTTCAACGCCCAGAAAACACAAAGCGCCACGTTTTCCAAGAAAGTGATTTCCGCAAATCATTCCATCACAATGTCCGGAAATACCCTTGAATCGAGTCACTCCATCTCGATTTTGGAAGTCACGGTGTCAAATAATATGTCTTTGCATGACCATGTTGCTAACATCGCAAAGTCAGAAAGCCAGAGCTAGGTTTTCTGTGGATAGCTAGAAAAATTTTTACTCCTGATCAACTGTTGACGGTGTACAAGGCTTAAATTCGACCTCTACTAAAGTATTACTCGCATATTTGGGGTTCAGAACCAAGAATAGTATGGACGCCAACGAAATTATAAAACTGTATGCGAACGATGTGGCATTGAAAAGAGACCACAGCAAAGAGATTAAACAACGAATAGAAAAAGCAAGAACAATTTTTCTAAAAATGAAAGATGTGCTCTCAAGCAATACTTTAAGTTTACATTTGCGCATGAGAATAGTTAGATGCTATGTATTCTCAGTATTACTGTACGGCGTAGAGGCATGGACACTCTCGGAAGCTGCTAGCAATGAAATTGAAGCATTTGAAATGTGGGTGTCCTGGCGAATCCTTAAAATTAGCTGGACAGACCATGTAACAAATAATGAAGTTTTAAGAAGAATGGGAGTAGTCAGAGAACTCATGAAGACAATTAAAGTAAGAAAACTTACATATCTGAGACACATCATGCGAAATGAGAAATATGCATAACTTCAACTTATTATCCAGGGTAAGGTAAACAGTAGAAGAGAACCAGGGAAAAGAAGAGTATCATGGTTAAAAAACCTACGACAGTATTACGGCAAAACGTCTAGTGAACTCTTCCGAGCGGCTGTTAACAAGGTCTTGATTGCTATGATGATAGCCAACGTTCGCTGAGCGGATACGGCACAACGAAGAAGAACCAAAGCATTCTCTTCGTCTTCTAGATTTCATTCAGAAAAGGGCCATTCGGTTGATAAACAGCTTAACTCTCACAGATACCCTTCACCCACTAGAACATAGAAGAAGAGTTGCAGACCAGACATTATTCTACAGATATTTTCATGGCAGAT
This sequence comes from Agelastica alni, assembly GCA_950111635.1. Lineage (NCBI taxonomy): Eukaryota > Metazoa > Arthropoda > Insecta > Coleoptera > Chrysomelidae > Agelastica > Agelastica alni. The sequence continues at coordinate 17,522,975 of OX467717.1, read as the reverse complement.
GCTCCAGAGAAATAAAAACTCTTATACCACCACTGGCCACATTCGGCCGAAAAACTCGGCACGCTGATCAGTCTCACCCATTTACTCTCGAGATTGACACTACAAGGACCAACCTCTATCAAGAGTCCTTTCTTTACAGGGCTGCTACGGAATGGAACAAGCTTCCAAAATAAGTTTTTCCAGAGAACTGGGACCTGCAACTTTTTAAAAAGTGGGTCTACAATCATCTCCTTTCTATAATCTCTCCCCCTTCTAACAGTCGCTGTGTGGGACGTCTGCGGCCCACACGATAGGTCTACCCTTTTTACGAGTATTTTCAGTAAAAAAAAAATTCTATTTTTTTTAATTTAACAGAATTTCTTAAATAAAGCACTTGAAAATGTTGAGAATATCTTGATTTTAAGATATTTTCTGCCCAGATGGCGCACAGCATAAATATTTCTTTAATTAAAGAAAAAATTGTCGTTTGCTTGTCGACGTAAAAATGATTATACATATGAATAATTTTTTCTATTTACTTGGTCAAGTTTAAAATTTTCTCTTGATAAATGATTTTTTTAAAGTACAATTTAAAGAGTATATCTACTGCTGGAATTTTATTGACCACGCCATCTACTTCAATATATGCAATGCTTACAATATAACGTTGGTTAGTTGCAGTTAATAAAATATTTACTGACAAAAAAATATAAAAATTTAGTAGGCATGCAGCTGCAAAATCTGCTTAGATCATGTAAATACACCAAATATTAAAAAAAAATGTCATTATGACTCAGCACTAGGATGTAATTTCTAATATTTCCGTTAGTCAGACTGATTAAACCTGTTAATTAATGTAATTTATTAAATGCTTGTTATAATCGAATAACCTACTGATACATTCTCGGTTAATGATTAATTAGTTTTATTAAATTGATCCAAGCGTTCGTTTATAGAAATGTATTTATTTTTTTTGTAACTTAATTAGTATTATTACGGTACTATAAATTAAATTTTAAATTTGTCCATTAATTAATTTAATGGTAGATCAGTCCACGTCCCTAATTTATTTACGATATATTGATACCCTAAAAACATTGAATTTTAAATTACACTGACAAACTATAAAATTTCTTACATTCCAAAGTTTCGGAAGAATCTGGAAATGTCTTGTTACGGATTGTGGTCAGAGAGTACGCCTCTGGAGACATTATCTGACCTAAAGCGACGGTGAATTATTTACAAAAAAAAAACCTTATTATTTATGGCTTTTCGGTAGTATCAAACGCCCGACATATTAGCGGATGATTTATAGCCGCGCGCGGCAATTGGATACCTACGATGTTATAGTTCTTCCATTATCAATTGCAGAATATAAAAACACGTTTCGAACCCTTACCGACAATATTGTTTAATCTGTCATAGGCAGAGATATCTCATTTTATGAAAATATTATTTTTAAAAATACCTATGTCTAAATCTTGGTAAATTCATATTGGTCTTTGTTCTTACTACACTGTGAAATTTCATTATTTTTACTAGCACACGGTGTTGAAAACGCCATATTTCTTTCTAGTCCGATTTTAATGAAATTATGTTAATGTGTATTGATTGCTTCAACTTAAAATATAAAATGCTTTTTTTTTTTGATAAGCCTCTACGAAAGGGATGAGAGGCGGTTAAAATATAAAAACTTTCAAAAATGGCCAATATTAGTGTTTGGGGTCGCTTAGTTTGATAGTAACATTTCCAATTTTGTAAGTACCCCTACGAAAGGATTGTAAAGGGGATGGAATAAAAAAAACTATTAAAACCGTCGATATTAGTGGTAAATTCATAGTTTTCGGGTTCGCTGAGTTTGATAGTGATATTACCAAAGCGGGCAAGCCTAAAAAGGTGGTGAAAGGGGGTTGAAATATAAAAACTATTAAAAATGGCAGATATTAATGATTTTCCCAAAGCAGGCATGCCAACGTTAGGGCAGGTCAACGTCCGCCGGGGTTCCGCTAGTTTTATATAAAAGTTAAGAGCTAAAAAGGATTGTGCTATATAATTCTACTGTGTTTTGTTTAAAAATTAATCGCTATAATTTTATAAATTTTACATATACTCAATTAATCTGTCAATAAAAGTTGTTAATCGTTCACTGTAGTTCCTTAGTTAAGATATTCTTTCACGAACCATTTACAATAATGATGATGATATACTTCTTAAATTTTATATCATATAGCACATGTTTTTTGACAATTTTTATCCGCTAGACAAGAACTTATTTCAAGCAATCGTTGACTCACCCTGTACAACATTTTGTACAATACGGATTTTAGAATGTTCGCCATAAAATTGTGTTCGTTTCCGGTCATTACATTTCTAAGAATTCAAGTTTTCCACGTCTAGGAATAGAAATTACTGACGTTTATAGTTTTTCCTAATTAAAAAAAATGCCCATCATAAAAGCCATAAGTTTAGCTTTTCACAAGGAATGTTACCACGGTTTTTGTTAGGCATTATAAAGGAAAACAAACAAAGAAGACGAGTTTCGGTTAATCCTTCGAAAACGCAATAAAATTCTATTTTTGTTAAATAAAACAGAAACGCTTGGTGCACTTTAAGATTTACACAGAAACCGAAAACGAGAAAACACCTTTATAATAAACAGACGAACGAACATCATCTGTTTACGGTTTCGATGCACGTGGTGGCATTTTAATAACTCCTTTACTTTCGAATAAAATATTCAGTGTTTTTTTTTAATTCGTTTCTGATTCGTTTTATTTAGAAAAAGTTATAGGGAGCGAAACTGCGGTAAACGATGCTTCACTGACAGCTTTACGATTAAGTAGTCAACTCGATGGAAACTTGTATAAGAAATAATAAAAACGTATTCCACTCAAAAACTATATTTATCGTAAAGCGTATTCAAACAATCTCTCGATAACAAAATCTATTTATTGTCGTCCCTTCATCAAGACTGCCACCACCCGCCGTCTTTCGCAACCCTCCAGATGTGTTCGTGTACCCAAAAAGCTCGCCTTGCATACAAGGTGAATCCAAATATATCTTACACTTGACACATTTTATGTTAAAACAAAAAAACACATGCTGTGTACTGGCAATGGAAACTCTTATGAACCGTGTAACAACGCCGCCGCCGCAAACAAATATCACTCATTAAGAGTCAATTTTTTCGATTTATTTTCAAAAACTGTAAAATTTTCTTTTCATTAAGTTTATCATATGTATGTATGTTATTGCATCAGATAAATATTTGGGGGGGGACAGTGCCCCCGCAAAGTCGAGCAAAAAAGCGTGCCACGTCTTTTTTTCGTTCTCTATAGAGTACTCTGCCAACGGTCTCTCTACTGGCAAATTATGCCCGAGCTCAGCCGTAGAGGGTAGAAGAAAAAAAGAAAATAAAAGTGAGCCGCGCCACCGACTTACGACGGTTCAAGCCGGAAACCCCTAGGTCTTATAGGCACTAGCAGAGCCACACGATAAACAACTAAGATTATGGTGAACCAAATAAATGAAATTATAGCAAAAATATATTGGATACTTTACTCCTACAATAAATCAAAGTACACAGTTCAAAAATAAACTTATAACAAATATAGTCAAAATTAACAGCTAACAATAAATCAAAAATCCAAAGTTTACGATTCCATAAAATAACCAAAACAAAAGTAAGAGTAACAAACTTTACCAAGTTATCAAAAAAAACGTATACAAGTAAACTTTTTAATAAAACTTAATCAAACGTTCACATAAGGCTGCTAATTTACTCATGTTTTTACCATTTACATAAAGATTTATACTGTTAAAACAATCGAGCTTATTTAAAAATATTTCTTTTTACGATGGCTGTCCTTCAAAATAGCAACATTGTAGGATATTTACAAATAAGTATGAAGAAAACGTTTTTACTTGGACACAAAGAACTATTGAGAATATTACTTTAATCAAAGTTCAGCCTTGGCATATTATCCAATGCAATAAATAGTTTTCAACAATGTACCATGTTAATAAATTAAAACAAAACTTAATCGTGGTGTCAAAAACAAATCACGTCGTTTAAATATTCTAAATTAAATCACTTGTAACTTTTGATTATACGAATTCACTACTCCTGTGGCCGGTTTGATTATGGAACGGCACCTGCTAATTAACAATGGCTTCCCTCAATTAAATCCCGCATGCGGTTATTTTAACTCGACACTAAAATCCAAAATATCAACAACGAAGGTAAGATACAATGGTCAAGTTAAAAATTAAATGGATTTTCTTCAAAATCCAATTAAGATGGCCCAAATACAGCCAGATATGAAAGATAAACCGTAGAGGTTCTGCACACTTGCCAATATCACACCGTCCCAAAAATTCTCACCACACCACTCCCAAGACTGCAACCAAACGACTGACTGCTTCCCAGGCCGGATATCAAGAAAAATGACACGGAACCGACGTCAACCAACAATATTCGCAAATCTATGTCCCACACTCAGAATCGCGCTCGTCCGTGTCGATAGCCAGCCCCATCCACACAGAAATGCAAACCAAACAATAATATAACCGACAACACACAAAAATCGAAGCCAAAAACCAAAGCAAAATCTAATAACAAAAACCCCCACTCAATCTCCATCGATTAACGAAAATGCCACAGCCATTAACAATCGAATCCTATCACAACAAGGTATGCAACACTATTTACAACGAATGATATATTTAAATTACAACAAAATACGGTACGCGACACTATTTACGAGTACTTGAGGAATACAAAATTATCAGAGACCCAATTATAACGGAACTGTAGAAGGAAAAAATAGGCACGTTACAAGCGGCACGACCGTACCATCCTTTTCTCGAAGTAATTTAGGCCATTTTCGACCCCCCTATAACTTCGTTGTGTATAAAACTCAAGATAAAACTATAAGCCTGAATTTTTAGTAACCACGTAGGCATTGTATAAACACGGTATACTTTAAACTTCATTTAATTTGAACCAGTTTTTTAAGAATTATAACTAGTCAAAAAATTTTAATTTTGTCACTCACTCACTGACTGACCGATCATCAAAACTCTAAGGCACTTCTAGCAGACATAGAAGCTTCAAATTTAGAATACAATTAGTGTTTAGTGTGTAAATCAAGGAAAAACTAAATTATTTTGCAATTTCGGTACAGTTTTCCAGATACACCAACTTTGTAATCCCATATAAATATATAAGATTACAAAGTTACATTTGCAGTGACCTGTATATGTATAATAAAGGAAAAAAGTGGGACTATCTATAAAAAGAAATAAGATCAAAAACATTACTTGTAGAAAACACCAAGTCTCGCAACTCAGTAGAAAGTTGTGAGATTCATGTAATACCAAGTCGGTTAATTTATTCAGTCCCTACTTAAGGGTACTTCTGTCTTAAGTTATTACGTAATTAGCTAACCCAACAACATCTTATAGTGACCATATTAATATTAAAAATCTTTAATGTTTTAAATAAATAGATTGACTTGGCCATCGCATGAATACATAATGTATCTCACAAGTACAGTGCAACAGAAGTAGCTTGGCGGGCGACTAGCCTCTTGATACTCACTCCAGTACAATCGGAGGAAGAAGTTTACGAATGTAAAGTATATTCAGCCGAATATTTTTTATTTTAGAGGCTGGTCGCCCGCCAAGCTACTTCTGTTGCACTGTACATATTATATTAAATTGGATTGTTTAGTTTTTAAGTTAATAAATTCTTTGATAAATAAATTTATACCACAATCTGTGTTTTTTACGTTTTTTAATTAATATCAAAGATAAAAAATGTATTAATAAAGGTAATGATTAATTTAAATAACAAATAATTGAATATTTTAAAAGTTACATTTATTGGAAACAATTTTTATTATTTTTAATGAGTAATTAAACAAAAATTTCAATAAATGAACAAAATATTTAACAATTATTAATTGTAATTATTGATAACTTGCAAATTTAAATTTTATTTATTCACTAAAATCTCATAATACTGAATGAAATTCTTAATTTTTTTTCCTACTTACGCCAAAGAAATTATGAAATTAAAAAAAACAAGGCAGTGCAAACAAAGACAAACCAGCTAATAAGAAATATATTGTTGACAAAACATTAGCAGAAAATTCAATTTTATTATTACTCGTATAATCCAAACCTGTGTAAATTCAATAGAGAAAATATGGGCAATGGAAAAGATCGAAGTGGCTGTCTTTAATACCACTTTTACAATGGACAATGAGTGAAAATCACCGAAAGATAAATTAAAAGACATCCACAGCTGACCACTGTAAAAATATTTTTTTTTTTTTATATGTTCTGGTTCCCACGAAAAGGGATATCCTGTAATGTTCAGAGAACATCGTGGGAACCAAGGGAAAGAAGGTAGGAGGAGTCTTTGGAAAGTGATGTTCTGCAGGTCTCCAAAGTGACCACGAAGGGGTGTGAAGACTGAACTTGACGGGTTAATCTCGAAGAGACTGCCAAAGGAGGAACGATTGTTGATATTTCAGAAGAGCATCGCCCATGAAAATATCTATAAAATAGAGACAAATCGCCAACTTTTCTACGGTGTTCCAAAAAAATGTACAAAAAAAATAAAAAAGGATATATGAAAAGGGAATATATTATGGATCCAGTAAAAGATCTAATAATAAATATCTTTTAGATAGCAGCAAAAGAGAGTCATCAAAAAATAAACTGAAGAAGATAATTTGAAGCATGCATACATACATACATATAGTCACGCCTTGTTCCGTAGGGATAGGCAGAGACCACTTCCTTCCACTTGCTGCGGTTATCTTACACATATCTTTTGCTTCCTCCACTTTAATCAGTGCTTTCATATTGCAATCTCAATTTCGCAAACATGAATTAATTTTCCTGGGCTATAAGCGTTTACCTAAGGCATAGAAAAATAGACCACCGATGTTTTTAGAATTTAATTTTGCAACGTTGCCAGGTAGTTAGAAGCGTACAGGTGTAAACTTTAAGTCCAGTAGATATTGCATTACCTGATAATAAATTTTTCAATGCTTGAGCCGACTTCAGGCCGTCCTCATTTACACGTCATTCGAAGGTCAGTTAAAGCGAATATTTTATAGTGAACAATCTACAAAGGTGATGCCCAAGGACAAAAAGTACCGTAAATGTTTAAAAACATGCGAGTGCTTGTTTCGGGTCTTTAAAAGTTAAAGAACAGAAGAAAAAAGAAAAAGCTCATATGGTAAAAAGTTTCATATCTGGTGGACTTGTTTACAAATGATAATATCCCAATTAGCACAGCTGAAATAGGGATTATAAAAGAAAGCTATTAAGAATCTAGTACGTGAAATAGATATGTCGCTAAAGTTTCGGGAGGAATTCACTAAGCCAATAGCTGTTATAAATCATTGAAGAACAAAATAGACAAGAAGGCAAGACAAACAACTTTTTTTTTAAGCTAGGCCCATCCTTACCAACGAAAAACGATGACGATAGTGATTTGCAGGTTACCATTTCTTTATCGTCTTCAGATTAAAGCCATTTTAAAAAAAATTATGTATGTATAGGTACAATTCTGGTACATTCACATATTTTATGTAACATGAAGTTGTTTTATTTTTGTTTATAAATTATTATTATTTTATATACAAATTTATGTATGTACTTGTTAAGTATCTATTTTTGATTTAAATGAAATAAAAAGATAAAATACATTTTGAATGATAAACCATGTTACATATTTAACACATGCGGTACCGATCCTATTAAATTTTTATGAATTTGTATTAGAATAATTGATTCCTTATACGGCTTTTCGCTTTGCGGCCAAATTTCGTGGAACGTATCTAGGCGAGGTATGGGTGTATTTTAATATTGAACAAACAATTTTTAGACGCCTTAAATGATTGTTTATCATCTTTCTCAAGTGATACATTTATAAGGGTTCACTTATGAGATTCTTAAAGATGTCAACTACGGTACGATAACGACCATAAAATAAACAGATGCAAGACCCCCCACACTTGATTGTTTGAAATTATATTAAATAATATTGTTACGGATTTTAGCCGATAAATATGCCCCTTTCCTATTATCTGGCCAAGTCGGCGTATAGTCCCCACATAGACGCATACTCCTTTTGCGGCATCAAAACGCCCCACATATTAGCGAATGATTTATAGCCGCGGGCGTAACTGGGGGCATCCGATTATTTAAAAAGGTCGCTCAATTTCGGGACAACGTCCAGAGAGAAATATTTCTATCGGGTAAATTTCCAGAAATATTGTTTATATTTATGTAAGAAGATTTCAAGGTCGTAGTTTTAGTTTGAAGTTAAATTTAAAAAGTGATATTGTTACGTTATAGAAAGTATAAAGTTTTGTAATTATCTAAGTGATTTATAAAAAATAAAAATTTATCACTATTGATCAACCATTAATTTAAGACTGGTAAAATCTTAAAACTAAATACTTATATATTACTAAATTTCTTCCTACGATGTCCTTTAGGTTGTTCCGACTATAACATGTACAAAAACTCGCGCACTTTACTCTGCTTTTAAAAACTCAGCTTTACACGAGTTCGAATGGCTTGGTCCTCTTCAGTCTTCGAACTAGATGCTGATTGTCCAGCAGATGAAGGGCTTCTATATTTTCAATGAGGTGTAGCCTGGCTACATGTTTACCAGCAGACCTTTTAATTTCATCCTTAACCATTGGGATACCAAGGTCTATATGTAGGTCACTGTTGCGTACTTACCAAGTGGCGTTTGTCATGTTACGCAGCACTTTCTTCTGAAATATTTTAATAATCTTTATATTGCTATCTTTGGCACAACCACATAGCTCGATACCATAAAGCTACACTGGTTTCAAAATTTGATTGTCGATAAGTTTCTTATTGTGTAATGACAACTTGGAATTCCTTTCAATAAGCCAATAATGTTGTCAATACTTTAGTCCAAGTTCGGTTCTTTTTTTTTTTACTTGCGCTTTTCATCTGGGCTTAGTGTCAAGAGTCATGCCAAGTTACTTAGCATTGTTACAATATCGTACTAAGTTGTCACTGATATATAGGGGTGGTGGATTGAGTAGTCTTTTGTTGATAAATTTGACATGGATCGGTTTATTAAGCTTGACTTTCCATTGTTTAGTGCATTCAAGTATTGCATTAGTAGCTGACTGCAATTTTATACAGGACACGTCCTGATCTTGATCTACTGCAAGGAGTGCTGTATCGTCTGCAAATGTGGCAATTTTTACATTTTCAAGTAGTGGAATGTCGCTGGTGTACAAAAATTATTTGGGATCGGTAATGTTTGTACTGTTGCAATATAGAAAAAAAATGTGTCAGTTTTTTTTTTTGAAAAATAAAATCGACAGTTAACACGGTTGCTTGGCTTTTCTTTTTCCTAATGTACGTACGATACATCGGCATACCTAGAGCAGAGTAGACAAAGCTGCGACCGGAATAAATGAAACTTTTTAACTTGCTGCCGTCATTCATCAACGTCGACCGTTCTCCATCTCGCTAACGTTGTATCAGACGAATACAAAAATTCTTTGATCGAAACAAAGACGTATCTACGCATTCAGCTAAAGGTAGCTCGATTATTCTTATCATCAAAGTAAAATAACACCCTCACGGTTCATTTTAGGGAAACCTTAAATGAATTATTTTTGAAAAAAACACTGGGCTTTGAAAATCCGCGAACGATTACCAAAAAATGTGGCAGTTTTTATAATTTTTTATCAACCTCGTCTTAAAAAAATATTGAAACAAAAAAGAATTCTCTCTTATACACTCTCTATATTATAACTTACGCGATCAGTAATAATGTCATTGCGTCATATTCAACGGTTTTTTATCAAACCTCTGGAGTGCCTCAGGGCTCTGTCTTGGGGCCACTTCTTTTTATTTTATATGTTAATGACATTCTGTCTAAAATTGACGTAAAAGCTTTGTTGTATGCTGACGATCTCAAATTAATTCACAGAATCGATTCTATCCATGATTGCATTAAACTCCACAATAATGTCGAACTACTAAATGACTGGTGTGTAGAAAATGAGTTGTACCTAAATGTTAGTAAGTGCAGTGTCATGTCTTTTTGCAGGAAGGAGTTAGGCATTGTGTTTTAATATAATTTAGATAACTCGTTATTGGTACGACCTGACCTAATTAAAGATCTTGGTGTTTATTACGATCCTAAACTAACTTTCACTGCGCATATTGATAAAATCACTGCAAGCGCTTATCGCATTCTCGGATTCGTAATTAGAAACATGAGACTATTTAAATGTTTTACTACAATGAATTTACTGTTCTCTGCATTTATACGGACCAAACTGGAATATGCCAGCGTTATATGGAATCCTATTTATAATATACACATCTCTACAATCGAACGTATCCAGAGGCGCTTCTTTAAGTCAGCATGTTTCATTCTGGATGGTTTGTATCCGGAGCGGAATATATCGCAACAGTATTTTTATGATCGATTTGGTGCACACAGTCTGCTGAGAAGGCGGTCAATGTACTCTGTATTATTTTTACATAAAATTGTACACCTACAATTAGACTGTAATGATCTAGTTGCCATGTTAGATTATCATGTTCCTAGGTTCAATTCCCGCCATAATCAACTGTTTTTTCAACGAACTTATCGAACTAATATATACAAATTTTCACCTCTACATTTTCTAATAGAAAATTATTCTAATATAAAAAAATCTGTTGACATTTTAAACTACAGCCAATTGTCAATTAGACATTATTGTTTAGAAACCTAAATCATGAAAATAGGATTAATGCTGCGGAGATGAGTAGTCTGAGAAGTATAGCCGGAGTGACTCGATTGGATAAAGTTAAGAATAGTGAGATAAGAAAACGCTGTGGTGTAAAAGAAGATGTGGTCACAAAGATAGATAAAGAAATGCTTACATGGTTTGGACACGTAGAAAGGATCGATAAAGGAAGATTGACGAAACATATTTATAAGGCGAGTGTGAATGGGCAAATCGGTAGAGGTCGACCTCGGTGAACATATCTCGATCAGATCAACATTGTTTTGAAGAAAGGCCAGGTCAAGAGTACCAACAACCGACGAGCATGTATGAGAGCACTGAAGAAAGTAGATGAAGCAAAAGATGTGTGTACGAACCGTAGCAAGTGGAAGGAAGTGGTCTCTGCCTACCCCTATGCGAAAAAGGCGTGACTTTATGTATGTATGTAAGTTTCATCATCATAACTTTTCAACCTTGGACGATTATTTAAAATGACATTATTTTTCATACTTAAAGATTAACTGACCATTATGATGGAATACTAATGGAGCAAACGTATTGCGCAAGAGGGCAAACAAACGCTTACATAAGAAAAAAACATTCAATTTATAACATATAAAAACTTGGTGACCAAAAATCGTAATTTTTAAAACAGAATCTCCAAATTTATAAACTTTCTTAACTTTTGTAAAGCAGTTTATTTTGTGCTGGACGACCGGATTTCATCCAGCTCTCTATTGTGCAGTGTAATTTCTATGTTCCCTGAATATTTTTCCGTAAATAAATGTTTGTTGAAAATATATTTCACTAAAAAATAGACAAAAAAACCTGAGTACGTCCTAACACAAACACGCCTGGTGTTCTTTCTTCGACTCGAAGAACAACCGACCGTCAACGTTTCGTTTGGTTCACGTGTGTGTAAGTTGCGCTCTTTTTAAGGAAGCATCACAATGAAAGCTGAAACAATGGCGAAATGACGGCTGCTGCAAGCTCGGATGAATGGAGAAAAATCATGCCGTTTTTCAATTATTCTCCGTTCTATTATGTAGAGGGTGGCGAATATTGCGATTGCTGATCAGGCGTTCAGCGAGTTTTATGACGCAGTGATGGATATTAAAATCTGAGACTATGACAATTTTTTTAATACTCACAATGAAGGACGCATTCATATCTATTCATCTTGCTAAGTACGCTTTAAATTAAGAAAGTTTATTTTTACAATTTTTAGTTAAATAGAAAAAAGATAGACAAAGAAAGACAAGGCTTTTGTATAATTTTAACTATTAAAAATTGCAATATATTGTTGGAATTTTCATGTTCTTTTTACGGACCAAGCAAGCATCACAATAAAACTGCACGATTCAACAACCGATCTGATTTATTGTTATTTAGAACCGCCCATCGTTTTAACCGTTTCGTCTCCCCTGCCATGAATTTAATCAGAATGTGCTGACTTACCCGCTCAACTCATTTTTAAGCTAATTTATTTACGATTAACAACAATCTAGGAGCTTATAGAAAAGACAATCGAATACAACAGAGCTTTAGTAATGACATTCGTGGACTTCCACAAAGCATTCGATACAATAGAGCTAAATGCATTGTGGAATGCACTTCGGGAATGTAGAGTCGACTACCGATATACCAAACTCGTCCACAATTTCTACAAAAATGCAACAATGACGGTAAAACTACATGAACATACCAAACTCATAACTATCGAACGTAGTGTTCGGCAAGGCGACACGATGTCACCAAAGCTGTTTATTACAGTCATGGAGAGTGCATTCAAACAGTTGGACTGAAGTCAGAGAGGTATAAACATAGATGGCAAGAATCTAAACAACTTACATTTTGCAGATGATGTAGTGCTATTCTTGGACAATCTAGAAAAAATGCGACTGATGCTGCAGGAGGTGTGTGGAAAAGTCGGTCTTAATATCAATAGGACAAAAACAAAATTCATGACAAACCTTGTTCCCAGCTGTGGCTTGAAGATTGGTGAAGCTGAAATTCAAATGGTAGATAGATATGTGTACCTTGGCCATGAGGTCAGCATCTCAAGGGATAACCAGACATGCGAACTAAAGAGAAGGCTCACTCTCTCATGGGCAGCTTTCGGAAGACTTAAAGACGTTTTCAAGAGTGACATCCCCGTCAATCTAAAAAGAAGGGTTTTCGATCAGTGCGTGCTGCCAGTGATGACATATGGCTCGGAAACCCTAACACTAACAACAGCAACCGCTAAGAAACTTGGAGTTACACAGAGGAAGATGGAGAGATCCATGCTTGGTTTGACCTTGAAGGACCACATAAGAAACGAGGATTTGCGCGGAAGAACCGGTGTCAGCGATGTCGTATTAAAAGGACCCGCGGCAATTGGATACAAACATCACAAAATCGATTGGAATGAAAAATAATTAGTGAAGCCTATGTTCAACAGTGGACACAAAGAGGTGGATGATGATGATAAGGGATTTTATATTAAACAAAGTATTGCATTAATTACACCGGTACACAAAAAAAATTGTCAGTACTTTTGACCAGACCTACTTTTTTATATATTTTTCAATGCCCCGAATCCGAATCCAAAACCCGTTTTGCTCTATTGGGCTTGAGTTTCACATTCGAAGATAATATGAGTGGCTGTTTCCTCCTCCTCATTTCATAATCTACATATAGGTTCTGTGTCAGACACGCCTATATTGTGCAGATGTTTCCCCAAAGACCAGTGTACGGTACAAAGCCCTACAACTGTTCTGTGTTTTTCCCTACTTAGCGAGAGCAGCTTCCCTGACTGCTTAGGTAAGGGGTTCTTTCAGCACTAACTTGCTGTTCCTAGCTCGCTCTGGCCGAGCCCACTTCAGCTGATGCTGAGAATGGACTTAGCCATTGATCGCTGCTTTAACGCTGGCCTCTTCCAGAGCCCCGCCTGACTAGTTTGTCCACTTTTTCTTCTTCTTCTTTAGGTGCCCTGTCCTCCTCGGACGTTGGCAATCATCAGCGCTATATGAATCTTGTCTACAGCTCGGCGGAACAATGTGGTAGTGCTCACTCCATACCATTGTCTTAAGTTTTTTAGCCAGGATATCTTTCTTCTACCCGGGCCTCTTCGTCGATCGATCTTCCCTTCTATAATAAGTTTTAAAAGTCGATACTTATCATACCTTGAGGTGTGACCAAAATACTCCATTTTGCGCTTTTTTAGTGTAAACAGAACTTTCAGCTGCTTCTTAATAGCCTTCTGTACGTCCACATTTCAAGGGCCTTCAATTTTTTGCACATCGCATCTGTCAAAGTCCAGCTTCCATTTCATAAAACAGTATACTGAACACGTAACAGCGAAGCATTACCGTCGCGCAGAGGCAAGCTTAAATTTCTGCTGCAAAGTACCTCCAGAGTACCTCCAATCAGTTTGTTTGCTTATATTTGGGTTTTAAAGAGTAGACGCCTGAGCCAGTGAACAACCTCACTTACAGATAAATTACCGGATTTGCAGTACACAGTAGATAAAGTTACCACCTACAGAAATACTATGGGGTCTGAATAAAAATATCTCAAAAACCAAATTCATGATTTTTAATAAAGAAAAAGTACTTTACAATAACGTAAGGATATGGATAAAAAACAGAGCCAATGATCGAGTTTTTGGAATATGGATAAAAACCGCGAATTTAATATTAAATTCGTTTTCTGAAATGCCACGTTTGTTGGGTATTGTTATATGGTGTCGAAACTTGGATCTTAAAAGTAGACACAAAGAAAAAAATAGATGTGGACTTTTTGACGATTATTAAAGATCCCATGTACTGATAGTGTTATAAACGAAGTTCTTCGTAAGCTCCAAATAGAATTATTATAACTAAGTACCATCAAAATGGCATATTTGGGGCATATGATCCAATTACCAAAATATCACATGCTACAGCTAATTGAAGAGCTAAAGAACTGAAGAAAATCGTGGCATCGGGTGAAAACAAATATCCTGGTTAAGGAGCAATAAAAATTTGAAAAATTGGCGATTTATTTCACACAGCTTCAGATCGAGAAAGTAATTGCTAACATCATAATAAAATGCGTAAGAATTTAAAATAGGATTTTTCGAATATCACCTACATGGTCTTCGTACCCGTTAACGAAACATCTAAAGTTTTTGTCTCAAAACACTCAACACAGTTTTCTTTGTGTACGTTTATTATTTTTTTATGTACAATTTATTTCAAGAATAATTTTTTTTGTGTTTATAAACTTCAGGTTTGTATATTTCATTATTTCTAAAAAATTACGACCAGATTATCAGATGAATTTTAATAAAAGTTGTTAAAAAAAAACAAACATTGCGTCTTGGAAATCGAGTACCTACAAAACAAGTATTCACCTTTAGTTGACTTGCATGGTCGTTAAGCTGTGGAATCACGAATATGAATAAATTTTTAAGGGTTTACTTACAACAGGGAAAATATCAGAGTCGGACTGCGAAAAATGACGTTAAAAAAAATTGTTTACATCCCACTCAAAAAATAAATTACTCGATGCAACAATCAAGAGAAAACTACAATTAATAGTTAAACGAAAAATTAATAGAATTTTTTTTTAAATTGTAGAGAAATTTGTACTGAAATGTAATGAAATGATTTGAGGATTTTACTTTCTTGGAAAACGTGGCGCTTTGTGTATTTTGGGCGTTGAACTGAACAAGATTGTTGGTTCCCCACTTGAGGATGCTTCATGATTTACGCGCAAATGTCCTGATATATGACAAACCTGTTGAACAAATTCCAAAATTCAGATATCTCGGCTGTTGAATAACAGACGACTTAAATGCAGATATCGAAATAGTTAATAGAATTAAACAAGCCAGGAAAATATTTCTCAATATGCAAAATCTACTAAACAAAGCCTTAATCTAAAGCCGCGATATATTGCTTTGTTTAGGGCTACATTTACTCCGTTCTACTGTATGGCGTCAAAACGTAAACTCTTGAAGTCAATACGCTCAGCAAATTATGGTTTTTTAAAAGGCTTTTAAAAATATCATGGACTTCACATACAACCAACGAAGAGGTCTTAAGACGTATAAGAAGGGATCATTAGCGATCATTAAACTGCATATCTTGGCCATAAAATATTAATGCCTGAAACTACTAATGAAAGGTAAGATAAAAGGAATTTAGAGCCGCACAAGATCGGGATAAGTCTGCCATGATTGTTGCCAACATCCACTAAATAGATAAGGTACTTTAAGAAGAAGGTTGCTGGGTAACGGTATTAATAAACAAGATTTTCGTTAAAATTTATCATCAATTGACAAATTAACCAAATTGTGCACAATTTGTTAATTTACCTTGCAACAACTTAAATGAAAAAATTATTTTAAACAAATATTTATTAAATAAATATACCAAAATAACGATGATTTATAAATTTTGCACCTTTCCGACATGAAAGGTACATAAAAGAAACTTGCGACATTTATTGCGAAAAGTATGTCAGCGTCTGTGAAAACATGCCCGAGAGCAAAGTCCAAGTACCTTTATTACAAATACGCCGATATCTTCTTTGGCAATAAATGTCTTGCTAACATTACCAATTCGTCATTATTTTGAGTTTGCTTCTGCTCCATCCATAACAACAGTTTTTCATATTATTTTTATTATAAATGCATGGAATTCATAGGAATTTAATTCAACCCGGCTTAAGCAGCTAATTTTTTATACGTACGTAGTCACATTCGAGTTATAGAGTCTCTACTATAGTTACATTTACCTTTTTGGCGAAACTTTAACAAAACTATTCCAACCCTGGCAAAAGGGGTAACAGTGAAGTGAACTACTACAGGTGAAAATACAGCGCGAATGCGTTGGAATTTTATCACTGACTTAATGAAAGTAACCCACTTCCGTCAACGACCTCATTTGACCTAAAGGCATGAAAAATATTTATAACGCCAATGAAAATTAAAATGAATGTTCCCGGAAAACTCTCGGAGCCACCAAGCAACGAGGAGGTGGTGTTTGTATGTATGTAGATTGTACAATATCTACACCTCCCACTGTGACAAATGTGCACTTTGGTGTAATAATCAATTAAAATAAAGACGAGAATGTCACACCAGTAACTTTGTTATAATTACATGACAACTTGTATCGCGCGTCTTATTTACTAAAAAATATTAATTTTTAAGGTTTGATGAGGCAATGCTGTGGTGTAAAATAAGATATGGTGACAAAGATAGATAAAGGAATGCTTAAATGGTTTGGACACGTAGAGAAAATGGATAAAAGTAGATTGACGAAACAGATTTATAAGGCGAGAGTGAATGGGCAATTCGGCAAAGGTCGACCTCGGCGAACATATCTCGATCAGATCAACATTATTTTGAAGAAAGGCCAGGTCAAGAGTACCAACAACCGAAAAGCATTTATAAAAGCGCTTAAAAAATAAAGACGTATGGACGTATGTAAGAATCTTTAGAAGTGGTCTCTGCCAACTCCTACGGAAAAAAGATGTGACTATATATATATATATATATATATATATATATATATATATATATATATATATATAGATATATATTCAGTAGTAAGTATAATTTTTATCATCTCTCTCTTTCGCCTGGTCTAACCCTCGTAAGGGTGTAGTGACATCATGTCGCGACTCTTTGAACGAGCTGATTCCAAGACTCCCGATCTTGGGCATGATGAACGGTTTCGTGCATATTCTTTCCAGTTTTAGGTTGATCTAGCTATCGTGACGGTGAGCGTCCCCTAGGTCTTCGTCCTTCGATTTTTCCTTCGATGATTAATTTTTTCATTCCCTCTGCTCTCCTGGCAATGTGTCCAAAATATTTAAGGTACTGTTGACTGACAATGGTCGACAATCTTGTTTTTGTATCCAATTGTCTTAGTTTCGATTCATTGCTACGGCGAGCAGTCCATGGTATTTGAAGAAGCCGTCTATAGCACCACATTTGCAATAAATCAATTCTTCTTCGATCTGTTATTTTTATTGTCTAAGTATTTCATCAGCATTGTAAATCTGTTCAGGTGTTAAATCATTATCAGCCACGAGTCAGTGTTACGTATTTTCGTTTCTCTACTTTTGAAATCGAAGGCTTAGGTTTTGAAAACATGGTCACTGTACAGTTAGAACAAAACTCACTTTGTTTATAAACAGTTTCAAAAGTTACGTACGTCACTACAGATGTACTGTAGTACAGTAGAGAGTACTGATACACAGTTTACTGCGTTGTGAAAAGACACAAAACAACAACGCACAAAAAAATGGCGAATACGCTTCGTGATTGATTAACTGTGCTGCACTGCACCTGTATTTGTTGTGACAGCTGAGACTAGCCGGCCGCTAATTATTTCCGAACAATACCAAGCGCTTCTGGATGATCCCGAACTATCCCGAAAACTGCCGAATAGCTCTCGAGCGTTTTGATTTGCTTTAATGACACACTTTTTCAGAAAACCAAAATTTTTACAATTTTCCGGACTATCGGGCATGCCGGACTAATGGACTTCTGCTGTATGTTAATGCCAAATTCTCCCATGCTTTTCAAAACTTCAGCAGTTATTCCATCGGGTCCTGGTGCCTTATGGTTTCGCCGCCTCCTCACTGCGCGTTCTACCTCCTCGCTTAGAATCCCAGGTTTAAAATCTTCTATGCGGTCTTCCGGTGCGGCATCTGAAGTATTCTGGAACTGTTCGACGCAGTACTCCCGCCATACTTTGGCTATGCCTTACACATCTGTGACAATATTGCCTTGCTTGTCCTTGATGATAAGAATCTTAGCTTTGAACTCTCGAGATAAATATTTCAGTTTGTTGTCTAGTTCTTTAGAGTGATTCGCAGTCGCGTACCTTTCTAGATCTGCGCAAATTTTGTTTATATGTTCGTTTTTATCTCAGAAGGTCTATTGCGCTTTTATAGACTTGGAAAAGGCCTATGACAGAGTGGTGAGGAGTGAATTATGGTCTACATTGTCTATGTATGGGGTGAGTGGTAGTTTAATACGAGCACTGAAATCACTTTACGAGAATTCCACTGCTTGTGTCAGGATAAACGGAGCTTGGACGGACTGGTTTAACATCGAAAAAGGTGTGAGACAGGGATGTGTGGCTTCGCCACGGCTGTTTGACTTATACATAGACAATTGTTTAAAAGATCTGAAAGAGAGTGCGTATGGATTAAAAATGAATGATTTGATCGTCAAATGCCTTCTTTACGCCGATGATCAAGTCATATTAGCGTTATCTGAAGAGGATTTGCAGGCGATGGTTAATGTTATGCATGATTCCCTGAAAATCAAAGGGATGAAAATAAATGTGAGCAAAACGAAAGTAATGGTTTTAGAAAGGGAAGAAAGCATGACAAACTGTGGGGTTTCGATTGAGGGAGAAAGAGTGGAACAAGTTAATGAATTTGTGTACTTGGGTTCAAAATTTACTAGAGATGGAAAGTATGACAGTGACATTGAGCGAAGGGTGTTGGCAGGAAAACAAATGAATGGGGCACTGCATAGCTTTATAAATAGCCAGAAAGTGTCAAAAAAGGCACGTCTGGCGGTGCATAGAGGTGTGTTGGTTCCTACACTTATGTATGGTAGTGAATGTTGGGTTTGGTAGAAGAAGCATGAAAATAGGATTAATGCTGCGGAGATGAGTAGTTTGAGGAGTATAGCCGGAGTGACTCGGTTGGATAAAGTTAAGAATAGTGAGATAAGAAAACGCTGTGGTGTAAAAGAAGATGTGGTCACAAAGATAGATAAAGGAATGCTTAGATGGTTTGGACAAGTAAGAAAGGATGGATGACGAAAGATTGAAGAAACAAATTTATAAGGCGAGTGTGAATGGGCAAATCGGTAGAGGTCGACCTCGGAGAACATATCTCGATCAGATCAACATTGTTTTGAAGAAAGGCCAGGTCAAGAGTACCAACAACCGAAGAGCATGTATGAGAGCACTGATGAAGGTAGAGGAAGCAAAAGATGTTTTATCTCTTTGACAAGCTTGTTTAATCATAATTTAAATTAATAATGGTACAAAATGGCACAAGAGGAGCACAACGAAGCCAAACTATTATTTTGTAAAATATAAAAATTGGCGTTGCTAACTGAAACACATAACGCAATGACCTGATGCGTGATGATGAGACGATTCCAGTTTTTTTCAGACAACACTTAAATAGGAAGAAATACATGCCCTGCTTTTCAGACAATGCTAGTAATCATTCTTTTGTCGGCAAACAAGTATGACCACTGACTCGTTTCAGATATATGCAAATATTCAACCTTTATGAAATGTGGCATACCAAATTTAATTTTTGATTAAATTATTGCAAACAATAGAAATTTTCGATGCAGCCCTCGTATTAACTAATAGACAAATCACGTATTAATTGCTACTTACCATCAAGACAAATAAAAAATAAACCAATTTAAACAATGACATCTCTACAAAAATAAGAAATATTACATCGTTTTAATTATTTATCATCGAATAGGGAAAGATATACAACGATTTTATTCACGCAGAACGATTTTCTAATGCATTATAAAATGAAATCAACTACACCAGAGTCATTAACTGCTTACAATTCCTATAAATTCTTGATTTTTCACACTTCTTTGTCACTCTACAATTCCGCTAACAGCATGGAATATGAATATAATTCAAGAATAAGAAATATTGTTTGATTTTTTTTGTAAAAGAAACACTTGCGGTTCGCCAATTATTTTCCAAAGAGTGAATCAGCTTGTTAGTGATGCTGAACTTGCTTTTGAAGCATTAAATTAGGTATTGAGAACATTGTCCGTCAATATGGTCGAAGATGGCATGATAATATTACCGTAATCTTTTATTTATTACCGAGTGCTGTAAAACGTTGTGCTTTCTTGACCATAATAAGAGGTAATTTTTGAGAAGTCACCAATTTTGGGTGAAGACTTATTGGCTCGATGAGATTTTATGTATATGGACACCATTTAAACCTGCTATTCAAAAGTTTAATGATTTTTATGCATGTTAAACCAAATTTTAATAACGACATATCGTAATAGATAATTTCGTTCCGTAATTTCGTTGTCCCACAAAGTGGAAGCGTCTCTTATCATTTTAATTAGTTCCATTACTAGCTCCTTTGTTAGTATCATCTTTGCTAGAAAACTAAAAAACTGCATTTTAAAAATAATAAACTATACATAAATACTATAACACCTAAACTATAACAAAACTATACAAAATAGCGCATCTACTTGTACCACTTGTTGAAAATTTTGTGTTGCCAACAGCACTAGCCCGTACACACTAAGCGATGTTTTCCATTTGAATGGGGTACACGGATACATGCAAGAACCAACAAATTTCTTTGTTGTCACGCCGCCCAATGTTGCCGTGTATCTAGCAACTTGTATTTTGTTGACGGGATACATGTTGCCAACACGCGTTGCCAACATTTTTTTTGTCCGGTCTGTACTTGCCTTTAGATCAATAACAGGACATACGTCATTCGACCGAAAGAGAAATAAAGAAATATGTGAGATTCAAGATGTAGTAAGATGAGCAAGAAACAGGAGAAGAGAATGGAGAGACCACGTGGACAGAATGCCAAATGAGCGGTTGGCAAAAATTGCGACAGAGAAAAAAACCAAATGCACCTCGACCACGTGGACGACCACCTATAAAATGGTATGAAAGCTGGTCTTCATCATCCCAACTGCCCCTGTAAACTGGTGTGACGTTTAGGTTTTTATATATATTTTTTTATTAATGTTTATTAATTTAAAAATACGATTTTTCCAATTATTTAATCTCCAGCAACCTTGAAAATATATAAGGATTTTTCTGTATTTACAAGGTACAAATGTGTTATTGCTCGATGAATTCAAGACATAAAAAGCTATCGAGAGGTAAATAAGGTTTAATTAGATAACAAGCATACGTAAAACCTAACGAACCATCCAACTGACAATTCTCATGAGATTTATCTCAATCTCATTTTCCTCACTTAACCGAGACCACCAGCAGTTTTCACTTTACTCTCGATTTTTATGTGTCATTAAATAGCGATTACTACAACCTAAAAAACCACCAGCCTTAATGTTGCCTTCATTTTTACAAGTCATCTCTATAAACTAATAAACCCATTATAAAAATGAACATGATCCAATATTCGCGTGTCTAGTAGCAGTTTTCTCAACAGATTTATGTTGGTTCTGAGCAAAATGGCTAAAAACTGGCAGCGAATGGGGATCGGCTGTATTAACGTTATCTATGTGTATCCTTTGGAAATTCTTTCACGTTTTTTTTTGCATTTTATGGGAATTCGTTAATACACGTATGAATTTATTAATATCTTAATAACGCAGTTTAAATTTATGCAAACGGAAATACTAATTTATTAAACACAAATATTTCAATAAGCAATTAGTACCTATGCATTAATACATTTAAATAAAAAAATGTAACGCCTGAATCACTAAAAGACAAAAATACTCTTTTATGGAAGGACTCAAAATACTACAAAAAGGTTAAAGTCATCAAATAAACCAATATTATTTTAAATTTCATTGGTAAAAAGTACTTATTGACTCAATAAATGATACCAACTTTGATCGGGTAACGAGGAGATTTAATGATTTTTACATGGTAAAATTTGCAATTCGAGATCACTACTAATAAAAAATCTTTAAGAAAAGGTTGCCTATGCACATTTATTTCTCAATACATCCAACCTTTACCAAAATATGCAAACATAAAATGTTATTCTTGTTTCTAACTTCATAATAGGGTAAAATAGTTATACAAATGAGTCAATATTATTATAGATACCGTTTAATTTGTAACATTTGTGTAATTTTATAAAACACCAGCAATTTACCGCGACTTCGTCCTAGTGAACTGTGGTTTATAAAAAGGTTTCGAGGCCGTAGTTTAAGTTTTGTATTTTTTTTTACTAAAAATAGCGCAAAAAGAGTTGACCTATCTTCCTGTATACCCACATTTCAAATGCTTCTAGTCTCTTTTGGGTCGTCTCCGTCAATGTCCATCACTCTGCCCCGTAAAAGAGTGTCGAGAAAACGTAACATTGAAGGCCATATTGTTCACTGGCATCGTTTATCCTGTTCATCAACTCTTGCAAGCCAATTAGACTGTCGGCAAATACTACAGTGTCGTCTGCGTATCGAATGTTATTGATACGTTCTCCGTTAAGCAGGATAACGTGGTCGGTGTTTTCCACAGCTTCTGTAAATATTTGCTCCGAGTATAAGTTAAAGATCAGATCCCTGTTTAACTTCAGGCTGTATAGCAATGACATTACTCTGTTCCTCTATATTAAGCTTTATGGTGGCTGTTTGTTTCCAGTATAAGTTTCTTATGATTATAATATCCTTGTCATCTAATCCGGTGTTCCTCGGCACTTGCATCATCTTTAGGCGTTTGGCCAAAGCAGCACCAAAAGCTCTGAAGTCATACACTTGTGAGTCTAAGCTGGCTTGGGATTGTAAACAGTCCCTGAGACAACTGGCAGCGAACAATCAAGTTACTCTGATGTGGGTTCCAGGTCACAAGGGAGTTAAAGGCAATGAAGAAGCAGATTGCCTTGCCAAAGACAAAATTTTCCGGCCCAGAACCCTTCTGCTGACTTTTCAAAGACCACTTAAAAGAAGAGGTTCGACGCTGGGAAACAGATGAAATGAAATTTCACTGGCATAAAGTGCCAGGAAAAAGACAAGCGAAAAGGCTAGAGCCTTTCGCCAGAGAAAGCTTCTCGAGTTGGACAAGAAAGAATTAAACTGGTGACGGGTCTCCTCACTGGACACTGCCCTTTGAGGTATCACCTTAAACAGATGGGCAAAACAGAGAGTGATAGTTGCAGCTAATGCGAGAACTTCGCTGCAACTGCAGATCATTTGCTTTGCGAATGCCCAGCGCTTTTCTGCAAGATTTTTAAGTTTCTGGAAGAGGCCTTTCTAAAGCCCTTCGATGTCAGAAACTTAGCCCCCAGGATACTGTAAAACTTTGCTCGATGTCTCGGTCTTCCGGGCCTCGAATAGATTAAGAGTTATGCACAAAAGATCTGATGGGTCGAGGTGCTTGAGAGGCTGCATAGCCTTCACGACCCCCCTTACAATCTAGGCGTTTGGCCAAGCAAGTAATCGTCAATTTAATTTTTTAGTTAGGATATTTTTTAATCGAAAATCCCATAATAAATACACACTTTCCCCGAAATTAGAAGGAAAATATAGTGTAGTCTGTATTTTACCGGATATTAATACGGAAAAATGATTTTCATCCGGTGAGCGAGTACTTTATCATGGATTTGGCCAATAATGCCCATTATCGGTGCCGTCGCCGGTATATATAGCCCCATAAATCCCACCCCCTCGCAGTGCCGTCGGCGGTCGAATTATCTATTTGACCATCCAACACGCGGACGGACCACGCGGCTGGTCTGCCTACCGGCAGATTACCGGCTACAGATATTTAGTAAGAGCAGAGAATTATGGTCATCCCGTACCGTTTTGCGGTGCAAATCGGACATTAAGGGACCGTTATCGGTTAATTTACGATTAGTTTTGGTGTTTGTCATCCGATAAAACGTTTAAAAATCAATATATTTATGTGACAGTTCATACATTTTATTTACATTGAAACAGCGGCTATGATAATGCGTGTATGTCATTAAGCAGTTGGTCTATCTAAATGCCCTCATTATTTATATCACCCCGGGCAAGCACTTCAAACAAACCGTTAAAACTAAAACGCGTTTTTTATAAAAAAAAAACTTCTAACTTGTTTTATTGTTGCACAGGGGATGTCTGATGATGAACGGCAATGAAAGATGCTTAGCTGAATTTTACTTAAATTTTTTTTTATGAAAATAGTCGCAAAAAGGGTAGACCTATCGTGTGGGCCGCGGACGGGAAAAGGGGAAGGGATTATAGAAAGAAAATGATTGTGGACACGCTTTTTAAAAAGTTGCAGGTCATAGTTCTCTGGAAAAACTGATTTTGAAAGCTTAATCCATTCTGTAGCAGCCCTGTAAAAAAAGGATTCTTGATGAAGATTGGTCCTTGTAGTGTCAAGCTTGAGAGTAAATGTGTGAGACTGATCAGCGTGCCGAGTTCTTCGGCCGAATGTGGCCAATGGTGGTACAAGAGTTGTTATTTCTCTGGAGCATCTGCCATGGAAATATCTGTAGAGCAATGACTGGTCTGCAACTCTTCTTCTATGTTCTAGAGGGTGAAGGGTATCTGTAAGAGTTGAGCTGTTTATCAAGCGAATAGCTCTTTTCTGAATGGAATCTAGAAGACGAAGAGAATGCCTTGGTGCTGAACCCCAAATGTGCGAGCAATACTCCAGTAGAGGTCGGATTTGAGCCTTGTACGTCGTCAACAGTTGATCAGGAGTAAAAAACTTTCTGGCATTCCACAGAAAACCTAGCCTCTGGCTTGCCGACATTGCGATGTTAGCAACATGGTCATGCCAAGACATATTATTGGACACCGTGACTCCCAAAATCGAGATGGAGGGACTTGGTTCAAGGGTATTTCCGGACATTGTGATGGGATGATTTGAGGAATTCACTTTCTTGGAAAACGTGGCACTTTGTGTTTTTTGGGCGTTGAACTGAACAAGATTATTGGTTCCACACTCGACGATTGGTTTAAGATCTCTATTGATGGAATCAACCTGTTCCTGCCTGAGTCTATTTGTATCATTCACCGAAATTGATCGATAGGATGTGAAAGTTTAGAAATGAATGGAAGTTCTTGGATTTTCTAAAACTTCAACTTTTGACGCTTTTATTTACGTCTTCATCGGGAGTAATATTTTAGTTTTACCGTTTAGTATACGTTGGTGAAACTAAAAAAAGTGTGATACAAGACTTAAAAAAAACTCCTGTGCTTTGGCTATTGTAGACAGAAATCTCCTTACCTATTATTTTAATAAACATCCATTCTTAACAGTGAAACAAATATAAACAAAACTTTTTCAGAATCCATTTACACTGGTACGAAATTGACATTAAAGATCTTAGTAATAGCTTCGTTTCGCTGTCTATATTAAATCACATTTTTTTTTAAATACACTTTCCCTTTTTTCTTAAATGAAATTCTTAATTTCTGTAAGTAGTAATAGATTTCTTACCGTACTCCTAATGAGGATCCAGTTAAGTACCATGACTTGAAGAATAAAATTAAAAATGAATTTATAAGTTAAATATTGAATTGCGTGCTGTGGGTACCTGGGCACCAAGGGGTAGAGGGAAGCAAAAAATCCGACACCCTTGCAAAACAGGGGGCCAAATCTGCGTTTACAGGACCAGAACCGGTCTTTGGAGTCATACAAGTGCCGCTAAAACAATAATACTCACGTACTGGTCCGATATACCAGTGGTAACTCACTCGAAGGCGTTCTTACCTAAACCCTCGAGAAACACAACTAAGCAGATCATAGAACGGTGCGAACTCGAACGGGACTGCTTACAGGACACTGTCGTGTAAGATACCACCTCGGAAGGATAGGTCTGAATCAACAAACGGACTGTCGGTGACAATTTATATATTTTAGTAAAGGACCTTTTTTTGTCTGGGAGCTTTTTCTGAAGGAGTTTTTTCTGGATGTTTTTCCATGGAGATATTTTCTCAGGAGAACTTTTCTCTGGAAGCTTTTTCCCAGAAGACGTTTTTTCTTTGGAGACGTTTTTTTAAGATCTTTTTTTGGAGGCGTTTTTTACTGGATGTTTTTCTCTGGAGGCGTTTTTTCTGGAGGCGTTTTTTCTGGAGGCATTTTCTCTGGAGACGTTTTCTCTGGAAGCGTTTTCACTGGAGGCTGTTTTTCTAATGGAGCTTTTTTCCTGCTCGATGCTTTTTCTAATGCTTTTTTCTGTCGGATATTTTTCGCTGCTGCCACAGATGGCTTCCATGGCTTTTCTATTCCTTGTTAGCTGGTTTTTTTGTTGGTTACCGGTTATCATTCATTTTTAATCCATACGCAACCTCTTTCAAGTCTTTTAAAAAACTATGAATAAGTTAAACCACCATGGCGAAGCTGCACATCTCTGTCAAACATCTTTTTCGATGTCAAACTAGACCGTGTAAGCTTAATTTATCCTGACACAAGCAGTGGAATCCTCGTAAAGTGATTTTAGCATTCGTAATAAACTACCGCTCACCCTATACATAGAAAATGGTCAAATATTTACATTAAATATGCAATTTTTTTTATTCTCTAAGAATAACTGGCATATACATCACGGCCTACTGCTCGTGATCTTTTGACATCCTAGACCATCAGCCCATTGTAATCATTGGCGGTCACTGATGTAAGGAATAATTATATACAAAAACAATAATAATTATTTTGTTGATTTTTATACTCTATAAATATCAATGACATAAAAATCCCACGAGAAAAATATACTAAAGCATTAATAATTCATAACTTGGAAGCATGGACGTAGTCAGCATATTCATATTTTAAACATCTGTTAGTAGTACAAGATATGTACCCACTTTTAAAGAAAATAAATAATAAAAATTTTTGCTACTCTTTATTTCAAATCAATTAATACAATAAAATTGTAATGTTTTTTCATATTCAGTGTTTGATCCATGATGAACCCCAAATATTTAAATTCCTCGACAATTTCAATTTTTTGATTGTAGATATTTATACTTATAGATGTTTTGTCAATTGAATTATGTTTCGTTGTAATTATCATTGCTTTCGTTTTATTGACATTGAGCTTAAGCTTATTTATGTTGAGGAATTCAGATATTCTGATCAAAATATCATCAATTTTATTGATAGCTGTTTGTAATTCAGGTTCACTCACTGCAATCAGAGTATTATCTGCAAATAGGTTGATGAATTCACATCGATTAATGAAGTTGATGTCATTAATGTATAGTACAAATAAAAGCTGGCCCAAGACACTACCTTGTGGTAAACCATTATTGACACCTTTTTGGTTTAAAAATGTCCCATTAATTTTAGTCTGTTGAGTTCGACCAGAGAGGTAGTCAAACCATTCAAGTACGGAACCAGAAATTCCATAATATTTGAGCGAAAGCAAAGATGTTACACATCAAAAAATATAGTCCAAATTTCAAGATGTTAACAATGAGCATGAATGTGCATGTTTTTTTTAGGTACTCAACAAACAATATATCCTGCGTTTCTTTTATTTTGACAAGCGTTAAATACTATTGTGACCGAATTAAACGTTACGCCTCTGTTTCGAAGATCTTTTATATGATAAAGAAACCATTCAAATGAGAAGCGGCCATTTTTATTACACATAATTTTAATAACTCAGTGAAGTTTTTATTAAACCAAACATACAATCCAAACACCTGTTAATCGGTCAATTTCAAACGTTGATTTATCAGTTAAATTATTAGCTTAGTCATTTTTTATAATTTTATTATTATTATTATAATTTTAGAATGATGTAATTTAATTAATAAATGGATTGACACAATTAAAATTTAAAATTTTGTATTTTTTGTGAATTATTTAAAAATACTTTTAAAACTGCATACATTGTCCATGTCAAAAAATGTAATCCATTATTCAACGTCAAATTTAATTAATGAATATTGGATATTGTTTCGTTATAGATATTAAAGCTTATCAACTTTTTTGATATTTTGATTGTAATCTTTGACATATTAAATTGGAAAATTTGAAATAAATTGACAACACAAAAAAATGTTACTCTCTTTTTACCAAAAGTATCGATATTAAAAAATTCCTCAATGGATAACTTCTACAACAAATGACATATATTCCGTAAGGTTATATGTTTTAACTTCTTTAGGCAAGTTGGATGTGGTTACTTTTAAATCATTCGTAGCGTCAGCGTCACCGCCAGATGGCGCAAAAAGTTTTGATTAAAAGTAATGGCGGATACAGTTATGTTAAAAATCTGAAATTACGAAGCTGTAGATTTTGGATGACGCCGAGTTTAAATTAATGTCCTGAATGTGGCACTTCCGGTTATACCGGAAGTAGACGTCAACTTTGTTATTTTAAATGGAACCTAATATTTTTTATTTTATTTTCAAATTCTACATAAAATTTTAAATAAAATTTGTGCAAAACGTCCTTTACCAAAAATGAAGTATTTTCGATTTTTTTCAAAATTTAAAAAAAATCCCAGTCCACACTGAATAACCATATCTCCATTAATAACGAAGCTAGTGACGTGACATTGTAACCAATAAACAACAAGCGCTCGCCCGTTTACTCCAAATGTCCAATTCATTAATATTTTATACAGGGTGTTTTAAACTGAGCTGCCAACATGCACAATTTAAATCATTTATAAGATACTTTCTTTAAATAGAACACCCTGTATTTTATTACATTTTCCGCTGCATTTTTTTTAGCCAATACGTTTGATATCGGTATTCCCTATACCTAATTAACTGTTGGTTTATTAATTGCTATGGTAATTGTATGAAATTATCTAATATTTGATATAAAATTATTTAGTTTCGATAAACGGTTGGTAATCCATTAATTTTATTTTCTAATAAAGATTTGGCCGTTTGAATACATTACAACAACTAGTTATGGGATGCATCCCAAATCTTAGGTTAGGTTAGGTTAAAAGCACCAACGCATTTTCTTACTCTTCTAGATTCCATTTAGAATAGGGTCATTCGGTTGATAAACAGCTCAACTCTCACATATACCCTTCACTCACTAGAACCTAGAAGAAGAGTTGCAGACCAGACATTACTCTACAGATATTTCCATGGCAGATGCTCCAGAGAAATAAAAAATCTTAAACCACTACTGGCCACATTTGGCCGAAGAACTCGGCACGCTGATCAGTCTCACCCATTTACTTTCAAGATTGACACTACAAGGAACAATCTCTATCAATAATCCTTTGACTTACATAATAACACTAAAGGGACTCAATTTAGTCTTAGATACTAACTGAATGGACATGGATCTCCGAGTGCCAAAAACAAAAAACCAACTCAACAATTTATTTAAATATACCCACCTAAATAAATTATCTTTAGATTATTTCCAAGCTACAACAGTTACAAGATGGAAACAACTTAATCTAAAAATAATAATAATAATATGGTAAGACAGACATTGCGAAACGCAAAGATAAAACTTGTACAAACACCAATATTCGCAATATTCATGTACTGTGTAGAAAGCTGGACGATCAAAGAAGCAGACAGAAAAAGAATTGACTCCTTTGAGCTCTGGTGCTGGAGAAGACTACTTTGCATCCCTTGGACAGCAAGGAGGACAAATGTATCATTATTCAAGAAATAGGCATAAAAGATCGACTGTCAACAATATGCCGACGACGAATTCTCCAATACTATAGTCACATAAACAGAAGACAAGGAGACAACATGGAAAAATTGATGATGCAAGAAAAAATAGAAGGCCAGAGGACAAGGAGTCGGTCTCCCACCAGATGGGTAGACCAGATAAAGAAAATTACGGGAAGACCCTTACAAACAACCATTAGAGACACAGAAAATAGAACACTCTGAAAGCAGATCATCAACAACACAAATTGAAAATCATGAATCACGACCTTTTAGAGTAGGACTGACAGAGAGAGATCATTTCCTAGTGTTTATTTCGGTACGTACTTTGTTTAAATATATTACAGAGTGAGTCGTTACTCAAATTAGTTCCTTTGTCGTATTTTTCTAAACGCATAACTTCCGACCAAAATAAAAGTTTAATGCTCCGTAATTTTCGTTTAATGATTTAACAACATCTGCAATAGCTCAGACAGTTTCTCGTATTTTTGTAACGGAAACATGGTCTCCATAATATCTCGTTTTATGCTTGCCTATTAAAATTATACAAAATACTACACGGTTTGATCTGTTAAAGATACAGATAAAAAAGAAAATATTACCATCATCCGCCCCTTTAATAATGTATTAGCATTCCTGTAGATCGAAAAGAATTAAAAGTGGGACGGATACTTTAACCAACCATTCAACTGCACACGGGTTTTATCATGTAAATAAATCATTTGAAATTTTAAAAAGGACAAATACCACAGTATTATATTCTTTTAACTGTGATATATTATTTTAACTGTGCACATACATGGTTTGAAAATCTACCTGAAACCGTGCCAATGATGAGTCAACTTGTAAATCATTTATTATTTACTTTATTTTTTTTTTATGAAAATAGTCGCAAAAAGGGTAGACCTATCGTGTGGGCCGCGGACGTCCCCCGCACTGCGACTATTAGAAGGGGAAGGGATTATAGAAAGGAAATGATTGTGAACACGCTTTTTAAAAAGTTGCAGGTCATAGTTCTCTGGAAAAACTGATTTTGGAAGCTTATTTCATTCCGTAGCAGCCCTGTAAAAAAAGGATTCTTGATGAAGATTGGTCCTTGTAGTATCAATCTTGAGAGTAAATGGGTGAGACTGATCAGCGTGCCGAGTTCTTCGGCCGAATGTGGCCAATGGTGGTACAAGAGTTTTTATTTTTCTGGAGCATCTGCCATGGAAGTATCTGTAGAGCAATGACTGGTCTGCAACTCTTCTTCTATGTTCTAGAGGGTGAAGGGTATCTGTGAGAGTTGAGCTGTTTATCAAGCGAATGGCTCTTTTCTGAATGGAATCTAGAAGTCGAAGAGAATGCCTTGGTGCTGAACCCTAAATGTGCGAGCAATACTCCAGTAGAGGTCGGATTTGAGCCTTGTACGTCGTCGACAGTTGATCAGGAGTAAAAAACTTTCTGGCTTTCCACAGAAAACCTAGCCTCTGGCTTGCCGACTTTGCGATGTTAGCAACATGGTCATGCCAAGACATATTATTGGACACCGTGACTCTCAAAATCGAGATGGAGGGACTTGGTTCAAGGGTATTTCCGGACATTGTGATGGGATGATTTGAGGAATTCACTTTCTTGGAAAACGTGGCACTTTGTGTTTTTTGGGCGTTGAACTGAACAAGATTGTTGGTTCCCCACTCGACGATTGCTTTAAGATCTCTATTGATGAAATCAACCTGTTCCTGCCTGAGCCTATTTGTATCATTCACCGAAAGTGATCGATACGATGTGAAAGTTGAGACAAGTGTGCTATCGTCTGCGAAACTGTAAATGGGGTTCGTGGTGGTTTTCAAGAGGTCGTTGATGTGTAAAAGAAATAAGGTGGGGGACAGGATGGAACCCTGCGGGACCCCGGCATTAGTTTTAAACGCATCAGTAGAAATACCGTCAAGTGCCACATGTAAGGAGCGATCTTGCATGAAGCTCAAGAGTCATTGGCGCAGTTTGGTTGGGAGACCGTAGGCAAATAATTTACTTAACAATGCCTGGTGCCAAACGCGGTCAAAGGCGTTAGATATATCCAATGCTATTTAAAATTTTTAAAAAACACATGTTTTGGGTGTATAGTATATCCGAAACACTCCTACTACTAGTCTACCAGTTGTAGTTCGTAGTATTCAGACATTGTTTTTAAATTGTTTTCCAGTTTTTCCTCTACCTGCGAACATGTTTTTTCTTGCGCTGTAATTGCTAGGTCGTCTGCATGGGGACACATTAAAAAGTATTCGGGCCAGCACGCTTCCCTGAGCCAGGCCGTTCCTCTGGGTTCGTCAGCGGCTTTTTTTACCCTCAAGGGTTATATATAATTGCCTGTTTTGCAGCAGTGATTCTATTATTTTTGTAAGTTGATAGTCGCTTCATAGGTTTTTAACAGGAGCTTTCGGTGGTTTACTGTGTCGTAGGCTACACTCAAGTCCACTAAAGCCAGACCTGTTATCTGTTTGTTCTCGAAACCCTCCTTTATGTGCTCGGTAAGGGCTAAAATCTAGTTGGTGCAAGATTTCCCCGGTCTAAAGCCGGCTTGTTGTGGTATGATCCTTTTGTCTACAGTGTCTCCAATTCAATGTAAGATCAGCCTTTCGTACAGTTTAAAGAGGTGGCATAGAAGCGATATAGGCTGGTTACTTTTTGGGGAGTCTGGGTCATTTCCAGGCTTCATCACTTTGGTCATTTTTCGGAGATCCGATTGGAAGACTTGAAACTCCGGAATATTTAGTTCTGATTGCTGCCATGATATTTTATAAAGAGAAATCATAAAGTGATTATTAATGCAGTAGTCTCTCCACTTCTTCCTGCATCCTTATGCCGTTCACTTTGTCTGTGACGGTTTCCCAACCCAAGGACAAAAGAGTGCCCTTTCTTTCTTAATCCCACACCCAAGAGCATTGGATAAAAAAGTTTTTCACTCATACCGGTGAAGACTCGGTCGCCATTGCCTTGTTTTCGAAAAAAAGGGGGTACTACGTGTAGGTGAGGTTGACATTACTATATGAGAGGCTATGTATGACACATCAATATGCCTTAGAAGTATTTGAGATATTTGAGATGTGAACTTACAAAAGAATGCTCAGAATATTGTGGGTGGAGCACACGACCAACGCAAAAGTGCTTACCAGAATGAATAAAGAGTTGGATGTGTTAAAGGAAGTGAAGAAAAAAAGATCACCTATCTGGATCACATAATGAGAGGTTCAACATATGAGATACTCCACTTAATAATCCAGGGGAAGATTATGGGCAAAAGGTCAATTGAAAGAAGGAGAATATCTAGGCTGCGGAATCTGCGAGAATGGTTCAACATGTCTTCTGCAGATCTATTCAGAGCAGCAGTTTCCGAGGTCAGGATTGCCATGATGTTAGCAAACCTCCGATAATGGAGAAGCTACATGAAGAAGAAGAAGAAGGGATGTTAAATGTTTCACGCCAGGTATTGGTGCGCTTTTACATATAATGCAAAATTTATGAAATAAGTCGTAAAATTTAAGTCAAAACAAGTTGAAATTTAGAAAAAAAATTCGGTAAATTAGCAAAAATTACAACCAAAAAACAACACTTAACAATAAATATTTTTATCTCTTAAATAAATGCCTTATAATTACCAAGTAAAAACAAAAAAAAAACGCCAATTAAATTAAAAACAAAGTCAAAATTCACATCAAAGTTCGAAAATTCGACCTTTTAATTGGTTAATATATTGTATATATTTACATAAATTTAATCACAGCGGTTTATTAAGAGCCGACAACAAAATAAATGAATTTTTGACAGAGATAATTGTATCATTAAAACTTGTGTTAAATAATTTACGATACAGTTGTCTACTTAACGATTTTGACATAATTGGAAGATTATTAAACAACGAACGGACATCGTTCGTAATACAAAATCAATCATTTAAAAAGTTATCTCCAAGTATGCAAATATCATAAATTTAAATAAATTTAACATTTTATATTTCAGATAAAAAAATGGGAGATATTAAAGCTAAAACCGGTAATAGCTTTGCTCGGGCTGTGGAATTTTTAATGTAAGTATTATTTAATCTGAATGTATTTTTTAATACGCTTATATTAGTTTCACCTGTATCTTGTATGTATGTATGTTTGTAACTGAGTGTGTGTAAACTACGCATGCGCGCATAACAAATATTAAGACAATTCATCGTATCGGTGGTTCAGTGGTAGAATGCTTGCCTGACACGCGAGCAACCCGATGCCGATGCATTCTTTTTTTGCTGCCAACTCTGACTTTAACCTTTAAGCTAACCTATTTAAAAGAGTTAACCACTACCAAGCTAAAGTGTTTTGTTTTAACGAATAATTGCGACGCGCTGTTCGGTAGACTTTTTAAGTAGTGGCTGGTGATAGAGTATTCACTATTTTCTCTCCTTTATACCTTTTCTTTGCCATCATTAATACCTCGTTGGGGTTTATTGCTTTGTCATCCTATTTTCCGAAACTTTATGAAACAGACCATGGTATGCAAAATAATGGTTTATATTTTATACGTTTATATCATTAACCACATCGCCGCGATTATTGTCTAAAGATTTATTTACAAGTAAATTGACTCGAGCGTTACAAAATTTCATGCAGACTAAGTCTGTTAACAGTTTGTTTTAAACAAATGCAAATGCAATAAATATTTCACAGAATTGTTTATTAAACTTCTTACAATTGCTTTTAACTACAGCAAGATAAGTCACAATGTTTTTAATGACGTACTATGCACCTTTTGAAACCTTTTTGGAAACTTTATAATTATTAATAACAATATTATCTTTACAATTCACAAGAAACTTCAAGAAATATAACTTTTGTTTTTGTGTTGTTTTGTTTAGGTCCAACTATTTTTGTCAGTTCATTATTTGGCGATATTTCAGACAAAATTTACCGCAGTACATTTATCAAAATAATAATAAAGCTAAAAACTTACAGCCTAGCAGTATGGCAGTATGGATTTTTCCCTTCATAATTATTTGTAGTATTTGATATTTTTCTCCCCTCATGACATGTCCCATGTACAGCAGGTTTTATCTCTTAATTGTCGGAATCACTTCTCTCTTCATATGCATACGTCTTATCACTTCCACGTCGGTTATTCTCTCCACCCATGAGATCTTCAATATTCTCCGGTATATCCACATCTCAAATGCCTCCAGTCTCCTCATGTCGGTTACCTTCAGTGTCCAGGCCTTCATCCCATAGTATAGTATAGATGACACATAGCATCTCAGTCGTATTTTTAAATCAAGGTTTAAATCTTGGCAGCAGAAAAGCCTCTTCATTCTTGTAAAGGTGCTTCTCTGAAGAAATCAGGATCAGAGTGGAAAAATCTAGAGCCACACTTACGAAAATGAAGAAGGTGTTCTGCGGACGAGATCTAAGCCTTAAGCTTAAAATTCGCCTTTTAAGATGTTACGTGCTGTCTATTCTTTTCTACGGAATGGAAGCGTGAACATTGAAAAAGATCGATACCAAGAGGATAAAAGCATTGAAATGTGGATGTACCGTAGAATACTGAGAATATCCTGGACAGAGAGAGTGACAAATGTGAAGGTTTTGCGAAAAATGCAAAAAGAGAAAGAATGGATACTTACTATTAGGAAGCGCAAACTGAAATACTCGGGACATGTTATAAGGGGAGATAAATACCAGTTACTGCAACTTATTATTCAGGGAAAAATAAAGGGCGAAAGATCCATAGAAAAACAAAAAATTTATAGTTGAAGAACTGTTTAGATCTGCAGTATCAAAAATACGAATAGCTTTGATGGTTGCCAAACTTCGGAACAAAGACGGCACGTTAAAAAAAAAGGAAGAAGATTATATATATATATATATATATATATATATATATATATATATATATATATATATATATATATATATATATAGTCACGCCTTTTTCCCATAGGGGTAGGCAGAGACCACTTCCTTCCACTTGCTACGGTTCTCACAAACATCTTTTGCTTCCTCTACTTTCATCAGTGCTCTCATACATGCTCTTCGGTTGTTGGTACTTTTGACCTGGCCTTTCTTCTAAACAATGTTGATCCGATCGAGATATGTTCACCGAGGTCGACCTCTACCGACTTGTCCATTCGCACTCGCCTTATAAATTTGTTTCGTCAATCTTCCTTTATCCATCCTTTCTACGTGTCCAAACCATCTGAGCATTCCTTTATCCATCTTTGTAACCACATTTTTTTCACACCACAGCGTTCTCTTATCTCACTATTTTTTACTTTATCCAACCGAGTCACTCCGGCTATACTTCTCAAACTACTCATCTCCGCAGCATTAATCCTATTTTCATGCTTCTTCTGCCAAACCCAACGTTCACTACCATACATAAATGTAGGAACCAACACACCTCTATGCACAGCCAGACGTGCCTTTTTTGACATTTTCTGGATGTTCATAAAGCTATCCATTCATTTGTTTTCCTGCCAACACCCTTCGCTCAATGTCACTGTCATACTTTCCAGATCTCGTAAACTTTGAACCCAAGTACACAAATTCATTTACTTGTTCCACTCTTTCTCCCTCAATCGAAACTTTACAGTTTGTCATGCTTTCTTCTCTTTCAAAAACCATTACTTTCGTTTTGCTTGCATTTATTTTCATCCCTTTGATTTTCAGCGCATCATGCATAACATTAACCATCGCCTGCAACTCCTCTTCAGATGACGCTAATATGACTAGATCATCGGCGTAAGGAAGACATTTGACAAACAAATCATTCATTTTTAGGTCCAAACAACCCATAAAAAAATTGGCCAGAGGGTGCGCCTCTTAAATAGAACTTCGTAAAATATGGCCCAAGGTGACTGGACTATGTGTCTTTGCTAAAAGTTGGCCGGAAGCCAATCAAATAGGGTAATTTTCAGCAACAAAAAAGGGAAGTTTGTCCATTACGACGATAATTCACGATAAAATTAAATAACTCCTTGCAAACAATTTTTAAATTAATTGTCAAACTGTGATTCAATTATCCCCAGATAGTTGGTGCTTTCCAAAATATCTCATATTCCCGTCATGCTTCGTCCATTAATTCGATTTAATCACAACAATTTGAAAAGCAATCAATTAGAAGATACAACGATATATAATGATATCCATATCTGTAAAAGTGACGGTTAAAAGATGCTCGTTAGTGCGGAATTATTGCATCTGTTAGGTTAGGTTTGGTTTTCGAAAGTGGGTTTTTTGGAGGCGTCTTTGTTACTTGCCCGACTTATCTTCGATTTAATCAATACTGAATGGAGGTCATATTTTTTATACCAATAATTTTTTTATTATTTAGATATTTCTCTCATGTTACCGTTGATTTCTTGCGTAGGAGTAAAAAAACTCGTTTCGTATCTATTCACGCAAAGAAAATTTAAAACGTTTGCCTTCTTAAAAAGACCACCACTAATTAAGTGGGCAGTTTGGGTTTTAAGGAATTTATGAAAGGATGCAACAGATAAAAATTATTACGACCGAAATTCTATGAAGATTTTGATATAAAAATACTCCTTTCATGTCCGGGCAACTTTCTAAAGCACACTCTATTAAAATAATGCATTATATTCGACATTAAAAGGATTAAAAAGATGATTTTTGAAAAAAATTCAAGTGCCGCTTGCAAATATTGCAAAAGTTATAAACAATTAACTGAAAAAAGATGGGGTTTGGTTTTTGCAAATATCTTAAAAACTATTAGACATTTTTTAAATTTGAAAAAAGAATCAATAAGAGGAGAAAATTTCCCAAAAAAGTCCTACCTCCCGGAACTTTAGGACCAATATTTATAATTTTTCCAGAGGGTTGAAAATACGTCCTAATACGCTTGCGCGCAAGACACACCCACTTTGAACCTTTAATGAATAAATATTATTTAAATTTATTAAATATTAAAAGTAAGAATTGAAAAAATTCAGGCACATACTGGATATATAAATGAACAATAATCCGCGGTCAAAAAATGTTCATCGTGATTTTCTAGTTAAACAATTTTTTCCTACTACAGGTACATTGCAAGTGCGATAATTGTTAACAAATCTGAGATTTTTTTTCCTATTTTGGAGTTATTTTTAAAAGGTCTAAGAATAAATAATGGATAAAAAAATTGTTATTTTAAAATTTGTTATCAACAATTTTTTTGGGAAATTAAATCTAATGCAACTGATGAGAAGATATCGAATGTGCAAGCAGGATTTGGAAAAAGAAGTATAGCCGAATAAATTCTGGGCAAAAAGTCAAAAGATCCACTGCGTTTTGGTAGACTTGGACAGCGTGATGAGGAGTGAATTGTGGTCGACATTGTCCATGTATATCAAGACTAGAATCCTTAGTGGAAATAGATGCATGTACGAGCTAAACAAAGCATTTTAAAGCAAGAATCTGTCACGAAAATCTAAGGTTCTCCTGTACAGAACGGTAATTAGACCTATCATCATGTACGGAAGTGAAACATGGACACTGACAAAAGCGAGTGAGTATAAATTACTGTGTTGCGAACGCAGGATTTTAAGAATGATCTTTGGACCACTATTCAACCCGGAGACGCAAAAATATCGCATAAAAACTAATCGCGAACTAAATAAACTCTACCAAGACCCGGATATTGTACGTGAAATAAAATCCCGAAGGTTACGTTGGGCTGGACATGTACAAAGACAGTCAGATAAACGTTTAGTAAAACTAGTGAGGCAAAGCAACCTGCAAACAAGAAGGCCCCTCGAAAGACCACGGCTAAGATGGCGCGACAACATCAAAGCGACCTTAAAGCCATGGGGTATAAAGTGAATACACAACTAATGAAAAACCGAGAGGAATGGTGGCAAAAAGTCCGGTCAGCCAAAACCCACCAGGGTTTGTAGTGCTACGGAGTAGTTGTAGTAGTTGTAGTAGTAGTATTGTCTATGTATGGGGTAAGCAGTAATTTGATTCAAAAGTTGAAATTACTTTACGAGGATTACAGTGCTGTGTCAGCAAAAACAGAGCTTACACGGACTGGTTTAACATCGAAAAAGGTTTGAGACAGGGATGTGTGGATTCGACATGGCTGTTTAACTCATTCATGGACGGTTGTTTAGAAGATTTATAAAAGAGAGTGCGTATGGATTTTGAATAAATAATTTGATCGTCAAGGCCTCCTAAACGCCGATTAGCAGGTCATATTGGCATCATTTAAGAAGTAGTAATGATTAATATTATTCATAATGTCCTAAAAATCAAAATGATGAAAGTGAATGTAAGCCAGACAAAGCACTGGTATTTAAAAGAAAAGAAAGCATGACAAACTGCGAGGAGCTGATTAAAAAAAAAGAGTAAAACAAGTAAAAGAGTTTGTTCGCTTGGGTTCAAAATTTACGAGAGACAAAAAGTACGACTGATATTGAGCGAAGGATGAAAGTGAATGTAAGCCAGACGAAAGTACTGGTATTTAAAAGAGAAGAAAGCATGACAAACTACGAGGTGCTGATTAAAGAAGAAAGAGTAAAACAAGTAAATGAGTTTGTTCGCTTGGGTTCAAAATTTACGAGAGACGGAAAGTACGACTGATATTGAGCGAAGAATGTTGGTAGGAAAACAAACAAATGGATCCAGCATACGTCTATAAGCAGCTAGAACTGGCTGTTCATAGAGGAGTGTTGGTTTCTACATTTATGTATGGTAGTGAACGTTGGGTTTGGCAAAAATAAGCATAAAAGAATGAGAGATGATAATAAAATATTGCCAAAACAGATTAATAAGGCGAGTGTAAAAGGCAAAGCTGGTAAAGGTCGATCTAGGCGAACGTATCTCAACCAGATCAAAATTGTGTTAAAGAAAGGCCAGGTTAAGAGTACCAGCAGCAACCAACGAGCACGTATGAAAACACTGAGTAAAAGAAGCAAGAACGTGTTTAAGAATCGTAGCAAGTGGAAAGAAGCGGAAAAAAGATATTCCTATATGTATGAATGTATACATATATTTGACCTAGGGTATAATTTTTATAATATATTAAAAAAATGTTTGTTATATTTACAAAAAAACGCAAAAATGAAAGTGTGACTTTAATTAGTTTATGTATTTTCAATAAATTATTTAATATATTGGTTTTATTATCAAACAAAGGTCGTCTGTTGAATTTTTATAAACATAAATATTCGCCATTGCATCTTACCTTTTGTAATTATTCGACCCGATTTTTAAAACTTCTTTCATGAAAATGAAGGTGGTATCTTTTCTTGAAAACATTTCTATCTAAGACTGATTCGTGAGGTGTTAATAATCAGTAATAAAAAATAAATTGCATGTTTCATAGTGAGAGCTAGCCGACATTGTCATAATTAGTAATGATAATGTTTCAACTAAAGTTATTGATGATTTGATTTGATGCCAGCGAGATTGTACTTTCACGAAATTTAAAACACTGCATGGCTACAACATTGTTTCACGTA
This sequence comes from Agelastica alni, assembly GCA_950111635.1. NCBI lineage: Eukaryota > Metazoa > Arthropoda > Insecta > Coleoptera > Chrysomelidae > Agelastica > Agelastica alni. The sequence continues at coordinate 17,482,396 of OX467717.1, read as the reverse complement.
ATTATATTCGTTGCTAAGTAAAATAAATGACATTTTTTAACCAAAAAGAAATTAAAAACAAAAACTAAATACTTGTTTAATAGACAGAACAATTATTGTTTAAGAAAAAATACCAGATGCGAATCTGTTAAAATTACTAATCACATTATTTTTTCGAAGCGTAATGGAGAAGAAAATTTATCCAATTAAAATTGCGATTATGCAGAAAACTTATTTATTTTTTAGTACGTATTGAACTCCAACTAGTTTTCAAAGAACTATGCAGATGCTATATTGATAAAATCTTGGCAATTAGATACTATACGGACAGATTAGTTGCAATGTACAGTTCGTTTGTAAGGTTCACTTTAAAACATATCGAATAAAAGCTGAATATTGTGCAATTAAATACATGTTCAATAAGATTAAATAAAGAGACCACTTTTTACCACGTTTTAAACAAACTACATAATCATTATCTTTACTATCATCGAAAATAATTAATTTGTGGAACAAGTTACCTAAAATCACATTTTGCATAAAGACATAAAAGCAAACAGCGATTTTTTCTAGTTTCATTAGGGTGCTAAAACAGTTAACTGAGCAGTCTATTTTTAATTTCGGAGGATCTATATAATCATTATCATCATCAGCATTATTTTTATATATATAGTTTTTGTAATAATTGTATAATTATTTAAGTATACGTGATTTAGAAGAGGAAGGAGATGTATAGATCGGTCTTTTCATTACGAGGTATAGTTGAAAAATTCTTAGATAGAAGTCAGAAGGTCTTTTGCGCTTTTATAGATTTGGAAAAGGCCTATGACAGAGTGGTGAGGAGTGAATGGTGGTCGACATTGTCTATGTATGGGATGAGCAGTAGAGCACTTAATTCATTTTATAAGGATTCCACTGATTGTCAGGATAAACGAAGCTTACACGGACTGGTTTAAAATAAAAAAAAACCTGAGAGAGGAATGTGTGGCTTCGCCATAGCTGTTTAACCTATACATAAACGATTCTTTAAAAGATTTGAAAGAGAGTGCGTATAGATTAAAAATGAATGATTTATTTGTCAAATGCCTTCTTTACGCCGATGATCAAGTCATATAAGCGTCATCTGAAGAGGAGTAGCAGGCGATGGTTAATGTTATGCATGATGCCCTGAAAATCAAAGGGATGATGATAAATGTAAGCAAAACGAAAGTAATGGTTTTTGAAAGAGAAGAAAGCATAACAAACTGTGAAGTTCTAATTAAAGAAGAAAGAGTGGAACAAGTAAATATATTAGTGTACTTGGGTTCAAAGTTTACAAGAGATGGAAAGTATGACAGTGACACTGAGCGAAGGGTGTTGGCAGGAAAACAGATGAATGGGGCACTGTATAGCTTTATGAACAGCCAGAATGTGTCAAAAAGGCACGTCTGGCTGTGCATAGAGGAGTGCTGGTTTCTACACTTATGTATGGTAGTAAATGTTGGGTTAAGCAGAAGTAGCATGAAAATAGGATTATTGCCGAGGAGATGAGTAGTCTGAGAAGTATAGCCGGAGTGACTCGGTTGGATAAAGTAAAAAATAGTGAGATAAGAGAACGCTGTGGTGTAAAAGAAGATGTGGTTACAAAGATAGATAAAGGATTGCTTAGATGGTTTGGACACGTAGAAAGGATGGATGAAGGAAGATTGACTAAACAAATTTATAAGGCGAGTGTGAATGGACAAGTCAGTAGAGATCGAACTCGGCGAACATATCTCGATCAGATCAATTTGAAGAAAGGCCAGGTCAAGAGTACCAACAACCGACGAGCATGTATGAGAGCACTAATGAAAATAGAAGAAGCAAAAGATGTTTCTAAGAACCGCAGCAAGTGGAAGTGGTCTCTGCCTACCCTAACGGGAAAAAGGCGTGGCTATATGTATGTATGTACGTGGTAATTATTTTTCGTCGATATTTTTTACGTATAGGATGTAGTGAAAAAGAAATAGATATCGATAGACTTTATTGCAAACGAACTCACAATTAAATATTACAAATTACGACGTAAATAATTTGTAATACATTGTAGGTTCTGATCCGTTTCTTACATTATACAGTGTTCCAACGAAAACTTGACCCCTCTCCTCCAGAAACTCGGAAAACAAAAATTTCTTAAAAATTTATAAAAACACGTCAAATTTTATTGGAATGATGACGAATTTTCATACAAAATGTATACCCAAAAATGCAACCCCCTGCAGCCCCGCATCAATCCGCAATTTTTTTTTAATAGCAAGTGTGGACGAGTGACACATTATTTGAAAGTTAATTTAATGTATTAAGAGGAAATTTTTTTTCTCACCAAAAAAGAAAATAAAAATAATAAAATTAACTTTTTAAATCTGCAACGAAATAAAAAATTAATTGTTTATATTCCGTAACGATATCGTTAAAATCTCCATAGGAAGACACTTCATTTATTAGATCAACACAACCTAATAGTCCAAATTCCACTTGTCATCACCCTCTTTATCACGTGACGACTTCTGTCACATTTACCAGCAATAAAAGATAATTAAAAGGATTTCTACACAATTACCACACATTCGGTTTGAATTTAAAAAAGATAAAACATGTCTGAATTGGTTTCTCTTTAACGTTTAATATTTCCCAGAGCAAGAATGTTCAACACATGGCCCTCGAATAATTCAACCGAAAGCCGCGCAAGATAAGAGAAGAATTTATTTATGTTGTGCGTGTTAAGTAAACAAATAGGTAAACAGCCTCGAACGAAGAATAAATAGCATTAGCTGGCTGCATCCTTTTTCTATTACCGCACGGATATATTATAAAAAGGTAAGCAGTGTTTATTATTTAGTTAAAATGGGGACCATGCGTCATGACTCCACCGCCAACTGGTGACAAAAATGTAAACGCTATGGAAAGATTTATTAAAGTTTCATATGTCATTTATTGTGTAGCAATTATTAATTAAAATTTTATTTACTTTGGTAATGACATCATCAATAAAAATTGTTGCAACCGCAGATGTACCAAGTCAAAAATGTTAATTTAATTTTTAGTGAAATTTTTTAAACTTTTAAGAGCATACTGGCTGTTTCATGAGAAATTAATAAATAGTTGAAAGAATTCTTTATTTCGATAATAAAATAATTGTTTAGACTTCGTTCACTACGATTATTTATGTTTGTTGTTGTAGTTATAATTTTATTGCTTTCTATTAATTATTCAAATGTTACATTCAAATATTTTATTAAATTCAAGTTGAACTACTCACTTCTGACGCCCTCAAGTAGCAAAAGGAAAGAGTATGCTTCGTATGACAATATTAAAATTCGCAATAATTGCTATCACTAATCGCTATCACCGCCGCCGCCGCTTCCAATTTAATTCAATGTGTAGTGCTAGCACCCGCCAAAAAACGCTGATTCAAGGACAGCTAAGAATACGAAAAACAAAGTGCGTATTCAACTTACGTTCTCCCTTTTTACTCAAAATTTGTAAAAAATATCACTTTATGCAACATATTGGTCCTTCAGGCCAAGATAACGTAACATTTGGTCCTTCGAGTCAGGATGTACGTAACAATTATAAATATCCAAAGACTGACATATTGTTACAAAAACTAGAAACATACACACACACATACACCTACTTTCATTAACGCTTTTATACATGCTCGTCGGTGGTCTTTCTCCAAAACAATTTCGATCTGATCGAGATACGGACTTGCCCATTTACACTTGCCTTTTTCTGTATCGTTAATCTTCTTTTTTCCATTCTCTCTACGTGTCCAAAACATCTAAGCATTCCTTTATTAAGTTTCCAGTGGGTAGTTATAGTAAGTAATGGGTCCGATTTTTCGAATCCCGAATTTTGACATATTTCCACATTTCAAGGTCCCCAGAGTCCCCAATAGTTTTTAAGTGGACGTTTGTGCATGTGTATGTACGTATGTGCGTTCGGAATTATTTCTCGTCTCGATTATCTCGAGAACAAAAAATGATATCGACGTGGGACCATTTGCATTCGACGCAAAATTACGCAACTTATAACTGATTAGATTTTCAGCAAAATCGGTCAAGCTGTTTGTTATGGAAAATCTAAAAACTGAAAAAAATGGTAAACTACCTGAATTTTGCAATTTATAAATTATACTATTTTAATACATAATTTTAAGATCTTTTTAATAACATGATTATTGAATGTTACAAATATTTGTATGAAAAATATAATGACAATATTTCATGAAAACAGATAGTTTTAGAAAACAAAAATAGGAATTGGAGAATTTTAAACTTGTGTTAGTATTGAGAAAATGGCATTGAAGACACTATAACAATGAAAAATTATTGTTAGTTATAATTAGGCATTGTTATCAACAATTGAAAATATCTCCTGCTTATGAAATGATAAGAAAAGTTAAAAAAAAATACAGTTGACATAAACAGAATATTGTTAATGACAATTAACATTTGTTATGAACAATTTGAAATTGTTTTTTATAATAATTTTATTATTAATAATAATTATAATAACATCAACAACAACAAAACATGGTAATTTTTTAAATCTTACCACTGAGAAGTTATTCGTGTGGACCTCTCGGCTTGCACCCAGACCACTGATATTCTATCTATGTAATCACATCTTTTTTCACACGACAGCATTCCCTTACATTACTATTCTTCAACTTTACCATCAGTCACTCCAGCTATACTCCTCAGACTACTCATCTCCGCAGCATTAGTCTTTTTTGCCAAAGCCAAAACTTCGGTAGCAAGTGTAAGTTTGTATGTTTAAATAACCCTTGACAACAAATTAACTAAAACAAATTTTTATATCGTTATCTAAAAATATTTTAGTATGCTTAAAATGTCGGTGAAAAATTGTAATTTTAAATTTACTTTCCAGTGTTATGTGATTCAACAGCACCATTTTGCTCCGTTACCACTTTAGTTTCAACCACAAAAGCTCACCACAAATAAACGTGGTATCGTATAAACAATTGAAAATCAATCTATTGTGCTACCCACTATTCACTAGCGCATTGGATTTTGTAGCTTCCTTCTTTATTCTTCTTCAATCGGTGTTAAAAATTCTTGTGAACAATAGATATCCTTTTGAAATTTATTTAAATACCAACATAGCCACCATGGAGTTATATTTTAATGATAATATTACTAATGGCATTCCATAAAACCACTTAAATTTCTGTACAAAATATTTATTGCTATTTAAACAATATTCAATCATTTGATTGTTTGCATTGAAAATAAATTATTGCGATTTTTATAGATCCATAATTGTGTTTTTGCTTTATAAAACTGCCAATAAAATAGAGATTACTGTTTAAGTAATTTATTACCGATATTGTTGACATTGCAAAGTTTGCAATAAAAGCCATTTACTGTAATAAATAAATATTTTCTTTTTCGTTTAAAATTACAATAAAAATGACTTCGTAGAATCCTTTGCATTATAGAATAATTTTATTTTTAAAATCCACTAATTATCTCTTCAAATATGTTTAGAAAAACACATCATTTAAATGTCCACCACGGCTTTGTTTGCATAATGAAACCCAATTTTAGATGACTATGCAATAAATAAGGAGTAATTTCATTAATGCAGAAGTTCAATGTTTTATTTCAAAGCTTCCCTAGTTCAAGGTTTGTTGGCACAGAAAAACGACTCACAATATTGTTACTGATTGCGGCCAACGGAGTCCGTCCCTGTCTGACGGCGAGTCGATCACAAAACACCAAGACAAACGTTTGTCACCAATCGAGTTTTTATCTTCTGGAACGATTTAAGTGAGGAAATTTTAAAAGAGCATCGTCAGTTAACATATTTAAAAATAAAATCAACGAACATTTATTACACTTCTAATTTTCATCTCGTTTACTAATTATTTTATATTGTATATTTTGTTTACTAATGTATGATTTTGTAAATAGGCTGTCATAGCTTAGACCTCAGCCTTTATTAATATGTAATAATAATAATACATACATACATATAGTCACGCCTTTTTCCCATAGTGGTAGACAGAGACCGCTTCCTTCTACTTGCTACGGTTCTTACACACATTTTTTGCTTCCTCTACTTTCATAAGTACTCTCATACATGTTCGTCGGTTGTTGGTACTCTTGACCTGGCCTTTCTTTAAAACAATGTTGATCTGATCGAAATATGTTTTCCGAGGTCGACCTTTACCAACTTGTCAATTCACACTCGCCTTATAAATTTGTTTCGTCAATCTTCCTTCATCCATCCTTTCTCGGTGTCCAAACCATCCAACCGTGTCCAAGCATTCCTTTGTCTATCTTTGTAACCACATCTTCTTTTATACCACAGCGTTCTTTTATTTCACTATTCTTTACTTTATTCAAATAATTATAATAATAATAAATAAATTGGAACCCTGAGTGTGATTCAGGTAAAACGTTACAATAATAATGCTGTTCTAAGGAGAGCAAGATGAAATTCTTGAAAGGCCAAATTCTTAAGAACGTTGATTAATCGACCGATTTACATCTTTTTTACCACTGTCACACTTACAGCGATAATATTCTCTTAGGTGAAATTTGTTTTAAATTTTTCACCGGTTCGAAGAATATATATATATATATACTTATATTTTTTATTGTGTAATCTAATAAATATTGCTTTGTCTGTTGGTAATATAGGTTTAGTTAAGTATCCCTTCATTGCTACAACTAATAATAGCTGTAACTAAACTTATTGCACAATAAGATTGCATCGTGTGGGTTGACCCAGCAATACATTGTGCAATATTCTAATGATTATATTGAGCGTCTAGTGGCCGCTTTATTCATCTAACACGGACAATGAGATAGACTTCAAGAATATTAACAGCAGGAAATTTATGTAATAACTCAACACTAGGATTGATGCCCCACAGGGGCAATTTAGTTTTTAATTGGTAAAATAAAAAATTATCTACAAAATTTAATCCTATTTTTATCTACTTAATAATTTAAAAAAAAATCAAATTTATTGAAAGAAAGACATTTCGTAAGTGACCCCACCGTTTTCTTGATCATTGATTAAGCAATTAAAAAAAATTGTTTTTTTTTTATTCTAATACTGAATTCTCGTTTTCCAAATTAAGTTCCTATCCCTTTTAGTCGTTCAGCTAAATTCGTCGCCCCTTATTTTAAATGAGATGAAAAAAGTATTTTTAGTCAGCAACTTTCGGAAAATGTGGAATTGGAAAATCTTTTTTATTTTTTGTTTATAGAAAATGTCACACGAAAAATTCGAACCTTGAAAAACACGTGAATGGTAATAAATTTTGGGTTGCTACTAATAATTCGTTAAAAGTAATTTCAAGCCGCTTTTAATTACTATCTAATTATGGATGTTACTGACGAACAAATTATAAATCTTTATAACGTAATAAACTACAAAAAATGTGGGTGTTGTAAATGTTACAACCTTTACACTGAGGGTCATAACATTTTGAGATTTACTCAGACTTTATTGGGAGTTGGTTTCAATTGTTAGACAGTTGGTAACAATTGTTTTGTTTTTTACTAGGTATGTAAAGATTGGTAACATAAAATGACAGTTGAATAAATACTTCTTGTAAGATAAAAAAAAATGTGTGTGTATTCACATGCAGTGGCAGATGTGAAACATGAAAACTAATTTTTATAGAAAATATGAATTTTTTTTAAAATTAAGACGGCTCAATTTTTTTAATCAACACCTGTAATAGTTAATATTCGATGCTTTCTGTGACATTTAAGGAATTTTACAAATATACTTCCTCTATTGCTGTTTCATGTTTGGTAGTATAATCTCCAAGATTGTTGCTAATTTGCAGTTAAAATTCTCTTTATTAAAAATAAAATGATAACGTTAATTTTTTTGCTAGGCAGCCCCGGATCTAGGTGGGGGGGGCAAGCCGGGGCCTATGCCCCAGGCGGCAAATTCAGAGGGCGGCCAAATTCACACTTTACAAACGAATGGACAACTTATCATTTACTTAACTTTGACCTAAACTAGGCACGATTATTATTATTCGCGAGGCAGGTAGGCATAGTTCAAAATGAACGCCCGCCTGCCCGCAGGAATCGTAGATCGCGGCGGCACTATTGGCAATGCCAGACAACCGTATTGTTCAGTGTCTTTTTGTTATTCCTGGTAGAAAAAAAATCCTAAACTTTCGTTCCATTCGTTTCTGAAACCCGGGCAACGAAAGAAATTGATGCCAATTTTGGGTTAGGTCTTTCGAAGGTTTTCAGGATGTTCGAATTGTTCTGGATTGTACGGAAATACATATTCAGAGAACACAATGCTTATATTGTCGTATAAAATTTTACTCCCAGTATAAATCTCACGAAAAGTTTATGACAGGTAATCACCTGGTGAAATAATTACTTTCATTAGTAAACCATATGGAGGTCCTGCATCTGATAAGTACGATTTGATCAAAGTAATCAGTTTATGCAATTATGGTAGTATGGTATAATTGATGATTCATGAAAAGTATTTAAAATAAAGTTGACAAGACCACCTTGCCTGAGACAAAAAACAACTGAGTACTGCAAAAATAGCTGCAGCTCGTGTACATATCAAGAGAGCAAATTAACGTATCAAAGTTTTCAAAATTTTAAATGAAAAACTGCAGTGGTCATTAATTCCCATGATCCATTATATTTTCTGTATTACCTGTGCTATCAAGCCCAATTTTAACAGACACCAAGTTTTTATGCTGATTTTTCATACCATTTAGATAAAAATGTATGTAATTTGCAATGTAGGTGAGTGCAATATATACTGTTTACTGACTTTTTGTAGTTCGACATTTGTCCGCACTGTCGCCTCGATCTTAAAACGTGATACTAATAACCTATAAAAATTAAAAAAAACGCAATGTTTTTGACCACTATTATTTGTTATCAATAATTATTTTTATTTTCCGTTAAGATCTAATTTTTTAGTAATTTTAAGGTTTTCCAAGGTATTTTGGGTCGAAAGGAAGACTGACGGTCGCCACACCAAGGGCCGCTTTAATTCTTAGATGTTTCAAGTCAAAAATTCAGGTCATGTAGACTGTTTTTTTCGATCATCAAATAATTCCTTCCAACTGGACATACAGTCAACAAAGCCTTTTGTATCAATTGTTTGGAATCGTTTATTTATATTATTTCAAAAAGTTTTATTTAAGTTAAATTTTGCTGTAAATATCTTTAAACAAACTAAATTTTTCTATTAACTTTCACACAATAGTTTTTAATCAATGTTAAGAAAGACTAATCCAAAACGTATAACGTCCTAAGTAAATAACATTTCACGAGTATATTTTTATTCTTTTGACTATTCGTCAAAGTTTACGGCTCTTTCAATGACCCCGAGTCAGTAAAATGGTATCCGACTAAAAGCAATTTTGTACTGTTTATTTTTCTTGGCGTTATCATAACTCGAGAAAATATTTGATGAGTCTGTTATTGATGGACCATATTATTTATTTATTTTGTCGTAACTGTCACCATGTTAAAAATGATATTGTTCAATTAACACTTAATATTTATAAACTAATAGTTGTTTAAATTATGAATCATAAACATAAATGAAGTCAATGTTTTTAAGATGAGTTCTGCCCTCATTATAAAATTATATCATTTTTTTTTTTTGAAAAAAAGAATTTTTATATTTCGTGCATAAAAATTTTTAATATAAAATTATCAGTACACCTGACAAGTTGCATTGATGATGACTTAAAGTAAATATTATTCACGGAAACACAGCCTTACACTTCACTTAATTAATTATTTTGTCTGAACATACAAATTGCTATAATTGCAATTTTTATGGACATGACATTATGGACATCATTAATTTTCAATCCATACGCACTCTCTTTCAAATCTTTTAAACAATCGTCTATGTATAAGTCAAAAAGTCACACATCTCTGTCTCATACCTTTTTCTACGTTAAACCAGTCTGTGTAAGCTCCGTTTATCCTGACACAAGCTGTGGAATCCTCGTAAAGTAATTTTAGTGCTTGAATCAAACTACCGCACACCCCATAAATAGACAATGTCGACCACAATTCACACCTCACCACTCTGTCATAGGCCTTTTCCAAGTCTGTAAAGCGCACTATAACTAATACAATGCTTATATTTTTATACAGGATATAAGTAAAATTGTATTGTGATATGATTTATTGTATTTGATTAAATCTATTGTCTTTTTAAGAGTGTATTGTAAATATATGGTAGTAAATGTTGGGTTTGGCAGAAGAAGCATGAAAATAGGATTAATGCTGCGGAGATGAGTAGTCTGAGAAGTATAGCCGGAGTGAATTGGTTGGATAAAGTAAAAAATAGTGAGATAAGAGAACGCTGTGGTGTAAAAGAAAATGTGGTTACAAAGATAGATAAAGAAATGCTTATATGGTTTGGACACGTTGAAAGGATGGATGAAGGAAGATTCAAGAAACAAATTTATAAAGCGAGTGTGAATGGACAAGTCGGTAGAGGTCGACCTCGGAGAACATATCTTGATCAGATCAATATTGTTTTGAGGAAAGGCCAGGTCAAGAGTACCAACAACCGACGAGCATGTCTGAGAGCACTGATGAAAGTAGTGGAAGCAAAAGATGTGTGTAATAACCGTAGCCAGTGGAAGGAAGTGATCTCTGTCTACCCCTATGGAAAAAAAGGCGTAACTTTAAGTATGTATGTATGTATTGTGAATATTATGATGTTTCTATTTAATTAACTAGTTATTATTATTATTATGATGGGCAAATAATTAAATATTATTTAGATTAATATTTAAATTTAAATTCTCTTGTTAGTTTGACTACCTGAAGATGAATCTACAAAAATGTTTGGTTTTTTAAAAAAATGTTGTCATTCATTTAAATTTATTATAAGAAATAAAAAGTTTTTACCAAGAAATATGTATAAAATTGTTTAGTTATTTTAAACGCAAGCAATTGACAACCCATTTAATATCTAATTTTCATGTAATTTTTTAAATTATGTGTTAACGGAATTAATAATTACATAGTTAAATAATTGTATAACTCTCAAATACACATATACTTATATAATTTCGAACAGCTAAGGGCAATTATTATGATGGTGCGTTGGTTCTAAATCACTTCTTCAGCGAGAAAATTACCGCAATTTGGAACATTAAAATAAAAAACCAGTTTTAAAAGAGTGGGTAAGTACTAAGTATATATAGTGGAAAATATACAATTAATGAACATTTTGATTTGCAAAAAACAAAGTAAACATCAACTTGGTTTAAGGTAGAAACTCCTGACATTATGAGACTTTAAAGTAAAATACCTAATTAAATATTGTTCTTGTTTTTGAGAAAATGGGAAAATACCCTTGACGTACACATCCAATAAGAATAACAGGGAAATAGCAGAGTAAGAAAAGCACCAGAACAATTCCAAAAACGATATGTAAACAACAAAAATGAGCCTGCAGATATGAAACATCAAAACTATTTTGTATAGAAAATAATGTATGAAAAATTTGTTTTCTTTTTATTAAATTCCCAATGAAAAGTTATAGTAATGGGTCCGATTTTGCGAATTCCGAATTTTGACATATCTCGACATTTCAAGGTCCCCAAAGTCGAATACAATAGTATTTAAGTGGACGTCTGTGTGTGTGTGTGTGTGCGTGTGTGTGCGTGTGTGTGTGTGTGTGTGTGTGTGTGTGTGTGTGTGTGTATGTGTGTGTGTGTATGTGTGTGTGTGTGTATGTGTGTGTGTGTGTATGTGTGTGTGTGTATGTGTATGTGTGTGTATGTGTGTGTATGTGTGTGTATGTGTGTGTATGTACGTGTATGTGTGTGTATGTACGTGTATGTGTGTGTATGTACGTGTATGTGTGTGTATGTACGTGTGTGTGTATGTACGTGTGTGTGTATGTACGTGTGTGTGTATGTACGTGTGTGTGTATGTACGTGTTGTGTATGTACGTGTGTGTGTATGTACGTGTGTGTGTATGTACGTATGTACGTGTGTGTGTATGTACGTATGTACGTGTGTGTGTGTACGTATGTACGTGTGTGTGTATGTACGTATGTACGTGTGTGTGTATGTACGTGTGTGTGTATGTACGTATGTACGTATGTGTGTATGTTCGTATGTGCGTTCGGAATTATTTTTGTCTCGATTATCTCGAGAACAAAAAATGATATCGACGTTAGACCAATTGCATTCGACGCATTATTACGCAATATAAAACTAATTGGATTTTTAGCAAAAACGGTCAAGCTGTTTTTTATGGAGAAACAAAAAACTGAAAAAAATGGTAAACTACCTGAATTTTGCAATTTATAAATTATACCATTTTTAATACAGAATTTTAAGATCTTTTAAATAATATAATTATTGTATGTTAGAAATGCATGACAATATTTTATAAAAAGAGATAGTATTGGAAAACAAGAATAGGAATTGGAGAATTTTTTACTTGTGTCAGTGTTGGGAGAATAGCATTGATGACGCTATAGCAGTTAAAAGTTATCGTTAGTAATAATCAAGCAATGTTTATAACAATTGAATATTGTTACTAATAAATGATTATTGATTATAATAATTAAAAAAAAAATTTCAATTGTTATAAACAATTCAAAAAAGATCCCGCTAATGAAATGATAAAAAAAAGTTTAAAAAAATACGGTTGACATAAATAGAATATTGTTAATGAGAATTATAATTTGTTATAAACAATTTGAAATAGTTTTTTATAATAATTTTTATATTTTTAATAATTATAACAACAAAATTTTTTCATTCTTTCCACTGTGAAGTTTGTCGTGTTACAATTAAATTTATAAAATTAGAGAAAACCATTTAAAATTTCGTGCACGTAGCAAAAGTAAACTTTATTTGGTGTAACTATTATTTCTTTTATTAGTTAGGCATGAGTAATAAAAATTAGCTATACTGAACTTGAACTCAAAATTTGTGTTGACTTGAATATAGCTGTTAATAATTCATTTACTCTGTTTACTGGGGTTTGTATTTTAATAAATTAATACTATGTTTATTTTTTTGCCCTACCGTATTGGGACAATATACATTAAACAATTTTTAAAAAATGATACCGATAACAACATACATACATATAGTCACGCCTTTTTCCCGTAGGGGTAGGCAGAGACCACTTCCTTCCACTAGCTACGGTTCTTACACACTTCTTCTGCTTCCTCTACTTTCATCAGTGCTCTCATACATGCTCTTCAGTTGTTGGTACTCTTGACCTGGCCTTTCTTCAAAGCAATGTTGATCTGATCGAGATATATTCTCCGACGTCGACCTCTACCGACTTGTCCATTTACACTCGCGTTATAAATTTGTTTCGTCAATCTTCCTTCATTTATCCTTTCTACTTGTCTAAACCATCTAAGCATTCCTTTGTCTATCTTTGTAACTACATCTTCTTTTACACCACAGCGTTCTCTTATCTCACTATTCTTCACTTTATCCAACCAAGTCACTCCGGCTATACTTTTCAGACTATTTATCTCCGCAGCATTAATCCTATTTTCATGCTTCTTTTGCCAAACCCAACATTCACTACCATACATAAGTGTAGGAACCAACACACCTCTACGCACAGCCAGACGTGCCTTTTTTGAAAATTTCTGGCTATGCAGTGCCCCATTCTTTTTTTTTGCCAACACCCTTCACTCAATGTCATTGTCATACTTTCCATCTCTCGTAAACTTTGAACCCAAGTACACAAATTCATTTACTTATTACACTCTTTCGTCCTCAATCGAAACTTCACAGTTTGTCATGCTTTCTTCTCTTTTAAAAACCATAACAACAAAAGCTTTTTTAAACTTAAAAAAAATGGAAACAAAAATACAACTAGCTAAAACTAACTAACTACTAAATTAAAACGTCAACAGCACCAATAAAATATTTTTATAAAGTGTTTTCAACAAAATTTTTTTAAAAAGCGGCTTAGTTAATGTAACACACTCCAAAAGTTATTATTTTATTAAAATATTTAACCAAAGATTTTTTAAAAATAACACTAATCTAAAAACTATTCTAAATATTAAAGACGACAGACACACTTATTGGTTTGTAATAGATGCATTAATTTTATTTACAACAATTTAATCCAAAAATTACCCTGTACACGCCAATAAATTTATAAAAAATTTAAAAAAAAATTATGTTACCAAGGGATCCAAAAATTATTTTAATTTTTTTGAGTAGGTACCTAAATAATGACAAAAACGTCATATTTATTTATTTTGTACAAAAAACTAACAATTGTTTACGAAAAATAAAACGTGTTACCTAATGAAATAATTTTAATTTTTTTACCATTAAAGTATAAATTTTAATTATTTAAATTCATTATAGAATATTAAGTTACTTAAATGGTGGATTGATTTTTTTAAAATACTTCTACGGACTTGAAAATATTAATCTGATCCAACAGTAACTTAAGAGATTAGTTGGAATTTGAATGGGTATGGATAAAAGGAGAAAATATTATTGTCGCAATAATTATTTAATAATTCATTATTGTTACCTATTATTATTTAAAATATCGGTATGGTTCTTTTATACTTTCAGTGTTCAAATTGTTCTGTAAGTGTACGAACTTCTGCTTCGTTAAATTACCTTTTGTGTTATTTATCCAAAATTTGTTTTTAAAAATTATAAAACAGAAAAGTGGGGTTGTTTGTACTGTAATATACAAGATATCAATAGTTAAAAAAAGGCTATAGTACACTAAATTTTTTTAGTTATTACAAGCCAATTCTCAAACGTTTTCGGCGTCAAGCCATCATCAGGAGAAATTTTTGTCACAAATTTGTTTACTAAAGACTAAACATGAAGAGGACATGACTATAGCTCAACAATGAACATTTCAAGTTGAACAAAAATTATAGAATTGTAACTAAACTACATCATTTAAAAGACATGTACATTTAAAAACTTCTTAAAAACATGGAAACATTAAAATGTACATGTCTTTTAAATGATGTAGTTCAGTTACAATTCTATAATTTTAAAACTTTTTAAAAACATGGAAACATTAAAATGTACATTTCTTTTAAATGATGTAGTTCAGTTACAATTCTATAATTTTAAAACTTTTTAAAAACATGGAAACATTAAAATGTACATGTCTTTTAAATGATGTAGTTCAGTTACAATTCTATAATTTTTGTTCATCTTGAAATGTTCATTGTTAAGCTATAGTCATGTCCTCTTCATGTTTAGTCTTTGGTAAACAAATTTGTGACAAAAGTTTCTCCTGATGATGGCTTGACGCCGAAGACGTTTGAGAATTGTTTTGTAAAAATTTTGGTGTACTATCGCCTTTTTTTAAATATTGATATCTTAAAAATTTTAGTTTTAAACTACTTTTTCGTAAGTTATGACAATACAACGTGGCAAGTACAAAATATTTGTACTTTTATTGTAATTTCAATCCATTGTTACATGGCCCTGATGAACAATTTAATCACATTCGAAACGGCAAAAAAATAGTTTTTTTTTAATCCATACCAATCGAAATCTTAACTAACCCCTTAGCTAAAAATATCATTTATGTTGATGGGGTGAATTAGTGGATTTAATTCTTTTTTATTTAAATTAGTTAAAGTATAAATGTCAGCAAATAGGGTGCGAACTATTTAAAAATTGTGTGCGTTGATTAAAAAATTGCTTAATTGAAAATCTTCAAATATAAACGAAAAATTTAAAATGTCTGCTTTACCTTATAAAACTGTATATATCAAATTAATCCAAACAGGTTCTGGTACCAGCAACTGACAACAGCACACCGGACATCCATCACAAGATAATAAAAAAAATGGTCTTCTTTCACATTTCAACGACACAAAACCAACCAAAAAAAACGAACAAAAGCAACAAGCACAGAATCACAACGATAAACCAACAAAAAAAAAATCGCAGTGTCACACAGCGCACAAAACAGCAAACCAAAAACAAAAAGAAATCGGTAGCGTCTTCGCGGTCTCGAACAATCACGGAACGTCAAAATTCTGTCCCACGATGTTCTTCTGTCACGAAGAGGTAAGAGAAACTGAGTCGGTTTCGGAACAAACAAGTGAAGTTCACGGCGCGTCGACGGCCGGCAATTCCGAAGCTCGCTGCGATCACCACGTGGATTGGAGAGATATACGCAAACTCGAAGAAATTCCTCGCGATGCATCAGTGGATTTCGGCACATTGTAATGATGGTGCTCCGTTTTGGCTGCCGTTGAAAAGTAATCAACTGAGCTCTGGGAAATAAAGAGAAACTCGGATTGATGTGATTGAGATGCTTTTGGATTTTCAACGATCCTTGTTGATTTATATTCTTCTTCGGCAGAACTTGCGTTGCTTTTAATTTCACTTCTGCCCTTTCTTATAAACTCTTAAATTGCGTGCTTTTATTTTCAGCAGCACGATCTAGTCCAATCAACCTACGAAATCGTTGACAAAATTTATATCAGAAAACAAAAAATATAATAAAAAAAGATAACGTTTTTTCTTTTTGGCTTGTCTAGTTTCCTTTAATGTTTAATTAAAAAAAATATTAACGTTCAATCCAAAAAAGTTGAATAGGAAAGTTGTAGGTAATTGAAAAACCTATCGGATGGCACCCGTTGAATTAAGATAAGATGAGTAGTTTCCAAAAAACAGGAGAAACCAGCAAAAATCGTGGAAGTTTTCTTAATTTATTCATAACTTTTTAACTTCTCAGCGAAAAGTTATAGTAATGGGTCCGATTTTGCGAATACCGAATTTCGACATATCTCCACATTTCAAAGTCCCCAGAGTCGAATACAATAGGTTTTAAGTGGACGTCTGTGTGTGTATGTACGAATGTACGTTATGAATTATTTTTCATCTTGATTATCTCAAGAACAAAAATTGATATCAATGAGGGACCAATTGCATTCGACGCATAATTACGCAACTTAGAACTGATTAGATTTTCAGCAAAATTGGTCAAGCAGTTTTGTATGGAGAATTAAAAAACTGAAAAAAAATGGTAAAGTACCTGAATTTTGCAATTTATAACTATTTTAAATACAGAATTTAAAGATCTTTTGAATAATATGATTATTGTATGTTAGGAATATTTGTAAAAAAATTATGATGACAATATTTTATATAAAGAGATTGTTTAAGAAAACAAAAATGGGAATTGGAGAATTTTAAACTTGTGTCAGTATTGAGAGAATATCATTGAAGACGCTATAACAGTGAAAGAATATTGTTAGTAATAATCAAGCATTGTTTATAACAATTGAATATTGTTACTTACAATTGATTATTGATCATAATAATTAAAAAAAAAATTTAATTGTTGTAAACAATTAAAAATAGCCCTAGCTATAATAATTTTAATAATAATAATTATAACAACAAAAATGATATTTTTTAACAATGACTACAAAGTTGTTTAATAAAAAAATTTGTCATAGCTTGAACAACAAATTTTTCGAAAAATTTAGGTATTTCGAAAAAAGGACCGTTTCGTAAAATCATTTCTGTTGGTCGGGAAATTATTGTAGGACAATTTTTCCAAACTCAATCTCTTCGTCTTGACATGTACTATCATATACAAGTAAAATTGGTTAATTTTTTTGCCAAAAATGGTTCCCGAAAAAAGTGCCATTTTTTTTGGTTTATTCTTTATGCGTTTTTTTAGTAGTCTGTTAAATATCACAACTAAACCAAGAACAATCAATAGTTGGCATTTTTCTACGAAATTATAAAATATGCATAATTTTACGTAACTTTATTAATTTATGTATTTGCAATGCATCCGGTGGGGAAAACAATTGCTAATAATTTTTTTAATATACAGGGTGTTTTAAAAAAAGGTGACCCCGTCGCTAAGATATGTAGAAAACTAAAAAATAATTGGGGTTTGCTTAGTACAAAATTTTTGTAACGCCATTCGTATTCAAGATGAAGGGCGTTGAAGAAAAAAAATGTAAACACATTTATTACGATAACATAACTTTTTTAAGGTTAGATTTATTGATCAAAATTTTAAATAAACTTAAACATCATTCAATTTTACACCAAAAAAAAAGGTACTCTTGGTAAAACTCGATACTGCGTACCGTTTTCGGAATATTTTAATTGGAAAATTATGAATTATGAAAAATAGAATATAATACACCGGCATTCATCTGTTTCATCGACCTAACTAAAGCATTCGACAAGGTCAAACTAGGCGATGTCATCAATATCCTAACCGAAAAAGAAACACCAGCCAACATAGTAAAGGTAATCTGCAACCTCAACACCGCCAACTCCACTCAAGTTAAATCAGGGCAACATATCACGAAAAGCATTCTAACACCAGGAGGAATCAGACAGGGAGACAGCCTCAGCCCACTCTTATTTAATCTTCTTATGGACAAAATTATAGAAGAAGTAGCGAACTTAAATATGGGATACAGAATGAGTAACAAACGTATCAGCATGGTATGCTATGCCGACGACGCAGCAATTTTCGCAGAAAACGAGAACGACCTACAAAGACAGCTATTCAAGTTCCACCAAGTGTGCCGACAGCTTAATATGACCATATCGGTCGAGAAAACAAAAAGCATGACAATCACCAGGGAACCACTCAGATGCAAGCTCGTAATTGAAGATAAGCCCATAGAACAGGTAATGCAATTTAAGTACCTCGGGATGAATATGTCTAGCGGCCACGACCCAACAAAAGATCTAAGGGACAAGGTCAATAAAGCATCAGCAACATCAGGCTGCCTAAGAGAGATTGTCTGGGCCAACGGGTACATGCGGAAGGACAGTAAGATTAAAATATACAAAACATGCGTAAGACCCATAATGACGTACACGATAGAAACAAGAGAAGACACGGCGCGTAGCCGAGATGAGGGTGCTGAGAACAATAGCTGGCAAAACCAGAAGAGACCACGTAAGAAACACAGATATAAGAGAACAATGCGGCGTACAGGATATCGTAAGATGGGGAAGGCAGAGAAGAAGGCAATGGTATAACCACGTCAAGAGGATGGACGAAGATAGATTACCCCGCATAGCTCTCGAGGGAATACCAGTAGGAAGCCGACCGCCTGGTAGACCACCGAAGAGATGGAGAGACAGCTGGCAGTCCACATCTTAAGAATTAATACAACGGCAAGCCCGGAATTAACAGATCATATGATCTCAACCAAGTAGAAGAAGAAGAAAAAGAAAATTATGAAGTAATAACCGATGCTGGTCAACTTTAAAGTAGTTTTACAAGAAGTACGCGATGCACAACTAGGTTTTGAGAATGGGCAGTCGATTTTTAAAAATGTACTCTTCTTCCTTCTTCCAGTGCCTGTCCGTTACCGGGCGTTGGCGATAATTCTGGCAATAATTATTTTATAAACTTCGGCCTTAAATAGACCCGTGGTAGAGGTTGCAAACCAAGTTCTCAGGTTTTTAAGCCATGAGATCCTTCTTCTGCCTGGTCCCCTCTTTCCAAGCATCTTTTCCTGTAGGATAAGCTACAACACACCGTATCTTTCGCTGTTTCTCATGATGTGTCCCAAGTATTCCAATTTCCGACTTTTCACTGTACTCATGATCTCCATTTCCTTGTTTAAAATGTCAAGTACTCTTTTGTTTGTAACATGGGCTGTCCAAGAGATTCTTAGTATACGTCGATACAGCCACATCTTAAATGCGTCCAACCTTTTACTGGCTGCATATGTTACAGTCCATGACTCAACTCCATATAGGAGCACAGGTAACACATAGCATCGGAGAAGTCGTTTTAGCCCTCTCTATTCGACAACGTATTTCGAGAGAATGATCCCAACTCTCGTTGATTGTAGTTCCCAAATATGTTGTAGTCTCTATCAATTCAATAACTGTATTATTTATAATAAGCTGTCTGGGTGGTGATGGATTTTTGCCTATCACTATGTATTTGGTTTTATTAATATTTATATCTATTTCGTGCCATAAAATCTATGAAGAACAGGAAATCTAGCGGTCCAGGAGGAATACCACCGGAATTAATTAAATACGGAACTGAAAAGTTGGGGCGAATGATACACGCAATGTTCCTCCGAGCACTAAATGGAGAAGAACTACCAGATGAATGGACGGAAGCCTACATAACGTCTATCCATAAAAAAGGAGAGAAAAAAAAAGTGCGAAAACTACAGGGGAATCAGCGTAATAGCTTCGATGGGCCGACTATATTGATGAAGATCAGGCAGGATTTACGGCTGGAAGATCATGTATGGACCATATATATACAATTCAACAACTCATAGAGAAAAAAATGGCCAAGAACAGAGATTTTGCATTTGTGGATATCCGAAAGGCCTATGATTCTGTCCCTCGGTCTAAAATCTGGGAAGCCATGTTAGAAATGGGTATAACGCAGAGAATTATCAGAACAGTCCAAAATATGTACAAAAAAAATACAGTAAGGATTAAAGAGGGAAATAAACTATCAAATGCCTTCAAAACAACTAAGGGTCTCCTCCAAGGCTGCTTAACATCACCCACACAATTCAAAATATTTCTACAACAGACACTAAGACCATGGAAGAGAAAATGTGCAGGAATGGGAATACCAATTAGGAATGATCATCTGTATACTCTAAGCTTTGCCGATGATCAAGTAATCATACCTCAAGATGAGGAGGATTTAGGTTTTATGATGCGGAAACTAGAGGAGGAATATGGGAAAAATGGAGTGGAAATCAACCTCGAAAAGACCCAATATATGTCAACGGCACAAGACGGGATATATCAACTAGAAATAGATGATAACCGACAGATCTCAGGAACAGACAAATTTAAGTACCTAGGGTTTATAATATCAAAAAGTGGAACAACAGAGGAAGAAATAAAAAATAGACTAGGTCAAACAAGGGCATGTATTAATCAATTAAACCCAATATTATGGGACCGCCACATAACCAAGACTAATAAAACGAGAATATTCAATTCAATAGTTCGCAGCATAATGACTTATGGAGCTGAAATGTGGGTGATCAACAAAAAAAACAAAGGGAAGGTTGTAGCCACAGAAATGGACTTTTGGAGAAGGAGTTGTGGAGTGAACAGATTAGATCGAATAAAAAATGAGGAGATCAGGAGAAGAATGAAGGTAAAAAAAGACATACTAGAACACATAGAGGAAAAGAAACTAACGTGGTACGGACATGTTAGAAGAACTCCGGAGGATCGCTGGATACACCGGGTAACTGAGTGGAGTCCATTAGGCAGACGAAAGAGAGGTCGACCAAGGCGATCATGGAGAGACGAAGTGGATGAGGCGATGGAATTAAGAAACCTGCAGGACGGAAACTGGCAGGACAAGGACAACTGGAGACAAGAGCTGAAAGCAGGAAGGCAGCGACAGCTGTAGATATATATATATATATATATATATATATATATATATATATATATATATATATATATATATATATATATATATATATATATATATATATTTCATATTCCTGACTGTGGCTCATCATATTTTGTAGGTCCTCTAGTTTGTCGGCGAATATTACTGTATCATCTGCGAATCGGATGTTGTTGATTCGTTTACCATTTATATGAATTCCTGCTGTTGAATCACACAGCGCATTATTAAAATGTACTAGGTACACCTATTTAAATTAGGTTTTTAGCGGCAAAAAAAACCCGATAATAGAGATATGTTAATGAAAAGTTAAGATGTAATATTAAAGCAAATAGAATTTTTGATTAGAATAAAACAGTATCGAGGGGATTAAAACATATTTGCAAAGTTCCCATTACATGACAAATTTTAAATGTTACTCAATTTACACAATATCTTTATACCTAGTGTTAACCAATAAATTTAAATTGTTTAATAAATCTAGAATATGTGAAATTATTATATAATATATTTGGTAACAATAATTTATTTTCATCATATCATTTGCGAAAAGAGCAACCATTAATAATCTCAAAGTAATCCAGATATATTTTCTTAAAAAAATTATAAATAATTTGATCCCAATCTTGGAGATAAAATTAAGAAAATAATAATTATAAAGAACAATCCTATACCCCTTTATTTTAAGAACAGTAGGCCATTTAGTATTCGCCGTATACTTATTTGAATTAAATCGTGATCCAGATGCTCTTTTACACATGAATTAATATTTGTTTATTCTGCATCAGACTCGAAATTATTTAACTGTAAGCTTCAGTTCTACTACACGCGCAAAAATCGCTTACAAACTGCAACAATGGCCTGCATACAACGTTGAATACAAGAAGAATAACGGTTACTATTTGAAATAATGTGGGATGGCATAGAAAGGAAGTAACAAGGAACACCACCTGTTATCACGGACATTTGGATGTAAATCGTTTGCACATGGTTGTTTGTTTAACTTATACCATTTTATGTTATTAATTTTACCATGCGACGTAATAAGTAATGCACAAAAGATCTGATAGGTTGGGGTGCTCGAGAGGATACATAGCCTTCACGACCCCCCCTACAATCTACAAATCTGATGTAATCAGTGCTTACAGAATTTATTTTACCAAATAAATAAACTATTAAGAATAATTAATATTATATCGAAGCATTTATTAGTTATTAATGGTACTATTTCGTTGACATTGACATTACTATGACATTGAATGAATTAATGATTGAATAAATAAATAGTTGTGAAAGAGGTCTAATTTTTTCCTATATATATATATATATATAGGGCGCGGAAATCATCCTTTTAGGTACTTTTTTGCGTTTGAAGAATCGAATAATTGTTGAAATGATTTTTCAGTAGTTGGTGTTAGGTTAGGTAAGGCGAATAATAATTGGTATTAATGGAAGATGTAAAAGTAAAAAAATTAGCCCAACCTAACCTAACGTCCTAACCTACACCAACAGTACCTGGTAAAGTTTGAGGGTTTCTACCAAGCTTCACACGATTACCCGCCAGACTAATCCAAAGATTGGCTGAAAATACATGCCCAAATTTTCAAAGTTCTTCATCGGGTACTGTTGGTGTTAGGTTAGGACGTTAGGTTGGGGTAGGCTAATTTTTTTACTTCTATTTCCTCAATTAATACCAATTATTATTAGCCTAACCTAACCTAACACCAACAGTACTGAAAAATCATTAAAATTATTTGATTCCGTAAACGCAAAAAAATACCTAAAGGGATGCTTTCAGCGGTTTATTATATATTTATATATTCTTGTTCGAGATGACAAACTTGACACCATACAAAGATATCAAGGAAATCGGAGAGCCATAAGCTAATCTGTATAATAACCGATTTTTTTTTTGTACACAATATCGTCAATTGTTTTCAATGGATGGTGGGTATCTTGTATATCCACGAATCCCTGACTGCAGCCCAAAAAGCCCTTGAGTAGATCCGCCACTACTTAAGTGGTTATAGTTGTTCTGTTTTTAATTTTAATCCATTCGCATAAATAAGAGGAGTTGCAGGCGATGGTTAATGTTATGCAGGATTCCCTGAAAATCAAAGGAATGAAAATAAATGTGAGCAAAACGAAAGTAATGGTTTTTGAAAGAGAAGAAAGTATGACAAAATGTGGAGTTTCGATTGAGGGAGAAAGAGTGGAACAAGTTAATGAATTTGTGTACTTGGGTTCAAAATTTACTCGAGATGGAAAGTATGACAGTGTCATTGAGCGAAGGGTGCTGGCAGGAAAACAAATGAATGGGGTACTGCATAACTTTATGAATAGCCAGAAAGTGTCAAAAAAGGCACGTCTGGCGGTGCATAGAGGTGTGTTGGTTCCTACACTTATGTATGGTAGTAAATGTTGGGTTTGGCAGAAGAAGCATGAAAATAGGATTAATGCTGCGGAGATAAGTAGTCTGAGAAGTATAGCCGGAGTGACTCGGTTGGATAAAGTTAAGAATAGTGAGATAAGAAAACGCTGTGGTGCAAAAGAAGATGTGGTCACAAAGATAAATAAAGGAATGATTAGATGGTTTGGACACGTCGACAGATTGGATGAAGGAAGATTGATAAAACAAATTTATAAGACGAGTGTAAATGGACGGAAGTCGATAGAGGTCAACCTCGAAGAACATATCTCGATTAGATCAACATTGTTTTGAAAAAAGGCCAGGTCAAGAGTAGCAACAACCGAAGAGCATGCATGAGAGCACTGATGAAAGTAGAGGAAGCAAAAGATGTGTGTAAAAACCGTAGCGGAAGTGGAAGGAAGTGGTCTCTGCCTACCCCTATGGGAAAAGGCGTGACTCTATGTGTGTATGTATGTATAAATTTTGACTTGTCTTCATTTATTCGTAATCCGAATTTTTGCGCCTCTGTGTCCAGCTTCTCTACTGCTTTTATTAGACCTTTCTTTATTCTGACGACAATTAATGTGAGGTTGTCGGCATAAGCGATTAACTATATCTCGTTCAATTATCTCCGTATTCACTCTTTAAAATTGTGTACTAATAGCAATATTTCAAGGGTGTGTCTTATTCATTTAAAAATTACCCAAATAAAAAAAGGGGAATTTGTTAGCATTATGAATATTATTAAAGAAATCAATGTGTATGCGGTGCGTCAGTTCCGAGATACTTTCAATTTGTTTCCTAATGTTGAAAAATCCCACTCGCAGATGTTTTTCATTCCTTGGCAACATTAATATCTTCTTTGTGTTCCAACTATGGCATTGGCACTTCAATATATCAGTTACCGCAGTTACATATTTGTAATGACGACACAAGTAGAAATCGTAAAAAATGCAAAAGCAAAAATTTATGTAGACGCGAACATTGAAGAGAGACTGTAAAGAAACTAGTATATCGATTTAATTATCTAATTAATATTGCATGAAGACTCCCTTAATTACTTAATTAGTATTGGGAGAAACAGAATATACCGAACGAATATTATCGTGAACGTTGTTTTATTAATTCGTTGTTGCATCGATTGTTTCCTGTATTCTTCGCTAGGATATGCAAATCGCTTAAGGATTACTAGCGAACAGCTATTATTTAGGAAGAATACCTCGTTTAAATGCGTTACTTCTTCTACGGATTGGAACTTTAGTACAGGGAAGTTGCAGCTTTAACCCATGTTTTTATTTAGCGTATGGCAACACATGATAAAAAAAAACTTAAGACTAAAAAATAAACATTAAATTCTTAAATCTAAATGTTCAATCCACGTAACAGCCGATGGAGTGGCCCATCGGCTGACCCATGAACGTCTGATGATCCAAATATTTACAATGTGAAAAATATTTGTATTGGTGCGATATTTTCTCCTTGGGTTCGGTAATTCTAAACTCTCAGTACAATACCTAAACAATTTTTAATCCAATATTTTTACACAATAAATTTTACTTTACAATTCACTTATTCACTTTACAATTACTTTAACTGCTTGACTTCGAACTAATTAAATTTCAATAATTTTAAAACTAAACTTCTTCGCGACCGCTGTCCTTTTGACGTGATAACGTCTTATAAATTGATGAACGCCGGTTGCATGCACGAAAAAGCATGACTCATTGTCACGTTCCGCAAGCGAGAACGCGGAACAAGCGATAGAGAGGCACGATCGGCCTAAGCATTCGGCTTGTGACACATCTATCTCTATTCCACTTCATCGGACGATGCGTCCGAGTAGAAGAGAGACAGAAAATATTTTAAATAATTAAATTTAATTCATAAAAGTATGCAATTTTTCATCAATGTTTTCTTATGACGTTATCGCGTAAAATTATGGTGCTTAAACCGACTTTACGGACAACCAATTTTTTTTATATTTCCAAATCATCGTTCTAGCAGAATCGCCACTCTTCGAAACTATTTGATCTTTTTCTAGAAAGTGCCCAAACAATCCTTTTCCCATTTGGGAACCGCTAGACGCAGTATTCTAGAATTTACCGGTTTTTTCTTTTGTTCCAATCGCCGAGCTGACATAATAAAGCAGTCCCCTAATTGTGATCAACTCGCTGACGCCGACAGACACAGAGCCGGTACGTAACAGTATTGTAGTTAATTAATTAATTATTTAACGCGAATATTTATCATACTTTGTGCTGGGCGACTGGATACCGTTTAGCTCTTTGTTTTGCATTGAAATTACCATGTTCCACAAATACTTTTCCCCGTATGTATAACATTTAATACTATTAATACAGTGACATTAATTAGCAAAGTCATTTGTTTAAAGTGAACAATAAAAACACAAAGAGTTTCGTTGAAAAATTAAAATGTTGTTTACAATACTAACAAAGTTCATTATTCACTTTCTATTTCATTTTTAATCAAATAATCCATTCGCCTACAACGGTTAAACGTAACTATAGACATTTTCCCACATTTTCACTTCGCTTTGCTTTGTTGAAAATTGTGCCTCCAATAATAGATTGAATTAAGGCAGAATTCTGTGGGGCAAAACTCAATTATCATCGAACTAATGCCGTCTTAGTCGTGACTTGAAATACCTCGTCGTTTTTTTTTTGTTCTCTCTTTCTTCTCTTTTAACACGTTATAATTGAGGTTTATTAAAGTCGTACTAGAATTTGCTGCTAAACGTAACCAACATAAATTAGATAATAAGTTAGGGTGCAATGTAATCAATATCATTAAATTACTAACTTATTAAATTTTTATCAAATTTATAAAAATATAAATATTTTAGGTGACGAAAAAATTAAAAAAAAAAAGGAAATTTTTTCTTTACAAATAAATATTAAATAAATTCTTTTCCAAATTGCTAATTTTTACTTTTTAATTACGAGCCTATGGCTGCAAAACTGCGAGTCCAAAAAAACCGTTTTCGGACGTGTTGCGTACACTATTTTTTTGGCAAAAGTGTATATTTATCATTAAATTATTTTAAAATTTATTTAATATTAATGGTATTATATTTCTTTGTAGAACATTTTAATTCCTATTTGTAATCAATATTGAAATTCGAACAGAACAGAACTAATTTTTATACATATAGTCATGCCCTTTTTTTCGTAGGGGTAGGCAGAAACCACTTGCTTCCACTTGCTACGGTTCTTGCACACATCTATTGCTTCCTCTACTTTCAGTGCTCTCATACATGCTCGTCGGTTAATGGTACTCTTGACCTGGCCTTTCTTCAAAACAATGTTGATCTGATCGAGATATGTTCGCCGAGGTTGACCTCTAACGACTTCCGTCCATTCACACTCGTCTTATAAATTTGTTTTATTAACCTTCCTTCATCCATTCTGTCTACGTGTCCAAACCATCTAATCATTCCTTTATTTATCTTTGTAACCACATCTTCTTTTACACCACAGCGTTCTCTTATCTTACTATTTTTTACTTTATCCAACCGAGTCACTCCGGCTATACTTCTCAAACTACTCATCTCCGCAGCATTAATCATATTTTCATGCTTCTTCTGCCAAACCCAACATTCACTACCATACATAAGTGTAGGAACTAACGCAGCTCTATGCACAGCCAGACGTGTCTTTTTTGACACTTTCTGGCTGCTCAAAAAGTTATGCAGTGCCCCATTCATTTGTTTTCCTACCAACACCCTTCGCTTAATGTCACTGTCATACTTTCCATCATTCGCAAACTTTAAACCCAAGTACACAAATTCATTTACTTGTTCCACTCTTTCTCCCTTAATCAGAAAGTTACAGTTTGTCATGTTTTCTTTTCTTTCAAAACATTACTTTCGTTTTGCTTACATTTATTTTTCTCCCTTTGATTTTCAGGGCTTTATGCATTAACCATCGCCTGCAACTACTCTTCGGATGACGCTAACATGACCTGATCATCGGCATTTGACGATTAAATCATTCATTTTCAATCCATACGCACTCTCTTTCAAATCTTTTAAACAATCGTCTATGTATAGACGGGTCGTCCGCTGCTCACACGATAGGTCTACCCTTTTTGCGACTATTTTCAGTAAAAAAGAATATTTTATTCCTGAATTACTTTGATTAGTTTAACTGATACAGTAATATGTTCTTGTGCTGGGTTGGGCTGATATGTAAACATTTTAAAATTTACATCGTGAAATATTGGAATATATTAACATTTACCTGATTAGAGATAATTTATAACTGAGATCTACGATACATTAATTTAAAAGCACGTAACACATATATAACGTTTTACAACATTTCGGTTGAGTAATTTTCTGTTATAAATTTTCTAGACAGATAAATACGAAGAATACAAAATACAAAGAAAGAAAGTAAAAGAGGAAGAAGAGGAAGAAAGTAGAAGAGGAAGAAAAACAGTTGAGAAGAATTGGAACAAAAAGGATTTCAAGTCAAATCAAAAGCTATTTTATAAAACTCGGAAAAATTAGGAAGCGAGAAGATATTCCGAGAAGTAAAGCAGATAAATAAGAAAAAAGAAGAGAAGTGCTAACAAAAAGAAGCGACGGTACAGTAAGTAATTACACAGAATTAAAAACATAAATCAATTTTAAATATGTGATTAGCTTATGACAATTTTTATTCTGAAATATGGATTCGAATTTATCAGGTAGTTGACAATTTATGACGTTGAGCTTGATGTTTAGGACATTCTATGAGGATATGTTTCACTGATATGTTTACATTACATAAGTCACGCGTTACATAAGTAGACGCGAAATAACCACTTGTGTTGTCTGTTTTTTCAAAAAGGGATTTCACTTTTGATACCGAGGCTTAACTTTGCGGAGTTTTGACTCACTTTCAGTCCACTGGGATTGCCACAAAGATAACGTTTTTTTGGTTAACACACTTTTTATATCCGAACGAACCACTTTTGAAATCGAGACTGCACTATCATCTGTAATAGCCTTACGAACACACTTGTCCCACTAATACCAAAATGGGATGGGATTCTATGTTTTTTAATAGTTATTTATGTATCAAGGGCGTAAAATAGGCTTTTATGGACCGCAGCTATCGCTCGGGCTATTAACACGCCTAGGTCCATAAAAGCAAATTACGCCCGAAATACATACAAAATTTTATGCACGACCGGTATATCCAGTTATTTTTGAAGGAAGTACCAGACGATTTGTATCTTATGATGAAAGTAAGTTCTAATTCCACGTTTTCTCAATGTTCAGTATGTTAATCTGAGAATTTATTGTAGGTAACACTGATTTTTGGTATTTGTGAAGCATGTCGCCGCGAAGAATTGGCAAATATCACAGTGGACGACATTCAAGATTTTGAGACATTCTTACTCATAACTATACGAGAAACCAAAACGAAGATAGATCGAGTATTTACTGTAATTGATAAAGAACGGAAATCGCGAAGTTATTTGGATATTTACAGAAAATATTCTTCCTTGCGAGATCAGAATGATCAAAAGCGGTTTTTTTATATTATAAAAATGGCAAATGTACGAGACAGGTTATCGGAAAAAATACATTCGGTCAAATACCATTCAGAATAGCCGCTTATCTAGGTATGTCTAATGCGAAAGAATATACTGGTCACTGCTTCGGACGTTCCTCAGCAACTATGTTAGCAGATGCAGGCGAGGATATAAAAGACATGCTGGGTGGAAGTCGACGACTGTTGCGGAAGGTAATATTGAAAATTCAATTGCAAATAAGCTGAAGATTGGTAAGAAAATTGTAGGAAATGATGAGCCTTCCACTAACCATTGCAGACAATCTAAAAATTATGCTCACGACTCTGAAACACCATACAATAACATGCATTCTCTTCAGACTTGTAGTAATGAGGAATCAGTTGAAATCAGTAACCATATGCAACAACAGAAAACAACAAATCCAAATATTTCCATAAATAACTGTTTTAATTGTATTGTCAATATTAAGCTATAATTCGTTTTTTAAATTAATTTATGTTCGTTGTTTTCGTTATATTATTGTTAATAAAGTTTTGGGTTTGATTATATGATCCATCGGAATATAGATTTCTATCGATATGAGATTGAAATTCACTTTAGCACCTGTTTAACGATTTTATCGCCCGCGGGCGCTAAAGTGTTACTTTACGCCCGCAAATCCGGGCGATAAAGTGCTACTTTACGCCCGGTCGTGCATAAATACTTTTTTAATAACACAGTTTATTATTAATTACTTCCTAATATAAGCAACTAACTAGAAAAGTTTAGTTAACCTATTTGGGCAATCCCAAAACAGTATTGCTTTAAAAATCAACAGTTAAGGTTAACATAAAACAATTACTTTTTTTATCTAAATATTTAAGAAAGCCATTTAAATTTTATCATTTCTACCCCACTAAAAATATAAAAGTAAAATTTAATACCAAGGAAGCGTAAATATAAAATTTGTTCAGCAGTTTTATGCATGGTAAATAGCTTTATCGTATTTTATTTGTGCAATGAAGCAGTTCTAAGATAACATTGTAAATAAGATTGGCGTTTTTGATGTGTTTACTTGCTTATATTAAAGTAATATCTTTAAGGATTGTGATTCCTGTACACAGGGTGGCCAACCGAAAACGAAACAGAGCCAATTGCGGGAACCTCGTCAACATTTTAGAAAAACGCTTAGATCCGTCGATTTTTTATTAAAGGGGGACACTATTTTTCGGTATTTTTGACTCCACTACTTTCAACCCCAAGCAAGGGTAAGAATTACCCCAAATTTTTTAAATGAACTATATTAAAGAGAATATAAATACCAGGAATGATGAGGCAGTGAACAAGAAAGAACAAAGCTTACCAAAGAAAACAGCCACGAAAAACAAGAGAGGCAGAAGAAACCTACAGGAATCTCAGAAGAGAAGAAAAGAGGATGCATAAAAGAAAGAAAAGAGAAAATGAAAAAAAACTCTTGGATAAAATAGAACGACTCAAAAATCAGTAGGAATCAAGAAAGTTTTACTAGGAGGTTAACAATATTAGAAAGGAGTTCAAACCAAAAGTAAATATTTGTAAGAACAAGAACGGACAGGTTCTTGCCAATAAGGAGGAAATACTCGACAAGTGGGTGGAGCATTTCACCGAACTTCTAGGCTCAGATAACCAGGAAGCAGAAGAGCTAGAAGAATTAAATGATGACCTGGTCGAACCGCTCAACTTGCAGGAAATCCAGGATGCCATAAAGAAGCTGAAAAACCACAAAGCTCCTGGAAAAGATACTATCACAGCAGAACTTATCGAAGCTGGTGGAGAAGTATTAAAAGAAATCATCCGAAAATTCTGGCGTAAAAAACAAATGCCAGAAGAGTAGTGGAACGTAGGGGTTGTATGCCCTTTACACAAAAAAGGTAATCAGTTGGAATGCAGTAACTATCGAGCTATTACACTACTAAACACTGCTTATAAAATACTGTCACATATCCTGATATCTCGCATAAGGACGTACGCAGAACCTAAGAATCGGACAATACCAATGCGGATTCCGAACTGGTCGATCGACAACAGACCAGATTTTCGTACTACGCCAGATGCTCCAGAAGACTACGAATACAATATCGACACGTTCCACCTTTTTATTGACTTTTAGGCAGCTTAGGATAGCGTTCTAAGATCAAAGTTATAACATGCTATGAATGAGCTACATATTTCAAAAACCTTTATTGAATTGACAAAAATGACAATATCAAAAATTGGGTGCCACGTAAAAATACAGAATGAAACCTCAGATTTATTCGAAACAACTTGTTGTCACGTGCCTATTTTTTTCCTTCTACAGTTCTATAGTTTCGTATTCATTGTTGCATACCGTACTCTGTGGTAACTCGAATATATCATTCGTTGTAGATAATGTTGCATAACTTGCAGGGGTAAGATTCGATAGTTGGTTTGCAATTACTGGATATCCCCACGGACGTTTATTCCGCGCCATTTTTCTTGATTTCCGATATAGGAGCGTCAGTCGTTTGGGGAGCTTCATCGAAGTCGGAGGTGTTGGTGAAAGTTGTTGGGGACGGTGTGTTATTAGCACGTGTGCGGAACCTCTATGGGATTTCTTTCATATCTGGCTGTATTTGGGCAATCTTAATTGGATTTTGAAGAAAAACCATTTGATTTTTAACTTGACCATTTTGCCTTGCCTTTGTTGTGGATATTTTTGGAGTTTTGGTGTCGAGTTAAATAACCGTTGTCGGGATTTATTTGAGGGAAGCCATTGTTAATAAGCCGGTGCCACCCCATAATCTAACCAGCCACAGGAGTAGCCCAGGAGTAGGCCACAGGAGTAGGCCACAGGAGTACATGTGAATTCGTATACCCAAAGGTTATAAGTGATTTATTTTTAAATATATAACGCAGTGACTCATTCTGACACCACTATTACGTTCTGTTTTAGTTTATTAATATAGTACATTGTTGGAAACTATTTATTGCATTAGATAATATGCCAAAACTAAACTTGGATTAAAATAACCTTCTCAATAATTCTTTATGCACAAGTAAAAATTTATTTTCTTCCTACTTATTTGTAAATATCCTACAATCTTGATATTTTAAAGGACAACCATTGTAAAAATATTTTTAAATTAACTCGATTGTTTTGGCAGTGCAAATCTTTATGTAAACGGTTAACTAGTGAATTATCTGCCTTTATGTAAATGTTTGAATTAGTGTTGTTAATGAGTTAACTTATATATGTTTTACCTTTTTTTCTTTGCCTTTATGTAAATGTTTGTTTAGTGTTATTAATGAGTTGATTCATATATGTTTTACCCTTTTTTTGTTTTGTTTTAAATCAGAAAATCTTTCTTTTAAATTAGCCGATAGAATATTCAGATGAATATTCAGTTATTTCACATTTTTGGAGCCAATAAAACTGTTGCCACGTCTTTTTCGTTCTCTAACGAGTACTCTGCTAGCGGTTTCTCTACTGGCAAATTATGCCCGAGCTCAGCCGTAGAGGGTAGAAGAAAAAAATATAAAAGTGAGCCGCGCCACCGACTTAGACGGTATAAGCCGGAAACCACTAGATCTTATAGGCACTAGCAGAGCCACAAGATAAACAACTATGATTATGGTGAACCAAATAAATAAAATTATAGCAAAAATATGTTGGATACTTTACTCACACAATAGATACTTAAGGTACACAGTTCAATAGCAACATCATAACAAATATAGTCAAAGTTAACAGCTATGGTAAAATTTCATTGCTAAAACAAACCAAAAATGTAAAATTTACAGCTTTATAAAATAACCAGAACAGAAGTAAGAGTAACAGACTTTACCAAGTTACAACAAAAAGTAAGACACATATAAATTAACTCATTAATAAGACTAATTCAAACATTTACATAAAGGCAAAGAACAAAAGGTAAAACATATATATATAAGTTAACTCATTAATAACACTAATTCAAACATTTACCTGAAGGCAAAGAACAAAAGGTAAACCATATATATCAGTTAACTCATTAATAACACTAATTCAAACATTTACATAAAGGCAAAGAAGATTCACTAGTTAACTGTTTACATAAAGATTTTCACTGCCAAAACAATCGAGTTCATTTAAAAATATCTTTACAATGGTTGTCCTTTAAAATATCAAGATTGTAGGATATTTACAAATAAGTAGAAAGAAAATATGTTTTTACTTGGACATAAAGAATTATTGAGAAGGTTACTTTAATCCAAGTTTAGTTTTGGCATATTATCTAATGCAATAAATAGTTTCCAACAATGTACTATACTAATAAACAAAACAGAACATAATAGTGGTGTCGGCATGAGTCACTGCGTTATATATTTAAAAATAAATCACTTATAACCTTTGGATATACGAATTCACAAAGTACTATACTTATAAACTGAAACAAAACTTACTGGTGGTGTCGAACGAGACAAGGCGTTATATATTTAAAAACAAATCACTGATAACCTTCGGGTAAACGAATTCACATGTACTCCTGTGGCCTACTCCGGGGGCTGGTTAGATTATGGGGGTGGCACTGGTTAACAATGGCTTCCCTCAAATAGATCCCGATAACGGTTATTTTAACTTGACACCAACTCCAACAATATCCACAACAATGGCAAGACAAAATGGTCAAGTTAAAAATCAAGTGGTTTTTCTTCAAAATCCAATTAAGATGGCCCAAATACAGCCAGATATGAAAGAAATCCCATAGAGGTTCTGCACACGTGCTAATACCGCACCGTCCCCAACAACGTTCACCGACACCTGGCCTCTAAGACTCTCAAAACACGACTCACGCTCCTATATCGGAAATCAAGAAAAAATGGCGCGGAATAAACGTCAACCCACAATCTTCTCAAATCCGTGCCTCGTCCTCGTCCGTGTGGATATTCAGTCCCATCCACACAGAAATTGCAAACCAACTATCGAAAGTTATGCAACACTACTTACGAGTAAGGCACAATTATTATGAACCGTAGATGGGAAAAAATAGGCACGTGACACTGTTCAAGGTTTTTGTTGTTAATATGTTTTTGACATAACTCAATATGGGTAATGAAACTAAATATCTTTGCTTTTGCATCGACACGAGTTTTATTTGTTCCTTGAAGTTGCTTATTTAATAATTCTAGTTTTTCAAAGATATCGGCTAAATAACTTTCGTCAAGCGAAATTAAACCCAATAATTATTTACCGCTATTATTTATGAATTTGCTTTTTTCGTTAAATTTGGTACCGAAATCTAACAGTGCATTTAAATGGCCCGGAGCGAAAGGGTTAAACTCGTGTCGAGTCCATTTTTGAACTTCCCTACTTAACCAATCAAATTGCCCCGCTGTGGGGCCCACGCTTGGAAACACTATTTATTAAATCAGTATTTATTACTTTTTTAAAGTTACACAAAATTTCTTTGGTAACACAGTACCAGCTCTTTAGTTTCATAAAAGTAACTTATAGCGTTACATCCTGTATTCGTTTAAATATTAATTATTAATAATTTGTTAAAATATTACAACGTGCAAGAGTTTAATAAATAATGAATTAAAAAACGTATTTTATAACGGCGCTAATAACGATGGTTTTTTAAGGGTAGTAAAGTGCAAATATTATGGTTTCCGAAAAAATATTTATTTTCGAAGGAAAGTGATGATGCGTTAGTAATTAAAAAATCCACTCTAGATAGGGAACCTCACACAACTACGCACAATATGGCTACCAACCCACCATCACCGAAGAGGGAAAGATACCTAAATACCTTCACGTTTTCGTCATGCAATTTACAAGTTCACGATTTTATCTCCTCGATATATTTATGGGCATACGAGGAATACAAAAGAAACAAGGATTATGGACAAAAAAACCGGCAACAATGCAGTTTATTTTTCTTTTGGTATAATGACGCTCCAGTAACTTGATTATGAGTGCTGACAGCAGCGTAACGTATAATTTTTTTTAAAAACTTGGTATAGTAACCAAGTGGCTTTTGTAAGCATCAATACAGGGTGCGGCGCGAAAAGTTTTGATTAAAAGTAATGGCGGATACAGTTATGTTAAAAATCTGAAATTACGAAGCTGTAGGTTTTGGATGACGCTGAGTTTAAATATAATGTTGTCCTGAAAGTGGTACTTTTGTTTATACCGGAAGTAGACGTCAACTTTGTCATTTTAAATAGATAATAGTATTATTTTTTTATTTTCGAATTTTAGATAAAGTTTGTGCACAATCTCCAAAAATGAAGTATTTTCGAGATATTTTGAATCCTAGTCCGCATTAAATAACGATATCTCCATTAATAACGAAGCTAGTGACGTGAAATTGTAACCAATAAACAACAAGCGCTTGCCCATTAACTCCACATTTTCAACTCATTAATATTTCATACAGGGTGTTTTAAACTTAGCCGCCAACATGCACAATTTAAATCATTTATGAGTTGCTTACTTTAAATAGAACACACTGTAATTTATTACATTTTCCGCTGTATTTTTTTAAGCCAATTCGTTTGGTATCGGTATTTCCTATACCTAAATCTAACCGCTTTTGAAATATTTGATTATCTTAGTTAAAACATAACACTACTTAATTATTTCAACATTAGTAAAGGGTAGGCCTTGGATGTCAAAGATTTGATAGTTAGAACGTTAATTGTTTATGTTGTTTTGATATTTTTTTTACCAGTTTATATATTATAGTAAATAGAGGCAAATGTAGGATTTACTAATGATAAATTTTTAAATATATTAAATTATTATTTACGGCAAGTGTAATAAAATTGTTGAACGGACATGCCGCGTTTTTGCCGAAAGATATCCAAATCGACCAAATGCAACTGGTGATATTGTAAGAAGATTGCTGAAAAACTGTCGTCAGTTTGGTCAATTTAAGACAAAAATTAATAAAAAAAAACCGCTAGTGGACAGTGACATAAACGAAATTCATGTTTTGGGGTATTTACGGCCTCTCCAAATGCCTTCATTGGAGATTGTAAGAGAGATCTTACCGAGTACTTTGTCGAAGAGAACAATTCATGACATTTTAAAAAAACACAAATGAAAACCACTTTCATATCATTTGGTGCATCACTTACAATTTGGTGATCTTTTTCGAAGGGTAGAATTATGTGAATAATTTTTAACGAAGACCCAAGAGGATGAAAAATTTATAAAAAAGGTGACATAAAGCAAATGGGTTATTTCATAATTTTTGGTCTAATAAAAATAGACATGTTAGTAGAGAACGTTACTTTCAAGATAGTTGAAATTTTAATGTTTTTTGTGCAATAAAAGACGATAAAACTATTCGAGCCACACCTTGTATATTTCTTTTTATAAATATTTGAACAAAATTAACATATTTAATCGTACAAGTTGCTATAAATAATTAATTTTAATAATTTTTTGTGGACATTGGTTACCTACATTAAAAGCTAGAATAAATGTATAAGGATACGTTAAAAGTGAATTTGCTTCAGTATTTCTATATAACATTGGAATTAAAATAATTCTTAATACTTAATCATAAAATTGTAATGTTGAAAAGAATAAATTTGGTGTAAATATTACACTAGTAGCGAAATTACTGGCGTAAGTGCGGCACTAGTAGCGTGTGCTGTTTCCTCTACTTCGGATCACAGCATTTATGCGACTAGGCATGCTTAACGAAAGCCTACAAGAACTCATGACAAGAGTCAAAGATCATTATCATCATGCAGCCCCTTTCGCGTCCATTGTTGGACCAAGGCCTCCTCCGAATGTCTTTAGTTCTTTATGTCCCTGGCTGTTACAATCCAATTTGTCACTATCCTCTTCAGGTCATCCGACTTTTTTTCGTTCTCTAACGAGTACTCTGCTAGCGGTTTCTCTACTGGCAAATTATGCCCGAGCTCAGCCGTAGAGGGTAGAAGGACAAAATATAAAAGTGAGCTGCACCACCGACTTGACGGTATAAGCCGGAACCCCTAGATCTTATAGGCACTAGCAGAGACACAAGATAAACAACTGTGATTATGGTGAACCAAATAAATAAAATTATAGCAAAAATATGTTGGATACTTTACTCACACAATAGATAATTAAGGTACACAGTTCAATAGCAACATCATAACAAATATAGTCAAAATTAACAGCTATGGTAAAATTTCCTTGCTAAAACAAACCAAAAATGTAAAATTTACAACTTTATAAAATAACCAGAACAGCAGTAAGAGTAACAGACTTTACCAAGTTACAACAAAAAGTAAGACATATAAATTAACTCATTAATAACACTTATTCAAACGCTTACATAAAGGCAAAGAACAAAAAGTAAAACATATATATCAGTTAACTCATTAATAACACTAATTCAAACATTTACATAAAGACAAAGAAGATTCACTAGTTAACTGTTTACTGAAGATTTTCACTGCCAAAACAATCGAGTTCATTTAAAAATATCTTTACAATGGTTGTCCTTTAAAATATCAAGATTGTAGGATATTTACAAATAAGTAGAAAGAAAATATGTTTTTACTTGGACATAAAGAATTATTGAGAAGGTTACTTTAATCCAAGTTTAGTTTTGGCATATTATCTAATGCAATAGTTTCCGACAATGTACTATACTAATAAACTAGACAGAACGTAATCGTGGTGTCAGAATGAGTCACTGCGTTATATATTTAAAAATAAATCACTTATAACCTTTGGGTATACGAATTCACAAAGCACTATATTTATAAACTGAAGCAAAACTTACTGATGGTGTCGAAATGAGACACAGCGATATATATTTAAAAATAAATCACTTATAACCTTTGGGTATGCGAATTCACATGTACTCCTGTGGCCTACTCCTGGACTACTCCGGGGGCTGGTTAGATTATGGGGGCGGCACCAGTTAGCGAACAATGGCTTTCCTCCAATAAATCCCGATAACGGCTATTCAACTCGACACCAACTCCAAAATATCCACAACAAAGGCAAGACAAAATGGTCAAGTTGAAAATCAAATGGTTTTTCTTTAAAATCCAATTAAGATGGCCCAAATACAGCCAGATATGAAAGAAATCCCATAGAGGTTCTGCACACGTGCTAATAACACACCGTCCCCAACAACGTTCACCGACACCTGGCATCCAAGACTCTCAAAACACGACTCCCGCTCCTATCCCGGAAATCAAGAAAAATGGCGCGGAATAA